>CM066322.1:91141716-91712644 GCA_033807775.1 Saussurea involucrata | reverse complement strand
AGGAGCATGAGCCACTAACTCGGAGTGAACTTCTGGAATCACTGAAGAGGAAGCTTCAGCGATGTAAGGTAATAGAGGCACGATAGGCAGAACAGATGAAACTTCATTTACTGATTGCTGAGAGGTTGATGGAATATCAGATGATGGTTCAGGAACAGGCATAATGTTGATTGGAACAGTTGAGACCCAAGATAAGGAATCAGCTTCACTTGTCTGCATGCTGTGAATGATGACAGGATCATCATCAGCGGTAGGTGTGTTGACCTTAGGGTCTGGGTTAGGAATACTTTCTGAATCCCCAAAATGCGAAAACATCCACTGATTAAGTTCTTTGTAATCAACGGAGGGTCTTGAGTTCGCTGAACGGGATTCGTTAAAGGTGACATGAATATTTTCTTCTACAGTTTGTCTTCTCTTGTTGAAGACTCTGAAGGCTTTGGATACAGAAGAATATCCAAAAAATATTCCATCGTCAGGTTTGGGATCAAATTTTCCAAGAGTATCTCTGTTGTTTAAGATGAAGCACTGACAACCAAAGATATGAAGAAAGCTGATAGATGGCTTTCTTCCATGGAAACGTTCGTAGGCAGTCTTGTTGAATCTTTTGACGATCAGCGATCTATTCTGCGTAAAACACGCAGTGTTGACAGCTTCTGCCCAGAATTGAGTAGGAAGATGAGAATCGCTGAGCATTGAACGTGCAGCTTCGATGATCGTCCGGTTTCTTCTTTCAGCGACTCCATTTTGTTCTGGTGTTCTCACTGAGGAAAAGTTGTGAGAAATACCCTTACTTTTAAAGAAGTTATCAAGGGAATTGTTTTTGAATTCAGTTCCATGATCACTCCTTATTGAGCGAACAGTAAGATTGTTCAGGACTTCCATTTTCCTGACAAAGAACATAACTTCTCCTGAGGTGTCGCTCTTAGCACGGAGAAACATCACCCAGGTGTAGCGAGAGAATTCATCCACAATAACTAGTGTGTACGTCTTTCCAGCAATGGATTGAACGTTGACAGGGCCAAACAAATCCATGTGGAGAAGTTGTAGAGGAGAGGTCACTGAAGAAACTTGTTTTGACTTGAAGCTTTCTGTAGTTTGTTTTCCTTTTTCACACGCTGAACAAAGAGATTCCTTAGCGTATGAGTGTTGAGGAAGACCAGTGACTAACTCTTTTGAACAAAGAGTATTCAGCGTCTTGAAATTTAGATAAGAGAGCCTCTTATGCCATAGCCAGTTGACATTAGTAGAGGCTTTGGAGAGAAAACAAGAGTTTTCAGTGGTTGTTGAGTTACATACACATTTTCTAAACGATATCCGTTGAGAGCAACTTTCTCCTTCTTGTCACTGACGAAACATGCTTCTTTAGTGAAACAAACCTTGAAGTCCTTGTCACATAGTTGACTGATGCTAAGAAGATTATGTTTCAGCCATTCAACGTATGCAACTCTTCTGAAGGTTGTTGTACCATTAGAAAGTAAACCAAACCCTCGGGTATAGCCTTTTCCATTTCCACCAAAGGTCACAGAGGGACCTTTCTCTTCCTTGTATTCAGTGAGCAGGTTTTTCTTTGCATTCATGTGTCGAGAGCATCCACTATGAAGATACCAGATACCCTTCGAGACCTGCAAATAAAGGAAGATTAGTTTTGAATAGGTGCCCACTTAACTATGGGACCACATTTGTCAGTGGTGGAAGGTAGTGGAAGGTTCGACAATCTTCGCAGCATCTGAAGATTCAGCTTCATTGACATTAACCTGATATGCACCAGGATTGGTCTTCTTTACCTTAGGTGGATTGATCTTCACCTTAGCTAATTTCTCAGCTTTGGTGGCTGTAGGGCATTTGCTCGTAATGTGATCGGTAAGTCCACAGTGATAACATTTCCTATAGCTAAAAGTAGCTTCTGGACCATTGGCATGCTTATTAGATATTTTTAAATGAGCAGGGCAGCACCAAGAATACCTTTGGCATTGGATATCGGAGGAACAATCAGTTCTTCAGATTTCTTAACAGTGACATCCACCCTTATTTTAGGAGTAGATCGATGAACGAATTTAGGGATCTTAGTCCTAGAAGTAGAGGGATGGTTCGCTGAAGGTTTTGAAACTTTCAGCTTAGGTACATAGGTACCCTTCTGAGGTTTTTGAACAACAATATTTTCTTTACCTTTAGCAATCAAGGTAGGTTTTTCCTCAGGAATGGGAGTTTTAGAAGAAGAACACTGAGATGAAGAGGTGTCAGGGATAGATGAAACGAACTTTCCAAACATTACCATGGAACGGTCAGTGGTTGGTTCTTCAGTGTCAGCTTTGTAACCAAGACCACTTTTGTCACTTAGAGGGATCTGAGCACCGATTACTTCAGTGATCTTTGTTGAGGATTTATACCATCCTTCAACAGTAGCCTTTTCAGCTTTCAGTTCAGCGATAGCTTGTTCTCGCTCGATACTGATGACTTGATTTACGTAGACCTGGTCTTTCAAATTTTCTTCTATTTTTGAAAGCTCTTGTATTTTTAAATGACAATTTTTAAGCTGTTCAGTTAAATCTAAGTTTTGTTTTTCAGCTATGGTCTTGCCATTCATGGCATCGTATAAGTCAACAATCAGCATATCGATAGCTTGAAGTCTATCAGCTTCAGTGATAGCTGAAGTAGAGGTAGTAGAGATTGATACCTGAGAATAAGAAGTGGAGGAAATTTCAGTTTGTTCTTCCTCCTCTTCTATTTTGGCCATGAGGCAGAGATTGGCCTCATCTTCTTCATCTGAATCTGATTCTTCATCAGACTCAACCCAGTCATGATCTTCAACGATCAGACATTTTCCCTTCTTTTTGTATGCTTTTAGCTTAGCATACTTTTTAAGCTTTAGGTACTTGTCATCTCTAGCCCTTGGGTTAGAGGATTTCTTAAAGGAAGAAGAGGGTTTGAAAACTTTCTTTGACCTGCATTAACTTGCAAAGTGTCCTACTTTTTTCACAGTTCAAGCAGGTAGCAGTAGCATTATCAACAGGAGTAGATTTAGGCTTGTCAGTGAGTGAATGAGATTTATTTCTTCTGAAGTTACTCTTTCTAGCAAACCTCCTGAAAGAATTTGTCAGGAGTGCTAGAGATTCATCAAGTTCTGAAGGATCAGCGTCTGATGAATCATCAGAGTTAGATTCCATTTCAGTGATCGTGATAGTGGATCGCTGAGCAGGTACTGACTCTGAGGAGAGTAAAGAAACAGGTGTGCTTTTGGAATCTTAGACAAGATTCTTCTTAAGTTGACACGAGTGCTCATGATTGAGCATAGTGCCAAATAAGGTCGAGAGGGTCATACATTTAAGATCCTTAGATAGCTTAAGAGACATGATATAGTTGTCCCAGCTTTCAGGAAGACATTCCAAGAATTTTGTCAGAATCTCGGAGTTAGAGTAAATCTTACCAACAGTTTTTAAATCAATAAATAAACAGTTGAAACGTTGGTGAACTTCAGAGAGAGTTTCATTCTTACCACAGATGAAACTTTCGTATTGTCTTACCAGGTTAATTCTCCTAGACTCTTGTACATCTTCAGTACCTTCATATTGAACGCAGATAGTGTCCCACATGTCTTTGGAACTCTTCAGGTTCATTATGGAACGATACGCTTCATTAGGAAGTGCCATAGAGATGATAGATCTGGCCTTTGTGTCGACGACCACCTTCTTCTTATCTTCTTCAGTACACTGAGAAACTGCCTTGACAATAAGTCTTTCAGGAATGGCAGGTGTGGTACTAGTGGCTGGAACAGCAGGATCTATGATGAAAGGAACATATGGTCTGGTTTCAACATAGTAAGGTATAGTAGGATCTACACCTTCCAAGAAGAGCATCATTCGATTATTCCAAATATTGAAGTTGTCTTTGCTAAATCGAGATGGTTTGGCAAGAGAGCCATTATCTGTGTAATTCGTGTTTGTGGAATTTACCATATTGAAGAAATATCAAGGAAGAGAGTATAAGCAAGATCTTGTTTATTAGATTAAACAATCTGCTCTAATACCACTTGTTGGTCCCGAAGGGTTATACAAGTTGGTAGAAGGGGGGGTGTTGAATACAAACACATATTTTTATCTTTAAAATTGTTTATTGATATATATCAAACAATTTATAGTTTGTTTGTAAGATCCCACATTGGTTGGGGAGGGGAACAAAGGTTGCCTTATAAGAGGAACTTGATACATCCCCTATCAGACGCGTTTTAAAACCGTGAGTCCAGGTGTGGACAAAGCGGACAATATCTGGTACGGTTGGTCTGGGATGTTACAGATGGTATCAGAGCCGGGAACCGGACTGGTGTGCCAGCGAGGACGCTGGGCTCCCAAGGGGGGTGGATTGTAAGATCCCACATTGGTTGGGGAGGGGAACAAAGGTTGCCTTATAAGAGGAACTTGATACCTCCCCTATCAGACGCGTTTTAAAACCGTGAGTCCAGGTGTGGACAAAGCGGACAATATCTGGTACGGTTGGTCTGGGATGTTACATTGTTGCGGAATAAGATCAAGTCAAAAACCTAATCTAAACAAACTAGAGAATCACACAGAATTCTTGAACTAAGAAGTAGAGAGAAAGAAGATTTAGAAAACTAAGGATAATTTTGTAACACTAAGAAGTTCAGCGAAGGAAAAAGCTTCTTCAAGAGTGAAGTAGGGTTTCCTATTTATACTGCATGTATTTAATGCAAGTCAGTACAACTTTACACGTCGCAGCGTCTGGTTGGTTGCATGAATTTTACTTTAGCAAACATCCTAGTGGCCGCATGATGAATAGAGTGGTTTGTACGATCCTAGACAAAAGGGATGTCCGTTATGACAGATCGTATGAGGGCGTGCAAGGAGACAAAACAAAAGTTGCTTGTAGAACCGGCTTCATGATCAGTGAACGCTGAATGTATCTTTATCAGCGAATGATAAAGTTCAACTCTCGCTAAAGTCTTCTACTTGAAACTTCGCGTGAAATGGACAAGTCATGTCTTCGCTGATATCCGCATCAGGTCACTAGTAGACGTAGTCACTCATTTTTCAGCTTGGTCTTCAATTTCAGCTTTGAACTCAATTGTCACGAATCTTGTCTTTAGGGATCATAAGCAAACAATTACATGATGAACTTTCAGCGATCATCAGTGAGGCTGAACATGCTCAGGGCTCACTGATGTATAGTATTCGCTGAAGTATAAATTAAAGCGTGTTTTCCATCAGCGACACTAAACAGACTTAGTATATTTTCTTAGATGGTGAAACACTGATACATATTGTTTACTTACAATTTTCACTAAGTAATTCTGAAAGTCATTATCAAATCACTAAAGGGTTTGGATCAACAATGCCTTTGTCCAAGATCATACAACCACTCTGCCACTACACTGTTCAACATTACGACGCAAAGCATGTTGCAAAAAGTCCGAAGCATGCACCCAATCAGATGCTGACACGTGTAAAGTCCTCCTGCCATGCATTAAATGCAATAGGTATAATTAGGAGGAATACCCCTTCAGTTTGAAGGTGGTCTTCCCTGAACTACTTAGTGCATAGAAAAACCTTTGTTGTTCTATATCGTCTTTTCTCTCTAGTTTCTTGTGCAAGAATACTTAGCGATTCTCAAGTTTGTTTAGATTAGGTTTTACTTAATCTTATTCCGCAACAAACTGTAATTATGTTGATTTATCAATAAACAATTTAGAAAACCAAAAGTTGTGTTTGTATTCACCCCCCCCCCCCCTTCGGGACCAACAAGTGGTATCATAGCAGATTGTTTAATCTCATAAACAAGATCTTGCTTATACGTTTCTCTCTTCCTTGCTATTCTTCAAATGGCATTAAACACAAACATAAACTACATAGACAATGGTTCTCTTGCAAAACCTCCTCGATTCAGTAGAGATAACTTTAATCTCTGGAAGAATCGAATGTTGCTTTTTC
Organism: Saussurea involucrata; assembly: GCA_033807775.1. Lineage (NCBI taxonomy): Eukaryota > Viridiplantae > Streptophyta > Magnoliopsida > Asterales > Asteraceae > Saussurea > Saussurea involucrata. The sequence goes on along the minus strand of CM066322.1, from coordinate 91,706,705 downwards.
TAGAAAGTGTAGATCCCACTATGCCTTACTATGTTGAAGTTGGACGATATGTTCCTTCTATTCTTTCTCCTGTCGTTCCTGCCACTGCTACCGCTCTAGCCATACCTGAAAGAGAGATTATCAAAGAAATCTCCAAATGGACTGATGAAGACAAGAAGAAGGTAGCCATTGATACCAAAGCCAGATCAATAATATATATGGCTCTCCCTAATGAGGTTTATCATTATGTTATGAACCTCAAAACTTCCAAATCCATGTGGGACACAATATGTGTTCAATATGAAGGTACATTAGAAGAATAAATCTGGTAAGACAATACGAAAGCTTCATTTGTGGTAAGAATGAATCTTTATCTGAAGTGCACCAACGTTTTAAATTCTTATTAATTGACCTAAGAACTGTTGGTAGGATCTACTCTAATTCTGAGACCCTGACAAAATTCTTGGAATGTCTTCCTGAAAGTTGGGACAATTATACCATGTGTCTTAAACTCTCAAAGGATCTCAAATATATGACCTTAAGCACTCTTTATGGCACTTTACTCAATCATGAGCAATCTTGTCAGCTTAAGAAGAATCTTGTAAAATATTCAAAAGATTCTAAAAGCACACATGTTGCTTTACTCTCCTCAGAGATGATGCCCTCTCAGCGGCCCTCTGTCACAATCACTGAGATGGAATCAAACTCTGATGATTCATCATAAACTGACACGTCAGAACTTGATGAATCTGTTAGGGTAAAATATGTAAGTGTCTAAAAGTTTAGGCTAAATGTGTAAAATACCTAAAAGGTATAAATAGTTTAGTTTACTATTTCTTTTAGGTTAATCATTCTATCACTCATTCCAATTAGCTTTTAGAGTCGTATTATCTTTGTAAAAATTCATGTTTATGAATGAGATGGATGACAACATTGATTCATGTTTTGTTATTGCTTATTGATTGATTATTCATTGGTTATTGCACAATCTGGGATCCACACGTGGTATCAAGAGCAAAGGGATTGAATTTTGATTCAAGTTCTTCACATATTTCTGGAATCACACTGTGAGTTCATATCATTGTTTTCTGATTTGCATTGATTTCTGCAAATTATTGAGTTCTGATCGTGTCATTACTTTTCGTTTATTGTTAAATCAAGTCTTGTTAAGTTTCGTAGCAAGAATCCGTGTTTTAAACCTTCAGTTCTTTAAACTAAATTTTTCTGGGTTCTTGCTCTATTCTTAAAAAGTTCACAAATTGTTTTCCTGAAAACGTGTTTTTAGGCTAAAATTCAATTTGGTAAGTACTTTCTGGACAAGTTTAGATTTCCCGATATTTTGTCTTTTTCGATACGTATTGTCTGGACTCAAATGCGGAACCTTTACCGGATCTCTTTCCCAGACACTCAAATCTGGAACATTTCTCCATACTCCATTTTCGGATACCGGATTCCATTATTATCCGGACTTAATATCGGATCCGGACTCCCTTATCGGATTCCGGGTTTTCCTTTTTTCGAATTCATTACCGGATTCTGGATCACCATCCGGATTTTATTTTGTTCCGGTGAATCCCTTTTTCTGGATTAACTAATCTGGACTCTTACTTCCGGAATTCCTACTCCGGACTACACAATCTGGATTCCTATCCGGACTTTTTCAGTCCAGTGCAATTTGTTCCTGTTTTATTTTGCTTAGACTCGCGTTAGGACACTACTAGGTTTCCTTGCGTTAGATCACTATATCTTGGATCATCCTTTCAATCTCACAATTACCAAGTGCAATTCACGATGTCTCGAGACGCTCTTGCTATCGATACCGACTCCGAGCCTCCGATCCTATATCAAGGCGAATACGTCAGTGGCGGGACATATTCTTAATCTTCATAGAGTCCAAGGATAACTATGAGTTCATCTGGCAAGCCCTGACAAAAGGTCCTCAGGAGACGTCAATGGCCGATGTTCCAGCCCTAGCTGATGGTACCCCAGCTCAGATAGTACCAAAGTCATATACTCAAATGACTGAAGATGAGAAGAACATATTTAATGGAGAGAAGCATGCAAGGCGTTATCTTGTTTAGAGTCTACCGAATGAAATCTACACTACGATTGACTGCCACAAATAAACGTCAAAAGGTATTTAGGATCAATTGGCCAAGATGAAGAGTGGAAGTCAAGTTGGAAATCAGTTAAAGATCAACAACTGCATTACTCGGTATGACAGTTTCAAGCAAAGGAAAGGAGAATCGCTGACCGAGACTTACGAAAGATTTTGCCTGTTACTGAACGACCTCCAAAAGAACAAAATCTTGCCATCCAATACCGAGAACAGTCTCAAGTTTCTGAACAACCTCCACCTCGAATGGAGAATCTTCGCCTCTCACATCCGTCACAACCACATCATGGAGAATGTCCTCATCAATGAGTTGTACTAAATGCTTATGCAAGACGATGAAGAAATTTTGGAAATGATGAGCACTCAAAAGTCAACCACGAAGCATCAAGCTGATGCCTGGCAGTCGTATCTGACAAGCAAGGTAAGTCGTCTAGCCACAGTTCTAGAAGAACTCAAGTATCCAGTGAATCTGAACCTGAAGAACAAGAACCGGAAGAAAGTGACTCGGACCCCGAACTGACTAAAATTAAGAAATCTATAGCCTTCATATCCAAGTCTTTTCAGAAGAAGACTTTCTTCAAGAAATCGTCTTCCAACAATCAGCGCTACTCAACCACTCCTATGTCCTAACAAGCGCCATGAATACAAAGAAAAGTATGAAGGGAAGAGGAGATCTGACGAGGCCAAACAGTCTGATCAAAAAGAGAAGTATGAATGCAAGCCTGAAGCGAAAAACAAAGATGAGCAAGTCAAATGCTACAACTGTGGCAAACTGGGTCATTTTGCCAAAGACTGCAGAAAGCCCGTTGTTCGCAACGCTTAATACTACAAGAACAAGCTTCTTTTGGCCCAACAGAAAGAAGCTGGGAAAGCGTTGATGGCTGAAGACGAGCACTGGCTGAATCAGTCTGATGATGATAGTGATGTTGAAGATGTTGATGCTCATTTGTGCTTCATGGGCAATCACACCGCTCCTCCATATCTCGGAGACTCCTGCAAGGTATGTATTCCTATTCATCAAGCTTTAATAGATCAGGTGTATCTGCTTGTTCAAAAAGTAGAGTCTAGTAAGATTACCAGTAATGAACACTTGCTTGAAATAACTACTTTAAATGAGAAGTTGGATGTTCAAAGAAAGGTTATAGAAAAACTTAAGTCTGTTAACGCCAATCTAAAAGAAAAGTGTGCCAACCTTTCCATAACACCTAAAGACTTTAGGACCAAGATATCTGATCTAACTGCAAAGCTTGATCAGTGTGAGCATGAGAAAGCTGAGATTGTCTATCAATGCTCTTCACTTTAAATAGATAATACGAGCTTCTTTCAAAAATAAAAGATCTTGAACTTAAGTTTTACAAACGAGGACAAACTGACCAAACGATTCATCTAAACAAACAAAAGGACTTCAAATATTTTAACTCTGAATGGAAATTAGTTATGACAACCCTCGCTACCTGAAAAAGATCTTAACAATGGTGTCTACTTTATACGGATTTAATTTTCTATGCCTTGATAAGAGATATCCCCAATATAAGATCAAATGGACGGAACCACTCAATGAGAAGGATGAGGAACGTGAGGAATATAAATGAAAGAATACGGTTAAGATGCAATTTCCGTTTGCTTACGAAGTTCTTAACTCGTCATATGAAACAAAGAAATCCAAATACCTCTCAAATGACTACTTTGAAGGCTATAAAGTTGCCAAGCCCAAAGAATCCTCTAAAAGGGATATGGTGCAAACAACTGAAACAAAAAAGGAGACAAGTTTAAAAGCTATGTCCCACCTCTTGTTCTTGAACAGAAAATAGTTCAGTTAGAGGAGGCATTTGAACAGGAACGGATTAAATTTCAAAAGGAAAACCAAGAGCTTTTATCCAAACTTGAGTGTCTTAATTCCACAAAAACGGAATCTGTGTCAGTTGAGGAAAAGGAAGCCCTTCAGACCGAAATCAAACGGCTCACATATAAACTGTCTGCCTTGGCAGCAGAGGTGATGCAAGATCAAGTAAGCAAGGGTGAAATTCAAAATAAGTTTGACCAACTCAATGATGAGAAAATTGTTTTATCTGAACCTTCCTCTAAATCATCAGATACATCTTCTTGTAAGGCTTTTATAAGAAAATTCTCTTCAACAAAGGGAAAAGAACATCAAACAGAATGTTTTGAAAAGAATCTTAACTCTGATTTTCAAAAAGCTTCCTCACCTGATTCTTTGCAGAACATAAGCCCAAACTATTCCTCCCATCCGTTGACCAATAGTGTTCCCACACTCTATTGGTTCAACTTTTTAGGTATTTAAGGCTTATCAAGTCTTAATTTTTTGCTCACACTCGTTTTTTTTTTCTCATCACAAGTTTTTACATGTTTTTCCACTGTGTCAAAAGTTTCTCGTGCACAAATTGAGGGGGAGCACACACATTCCTTTGTTAACATATCGTGGTAAAATGTGCATAAGTCTAGGGGGAGAGACTTCAAAAAGTCAAAATCTTTCAAAAGTGTCTACATTTCCGGATTCCCCAATTTTTTACGGACTTGCAACTTTTCCGGATAGTATCTTCCGAATACCCCCCCTTTTTCCGAGAAATTCGCGTTTTCCGGATCGCTTAATCCAGACCATGTTTTCCGGATGAAACCTTCTACTGGACTACATGTTTTTCGGATATAGCACCCGGAAAACCTTCGAGAGTATAAAAGGCCCTTAAACCCTTCACTTACACTCACGCTTTTCGGAAAACTCACTAAACCCTCTCTACTCTCTGTCGATCACACGCATGCACAAAACCAAACATTTTTGTCGTTCGATTTCATTCCAAACAGGTTTGTCTTCAATTACATTGCATCTTATTTCCGTAATCTTGTTCTGAATACGATCCAATCGTCGATTTTACTCGATCGAACGAACAATAGCGATGGTTCGACTTTCTTATAGTCGATTCCAGTTGTTTTTTTGTTTAACTCGTGGTTTTGTCCTTTTACATGCGTCGACTGCTTCATCATTGCCTTAGGAACGATTAATTGCATTTTCATACGATTCTCGATCGATTTTATAGTTGTTCGAAACTTGCGTTTCCGAAAGTTATGTTTTCCGGAACTTGAGTAATCCGGAAGTTATGTTTTCCGGATTCTATGTTTTCCGGTACTCAATGTTTTTCGGTATTGATGTTTTTCCAGAAATCCTTTTTCCGATTAGTAGGTTCCGGACTCCATGGTTTTCGGACTATGGGATGTTCGGACAATGCCTCATCCGTAAAACCCCACTGTTTGCTCACTGTGTTTGCAGAACCTCATCCTTTGACAGAACAACACAAGGTAAGTGTTCGTTTTGATTCAATCACGTATTTCTAACACTTTGTCTACGCAGTTTCCATGGCACACCAAGGTTGACCCATCAACGCTGAAGCAGACAATGCCCTCGTTCCTGTCGATGATCGTGTGGCCATTCAGGGAAACAACTATCACCTGGACGTCATGAATTTCCGCAACCGACACAACGTAATGATCGACATCTTGATGGGTCATCCGATCTATCACGTACTGATCGCGACTGCAGAGGTTCCCACAATTTACGTTCAACAAGGTTGGCACACGATCCACCGTGTGACGACCGAGCAAGGTACATTCCTAGAAGCCAGACTCGACAACACCCGCTTTGTTATCACTCTTGAGTCCTTCCGCCAGCTTTTGTTCCTACCTGAGGTTAATGCCAATGGCAACGCCGCCTTTGCTCCAACAGTTTCCGACGACCAACTGATAGCTGATATCCACTCACTGGGATACGATAGGGACCTCACCCGCCCATCAGTCTTCACCTGAACACATCTGACACCTCTATGGGCGACCATGTACATCATCCTAAGTCGCTGCCTTTCATCAAAGTGGCGCGGTATTAATCAATGCACCGCCAACTTCCTACGAATGTTTCATGAAATCGCATTCCCACGCCACATAGACTTCGCCGCTATCCTCTGGAACGAGCTGCTCGGAAACGTAGCGGATAGAGAACTAAACCACTAGATATCGTTCATTCCATGCATCCGGTTTCTATCTTTGGCTATCCGTCTGCACATGGACGTCGATCCAACCACCCGTCGCCTCTCCTCTCACCCACTGTGCCCTCCATTTAGAATGCAACATCTTCAGAACCGTCCAGAACTATGAAATGTTGCCGCCCGGATAATCCCTGAAACCCTGCTTGCTTTCGTACGTCCCGGGGCACCGAGTGTAATGGAATATAGGAGAGAGCATGAGTTAGGCGCCCCTATGGTTCGTCCAGCACCGGAAGGACCTCCCAGGGGGCACAACTAAGCGACGTGAGGGTCCAAGGACTAGAGGAGATAGGGTCCAGCAAGCTGGGTGTGACAACCGTCAAATTCGTGTTTCAGGTTAGAATTAATCTAAGCATATTCAATATTTATGTCATTGGTCACACAGTCCAATTTTAGCAGTAAACTCGGTACAGTAGGAAAATTTAAGATTTTTTGCCTAGAAACCCCTCAAATTTAGAGAATTATCCATAAATCTCATAAAATGCCAACTTAACAACAATTATCCACAACTATAATTATATCTTACAACTTAAATTTATTTCAACCAAAAATGATATTAATACTTCTATCATTAAAGTTTAAAAGTATTGTTTAAAAATTTAAATTTAAAAGAAAAGTTTTGCATGCATGAAATTTAAATCAAAAAGACAAGATTTGACAATTTTTACACAACACATCACCCCCCCCCCCCTTCCTATGGCCGGCCCATCCCCTCCCCTTTACCCCTTTTATGTTTACTCTTCTCATTTCCAAGTTCATATGCAACTTCTCTCTCTCTCTCTCTCTCTCACTCTCTAATTTCTCACTCTAAGAAATTTTCTCTCTACTTCTCTCTTATTCTCTCAAGAACACCTTCAAAAAAAACTCATCACATTTCAGCCCCTAACACCTCCATCTTCAAGAGATTCAAGTGTTCAAGGTAAATGCATGTGTGATGGATGAAATCCACACACCCTTCTCTTAATCTTTTGCTTTTTTTAAGTAATTTTTCTTCTTCTTCTACATTTTCTTTAAACTTTTGTTAAGAACCATCTACATACCTCTTAATGTTTGTAGATTTACCACCATAACACTTGCATGTTATTAAAAAGGTGGTAAATCCATGATCAAACCTAGGTTAAGATCAAAGATGGGCTCTTAACTTGCATGCATGTAGTTTTCTTAAAAGATCTACACTTTTGATCCCAAAAGTTGTATGAAAAACTCTTTGATTTCACCAAAAACATGTTTAAATCAACATACATGAGCCAAAAATGTATAATTTTAAGTTGCATGGAGAAGTTCTTGGCATAAACACCCAAAAATCTTCAAAAAGACCCATTTTCAAATTTCTACAAAAGATGAGTTTGGTAGATAGCATGCATGTGGTTTAAATGAATTAAAAATATGTTTTAGAACTGAAAATATCTGTATGGGGATGAGTCAAGTCGGATTGCATGCAATAAGAATAAGAATTTTGATAAAAAGACAAAAGGGATGCACATGCATAAAGCTTAGTTTTGACAGCTTACTGCCAGAGTTCTATCTCTCTCTTAAAAAGGTCATATCTCACTCAATAATACTCCAAATTGGGTGATTCTTTTTCTAGATTTTTTTTTTATGAGTTAGGTTTCAAACCCAAGTGGTTTCACTCAAAAACTCAAAGATTTCGTCTACCAAACAGTCTTCACAAAAACAGTGCGCAAACAGCAAAGCTTTCTGTAGTGATTTTACGGAAAAAATTATTTCATGTACCTAATCACCTCTAAAAATTATGAATCTTATATCAAAAGTTTCCTAACATATAAAATTATCTGGACATAAAATATCTTGACCTAACATGCACTGGAAGATATCCAAAAATGGACAGAAAGTGGCACCTAAATCTGGACAGTAAAAGAATAATCTCAAAAGTGGTTGAAAGCAACTTTGTTTCTATATAATTATTTTAGGTTGTAAATATACCACTTTTATGGTATAATCTCAGTTATTTGATGACATGCATATGTCATGATTGAAAAGTAATAAAAATACAAACTCTAAATAAATTTTATAAAAGGGCATTTTATGACGATTTGGATAGTTAGCCTACCGAACTCTTAAGATTAAAACTCACTAGCAACCTTACGTTCGTAGGTTCGAAGTAGGATCACACCGAGGTATTTTGGGGGAGATTCTCGAAATTTCATCGCGCATCAAGTGATTTATCACAACCCCTTTTAATATTTTATATCTTTTAGGGTGAAAAACATGTCGTTACTACACTTATTTTACGCACCGGTTGTCTTGTTTTTCTTGGAAATACAAATCTTGCTATACTTGCTTATGCTCTATGGTATGTATGCTTTGTGCATGTTGTAAGATTTTGGAGTTTTCTCTATCATATTAAGTCCCCGTTTAATCTACGTTACCCGTTTAACTCATGTATTGAGCCGTTGGTAATTATGGATAGCGCTATTTGGATTGACAACCCCACTCACAAGTCGCGCTTGTTTGAGTGCATAATTATTGTTGTTCGTACGCATTGTTGATGATAGAACATGCGGAGGGGCGTTCTGTCACATAGGTCGGGTAACGGGCTCCTAGCTTAAACATCATACATACAATTACCTTGAGCAAATGTTTTCACAACCGGTTGACATATCCATTTGTGCGGATTTAAACTATTTCTATGACAAACTTTATTGTACTCGTAAACCTGTGACCTCACCAACTAGTGCATTAGTTGACCTTTTATTGACATGCTTTTCAGGAGAACGTCTTTAAGGTTGGAACTTAGGAAGGCTACACATGTTGAAGCTTTCTATGTTTTTAAATTATGTTCATTTCCCTTTCGTAAAACGTTTGTAAAAGATAATGTTGTAAGCTTTTGAATGTATTTTGATGGTTGGTGTGATCTTGTAACGTTTGCTATGAAACTTGAGTTGTACATCCCGTGTTTCTACTTTATCGGGGTGTGACAGATTTGGTATCAGAGCCAAAGGTTATGGAGAATAACGGTTTTCCTTTGGAAAACTGCAACTATAGCCAAAAACGGGAAATAACACTCAAATTACTAAACATATTGCTAGTATAACTAATTCGGGTATTGCATCATCGGACTTTAATTAAACATAGCCTCATCACCTATGTTCGATTATGGAATGTTAATGCGAGACTAGAAATGGTTATAGTAGGAGTATGTCAATTTTTACTTGCACTCCCTAGTAGCATGCATAGTGCGTAGACGTTGCATAGGATAGACATTACACTTGTGCGATTAGTAACTAAGTATACTTTTGCCTTAGTTTCACTATGTCATCATCATCATCCCACTCTCTCTTTTCTTACTCGGCCGACGAGTCGGGTTATGTCACTGGTCGACCTCAAGTCAACCCACCGTGTATCCGGGAAGATGAGGATCCTAGGAGCACTGAATCAGATCAAGAGGTGTCAAGCGAGCGAGATCCTTATGACGGACCAAGAGTGTCGCCAACCTCGATACTGCCTCAACCAACCCTAATAATTGTTCAACCAAACCTTAGAGGCCCTCGTATTAGGCAAACGGCAAGAAATAGCGTCCCAATTCCTAGATGGATGACGCTTTGGATGGAGCATCCAGAGGCACCGGAGTCGCCACGTGTAATCACTGGAGTACCAGTCGGACGCGTGTCGGACAGATAAGGGCAGAGGAACAACATGTACGAGCTATGGCGGCTGAGCTACACGGCTGTCAGGTGAGGGTGACTCATCAGGAGCAGGTCGTGACTGACCTGGCAGAGCTGACACATCTCCTGTATGATTGTTCAACCCAGGCTTTGGAGAACGCTAGGAGTGCTAGGCGGGCTGCGATGAGAGCGGAGCTTGTGTGCTTGATTAGGGGAGTAGTACTTGCTAGCGATGTTTGTGCTGATAATCTTGATAGATGTGTATTTGAGATGGTTTTGATCAGGATGGTTGATAGTTGGCAGCTTTTGATAAGACTTTTGGTTCAAAGGAAAAATATTTTCTTGAGGTTATTAGGAACTATGTATTTTAAGTAATTTCAAGTATTTGGCGGTATTAGATTTAAAAACTATGGCATTGATGGTTGATGAACATCAAAATTTCGTATTAGCGGCATTATCTAAAAATAGGAACGGGTTTTATCTTGGTGTTATCTGGAGTAGACATAGACCGATACACCGCTCGTTTTCATGAACTCGCAAAATTAGTACCCCAGATGGTTACCCCAGAGAGCAAAAGGATTGATCGATACTTGTGGGGATTGGCCCCGGAGATCCGAGGGATGGTTACGTCGGCAAGTCCGACCACGATTCAAGCTGCAGTGGCTTTAGCAACTAGTTTGACCAATGATGCGGTCAGGGCAGGAACTTTGACTCAAAAAGGTGTCGGTAGTAAGAGGAGGCCAGAGGGCCAATCGGGAAAGACGGTTGGTAGTGGTTCAAGCAGGAATAAGAAGGTAGTAAGGAATTTTGGGATGAATGCTAAGGAAGCGGGGCGATACAGTGGACCCCACCCGAAGTGCAACCAATGCAACTTGCATCATGAGGGAGCCTATCTCATATGTGGCATTTGTAAACAAAAGGGTCATTCCGCCCGGTACTGCAGGATGGGGAAGAATGTAAAGGAGGAAGGAAGGGCATGTTATGAGTGCGGAAGTCCGGACCACTTCCGGAATGTGTGCCCGAAGTTGAAAAGGGGGCCAATCAATAACAACGCTGGGTACCAGACAAGGCAAGCCAATCAGGGAAACCAAGGAGGACAAGCTCGAGGACGGGCGTTTGTGTTAGGAGCTGAGGAAGCACGCCGAGACCCTAATGTGGTGACAGGTACGTTTCTCCTAAACGACTATTATGCATCAGTATTATTTGACACTGGAGCCGATAGGAGCTTTGTTTCGTTAGAATTTAGGCCTCTGATGAATCTATAATCTAAGAAAATGCCGAATGCTTATATTGCTGAGGTTGCTAATGGATATGAATTAGAGGCTAAAGATGTAATCTTAGGTTGTACCTTGAAATTAGCCGATAGAACTTTTAGCGTTGATCTTATACCTATTGAGTTAGGGAGTTTTGACGTAGTAATAGGCATGGATTGGTTATCCAATAACCGAGCAGAGGTTAGTTGTTTTGAAAAGACTGTCAGGTTACCATTGCAAGGCGGAGAAACTCTTGTTGTGCAAGGAGATAGAGCTGGAAAGGAACTAAGGATAGTATCGTGTTTGAAGGTCCATAAGTATCTGAGAAAGAAGTGCGTCGCATTTTTGGCACACGTAGTAGAGAAGAAGTCCGAGGAGAGGCGAATCCAAGATATTCCTGTAGTGAAAGATCACCCAGAGGTGTTCCCAGACGATTTGCCTGGACTTCCCCTGCCGAGACCTGTAGCTAAGGCACTGTACCGTTTAGCGCCCACCGAGATGCAAGAGTTGTCAAGTCAACTACAAGAACTTCTGGACAAGGAGTTTATTCGACCAAGTTCATCACCCTGGGGAGCCCCAATTCTGTTCGTCAAAAAGAAGGATGGATCGTTTCGAATGTGCATCGATTATAGGGAGCTAAATAAGTTGACAATTAAGAACCGATATCCTCTCCCACGAATAGACGATTTGTTCGACCAGTTGCAGGGTGCAACTTACTTCTCAAAAATTGACCTTCGATCAGGATATCATCAGTTGAGATTCTGTGAGGAGGACATTCCTAAAACAATGTTTAGGACTCGCTATGGACACTATGAGTTCTTAGTCATGCCATTCGGATTGACGAACGCGCCAGCTGTGTTTATGGATCTAATGAATATGGTATGTAGACCATACCTTGATAAGTTTGTAATTGTATTCATCGACAATATATTGATCTACTCTCGGAGTAAGAAGGATCATGAGCAGCATCTAAAAGTGATTCTAGAACTTCTCAAGGAACAGAAATTGTATGCCAAATTCTCTAAGTGCGAATTTTGGATTCGGGAGGTACACTTGTAATAACCATGTATTTTATCTAATTTTAAATTAGGAATTTATAAGTTTTATATTAGTATTTTAGGAGTTAAAAACTAAAGGGGTAAGTTTTAATTTAATAATGGAAGTTTAGGGGTATGTTGTGTCAAATAGGATAAACTTGAGGTTGTTTTGTCTCTTTTGACAAATTTTCTTCCACCGCCAAGTACCACCTCATGTAGAGGAGGTGTCCTCTTGTGAGACCTTAGAAGATATTTGTCCAAAGTGTGTGTGTGTGTGTGTGAAAGTGTTTTCGGTTGAGAGAAAGAGAGATCGAAAAGGGCTAAAAGGAAAGAAGAGGGAAGAATTAAGGAGTTGCTGCAGTGATTCAAGTATAAATCTGAAGAAATCAAGGTAAGCAATCCATATCTTATTAGTGTTTTAATTCCATGAAGTGTTCTTGAACATGCTAGTGAAGTTCTAAGTGGGTTTTGGTTAGAAATGGATGTTTTGGGAATTTTAAGCTTATGGTTAGGTTGTGTTAATGGTCTTAAACATATCTGCAAAGTTACATGAACATGCATAGTATAAAACTGCAAAAATCTGGGTTTTAGGATGAAACAGTAGACTGAGATATTCATCGAAGTCGCAGTAGGCTATTATTCATCGAAGTCGCAATAGACGACTGCGACATTCATCGGAGTCGCAATAGTTGGTTGCGACTTGGGTATGAAGTCGCAATGGTCGTTTGCGACTTGGCTTGGAATCGCAGTAGTTGATTGCGATTCGGGGTTGGAATCGCAATAGAGGGTTGCGACTCCAGGGTGGAATCGCAATGGAGAGTTGCGACTTAGGGTGAAATCGCAATAGTGGGTTGCGACTCCATGGTGGAATCGCAATATTGGGTTGCGACTTCAGGGTGGGATCGCAATAGGAGATTGCGACTTGGTACTGTTCATTGCGACTTAAGTTAAGAATTTTGTAAGTTTAAGTATTAAAAGAGATATTTGGTATTTTATCTGATTTCATATTTGGTGAAAGATCAACGTACGTGAGTTATCTTGGAAGGGTTTTTGTGATAAAAACAAGGTGAGTTTTTATTTGAAATGTTTTCAAATGGAATACATATATGTGATTTAATGTAATATGGTGCATATAGTGTTTATATGAATATTACATTGTATGAGTACTAGTTGGCCGGGCTTAGGACCGGTGAAAGTTGGCTGTACAAAGGGACAGTGGTGTTGGCTGTATTTAGTACAGCGGTGTAAATTAATTAATTGGCTTGCTACCAATTAATATGGCCAAGGAAAAGAAAAGAGATAGAGATGGAAAGATACATGATGCATGAGTCATATTTGGTATTCTTACGTGAATTATGTGCAAATGTTTTCTTTTACTAACGGGGATTTTTCTCACTAGACCTCAAGGTCTAACCCTCATTTTTGTTTTAAAATATGTATTCCAGGTCATGGAGCAAACAAGAGACAATGATAGGATTTATCATGTTAGCTTTTGTGGATGTTGAATGATTATGAAGATTCCAGTTATAATTAGTAGTTGTTATGTATTTTACTTTATCCGAAAAAGTTTGTACTGAAAGACTTAATTGTAGAATTTAAGGGACCATATTTGGATTATGATATGTTATTTTGTGGTGAATTATATGGAACTTGTATGTTGGGATTAAGGGATGTTACAAATGGTATCAGAGCCTTAGTTTAAGAGATTTAGGTATTAGTATTTGTACCTAGACTTAAACTGCATGCGAAGTAGGAGGTCCTTGTTATTTTAGAACCTTGGGGTGATAAATATAAAAAGGTAGAAGGAACCTCATGTAAGGTAATTTCAGATTACACCTGGCCAGTGTAATTATGATCTTACAGGTACATGTTGGAACCAGAATACTTTATTATATGGGGTATGTGCTTATGTGTATATTAACCTTGTTTGACTCAACAGAATGGCAAGTGGAACGAGACGAACAAACCGAGAAGGGGAAGGGAATCCGAATAGATCTAATCTAACAGCCGGTGGAAGGGGAAGAGGGGGAGAAAGAGGTAGAGGTAGGTCAGGGGGCAGAGTACAGGGGCGAGGCATAGAGTTTGTTACGAGAGACGACCTAGCGAATGAAATGGGAAGACTTCAGGCAAATATACAAGCTATGTTTAACCAGACTCACCATTCGGAAACAGAAATACCAGACCCTACCCTTGAAAACGAAGTGCCTATCGCACCTATTGTCACATCAGCACCCAGAAAGTGTGATTATAAAATGTTTTTAAGCTGTAAACCACCCAATTATGGAGGGGACAGAGATCCAGTAAAAGCAATGCGATGGTTGAAGGAGGTTGAAGCTGTATTTAAGACCAGTAAATGCGCGGAAGAAGATAAAGTATTATATGGAACAGCAATGTTGAAAGCAGATGCCTTGTATTGGTGGGAAGCCCTTATTGACTCTGAAGGACCTGATGTGTATTCAACTTTTACTTGGGGCGAATTCTCGAGAGCATTTAAGGAACAGTTTTGCCCGCAAGCCGCAGTTAGACAGTTGGAAGAGGAATTCCTGAGCCTACAGCAAGGAAATTTATCGGTAAGAGACTACACTGCCCGTTTCTTGGAAAAGTCGCGTTTCGGAGAATATTATGTTGCCACAGAAAAGATGAAGATGGAAAGGTATGTATTCGGATTGAATTCGGAGATTAGAAAGTTGGTAACTGCAGCGAGACCTAATACTTTTTCAGAAGCAGTCAATGTTGCGGAAAATGTGGAGCGAGACAATAAGAGGGATGTTGGGGATAAGAGTGCGGGAAAGAGAAAATGGGAAGGACCACCACACGATGTGAAGAAGTCTGGATTTCAGCGATTTGATAGTCGTCCACCTTTTAGAGCAGCTGAAAGACCTTGCCCAAAGTGCCACCGTTTTCACCAAGGAAGCTGTCAGGTAGATCCTAGAAACTGTTATAAGTGCGGGAAGTTTGGGCACATTGCTAAAGATTGTAGGGTGGTTAGATTTTGTTATTCATGCAATTCGCCAGATCATCTTCAATCAGATTGTCCACTGGGAAGAATACCATCGGGTGGCACGTTAACAAGAGCATCGGGTGTTAGACCAGCAGTACCGAGGTCAGAGCCAGCAAGAGCAAGAGGCCGTTCATTTCAGATGACAGCAAAGGAAGCGGAGGAAACTCCGGACGTAGTTACAGGTACATTCTTAATAAATTCCACACGTGCTAAGGTGTTATTTGATTCTGGTGCGAACCGATCGTTTGTGTCTCCTTCATTTGCTGCTTACATGCATTTAAAGCCGAAAGTGTTAGATCATGCTTTATTGGTAGATACGGCAAATGAAAATCAAGTATCAGTTAAAGAAGTATTTGATAGTTGCGTGATAGATATAGAAGGGTGCGGGGTACCGATCCAGTTATTTCCAATAGCCCTGGTAGAGTTTGATGTGGTAGTGGGAATGGACTGGTTAGCCGAGAACCAAGCTAATATAAATTGTGATAAGAAGTTAATAAACGTTGTGTTACCTGAAAAAGGGCCGGTAGTGATTTATGGCGATCGTAGGAATTATCAGTATAATCTTATTAACATGATAAAAGCCCGTAAGTGTGTTAGTAAAGGTTGTCAGAGTTACTTAGCTTATGTAATAGATACTAAGCTAGAGAAGAGTAAGTTGGAAGACATTCCAATTGTTAGTGATTTTCCAGAAGTATTTCCTGAAGACTTGAACAGTCTTCCGCCCGTTAGACAGGTAGAGTTCGGTATAGATCTAATTCCTGGAGCCAACCCTGTAGCCCGTGCACCGTATCGTTTGGCGCCTCCGGAAATGAAAGAAATGATGGCACAACTGCAAGATCTATCCGATAAGGGTTTCATCAGACCAAGTTCTTCACCGTGGGGAGCACCAGTATTATTTGTGAAAAAGAAGGATGGTTCGATGAGAATGTGTATCGACTACAGAGAATTGAATAAACGCACGATCAAAAACAAGTATCCTCTACCTAGAATTGATGACCTCTTCGATCAATTAGTTGGAGCATGTTGCTTCTCCAAGATTGATTTAAGATCCGGTTATCATCAGTTGAAGGTCAAAGAAGAAGACGTGTTGAAAACTGCTTTTCGCACCAGGTACGGTCACTATGAGTTTCTAGTAATGCCATTTGGATTGTCAAACGCTCCAGCCGCCTTTATGGATTTAATGAATCGGGTATGTAAGCAATATCTTGATAAATTCGTCATTGTATTTATCGATGATATACTTATTTATTCCCGATCCAAAGAGGATCATGCACGACATCTTCGTTTGATTTTGGAATTATTGAAGAAAGAAAAGTTGTATGCGAAATTTTCAAAGTGTGAATTCTGGTTGCGGGAAGTTGAGTTTTTGGGGCATATAGTTTCTGAAAAGGGTATACAAGTCGATCCGATGAAAGTGGAAGCAGTTGAAAAATGGGAACCACCAAAGACAGCAACAGAAGTACGAAGTTTTCTGGGTTTGGCCGGCTACTACCGAAAGTTTATAAAAGATTTCTCTCGTATTGCCACACCGTTGACGAAGCTGACTCGGAAGAATCTGAAGTTCGAATGGAAGGCAGAACAGGACGAGGCATTCAGGATATTAAAGGAGAAACTCTGCAGCGCGCCGATTTTAGCCTTTGCCAGAAGGTTCGGATGATTTTGTGGTCTACAGTGATGCTTCTAAGTTAGGTTTGGGATGTGTACTCATGCAACGTGGAAAAGTAATTGCCTATGCTTCTCGTCAATTAAAGGATCATGAAAGGCAATATCCTACTCACGATATGGAACTGGCAGCAGTTGTTTTCGCTTTGAAGATTTGGAGGCATTATCTTTATGGTTCCAAGTGTCAAATTTTTACGGACCATAAGAGTCTCCAACATCTTTTTGATCAGAAGGAACTGAACATGAGGCAAAGAAGGTGGCTAGAGTTAGTGAATGATTATGATTGTGAAATCCTTTATCACCCAGGAAAAGTGAATGTGGTGGCAGATGCACTAAGTCGACAAGAAAGAAGTGGAACGATAAAGGCGATATCTTTAAGAGCTGAACTTCTTCCAAACATTTTTGACGAATTACTGAAGTGCCAAATAGATGCTTATCAAGAAGAAAGTTTGAAATCTGAACGGTTGGTTGGGATATCAGCATTGCTTGGGAAAGACAACCGTGGGTTGTTGTGTTTGGGGAATAGGATTTGGGTACCTCGTTTGGGTGGATTACGTGATCGTGTACTACAAGAAGCTCATCAATCTCGATTCTCCATTCATCTAGGTACAAATAAAATGTATAGAGATTTGAAACAATTCTATTGGTGGCCGGGGATGAAAAGAAGTATTGCTAAGTGTGTGGAAGACTGCATTACCTGCAAGAAAGTAAAGATTGAGCATCAGAAACCGTTTGGTCAGTTACAACGCTTAGATATTCCAGTGTGGAAATGGGATCAGATCACAACTGATTTCATTACCAAATTACCAAGAACTTCAAAGGGATACGATTCTATTTGGGTGATTGTGGATAGGTTGACAAAGTCTGCTCATTTCTTGCCGATAAAAGAAACCGATTCTTTGGAACGTTTGGCCAAACTGTACATTAATGAAATAGTAACTCGACATGGAGTACCAATTTCGATTATTTCTGATCGAGATAGTCGTTTTACTTCTAGATTTTGGAGAAGCTTTCAAAAAGAGATGGGAACACAAATCAAGTTGAGTACAGCATATCATCCACAGACTGATGGACAAAGCGAAAGAACAATTCAGACGTTAGAAGATATGCTTCGGGCTTGTATAGTTGATTTTGGAGGATCATGGGATAAACATTTGCCTTTGATAGAGTTCGCTTACAACAACAGTTATCATTCTAGTATTCAGGCGGCACCGTTTGAAGTATTGTATGGTAGGAAATGCCGAACGCCTTTGTGTTGGAATGAAGTGGGGGAAAAGCAGTTAGCAGGGCCAGAAATAGTACAGTTAACAGCAGATAAGATTACTCAGATCCGGGATAGATTGAAAACGGCACAAGACAGACAGAAAAGTTATGCAGATCGACGCCGAAAACCGTTAGAATTTCAGGTTGAGGAATTTGTGATGTTAAAAGTTTCACCTTGGAAAGGAGTCATACGTTTTGGGAAGCAAGGTAAACTCAGTCCGCGATATATTGGGCCATTTGAAATTACAGAAAGAATTGGTGAAGTAGCATACAGATTGGATCTTCCGTTGGAATTGAGCAGAATTCACAACGCGTTTCATGTGTCGAATTTTCGAAAATGTTTAGTCACGCCGGACCAGGCAGTATCTCTACCGGATATACAAGTGGATTAAAAGTTGAACTATGTGGAGGAACCGGAAGCGATAGTTGATCACAAGGTTAAAGTATTGAGGAATAAGGAGATCAGGCAGGTAAAGGTTCAATGGAAACATCATAGGGGTCAGGATGCGACATGGGAATCAGAGTCGGAGATGAGAGCCAAATACCCTCATCTGTTCACTTGACTGAATTCCGGGACGGAATTCTTTTAAGGGGGAGATGTTGTAATAACCATGTATTTTATCTAATTTTAAATTAGGAATTTATAAGTTTTATATTAGTATTTTAGGAGTTAAAAACTAAAGGGGTAAGTTTTAATTTAATAATGGAAGTTTAGGGGTATGTTGTGTCAAATAGGATAAACTTGAGGTTGTTTTGTCTCTTTTGACAAATTTTCTTCCACCGCCAAGTACCACCTCATGTAGAGGAGGTGTCCTCTTGTGAGACCTTAGAAGATATTTGTCCAAAGTGTGTGTGTGTGTGTGAAAGTGTTTTCGGTTGAGAGAAAGAGAGATCGAAAAGGGCTAAAAGGAAAGAAGAGGGAAGAATTAAGGAGTTGCTGCAGTGATTCAAGTATAAATCTGAAGAAATCAAGGTAAGCAATCCATATCTTATTAGTGTTTTAATTCCATGAAGTGTTCTTGAACATGCTAGTGAAGTTCTAAGTGGGTTTTGGTTAGAAATGGATGTTTTGGGAATTTTAAGCTTATGGTTAGGTTGTGTTAATGGTCTTAAACATATCTTCAAAGTTACATGAACATGCATAGTATAAAACTGCAAAAATCTGGGTTTTAGGATGAAACAGTAGACTGAGATATTCATCGAAGTCGCAGTAGGCTATTATTCATCGAAGTCGCAATAGACGACTGCGACATTCATCGGAGTCGCAATAGTTGGTTGCGACTTGGGTATGAAGTCGCAATGGTCGTTTGCGACTTGGCTTGGAATCGCAGTAGTTGATTGCGATTCGGGGTTGGAATCGCAATAGAGGGTTGCGACTCCAGGGTGGAATCGCAATGGAGAGTTGCGACTTAGGGTGAAATCGCAATAGTGGGTTGCGACTCCATGGTGGAATCGCAATATTGGGTTGCGACTTCAGGGTGGGATCGCAATAGGAGATTGCGACTTGGTACTGTTCATTGCAACTTAAGTTAAGAATTTTGTAAGTTTAAGTATTAAAAGAGATATTTGGTATTTTATCTGATTTCATATTTGGTGAAAGATCAACGTACGTGAGTTATCTTGGAAGGGTTTTTGTGATAAAAACAAGGTGAGTTTTTATTTGAAATGTTTTCAAATGGAATACATATATGTGATTTAATGTAATATGGTGCATATAGTGTTTATATGAATATTACATTGTATGAGTACTAGTTGGCCGGGCTTAGGACCGGTGAAAGTTGGCTGTACAAAGGGACAGTGGTGTTGGTTGTATTTAGTACAGCGGTGTAAATTAATTAATTGGCTTGCTACCAATTAATATGGCCAAGGAAAAGAAAAGAGATAGAGATGGAAAGATACATGATGCATGAGTCATATTTGGTATTCTTACGTGAATTATGTGCAAATGTTTTCTTTTACTAACGGGGATTTTTCTCACTAGACCTCAAGGTCTAACCCTCATTTTTGTTTTAAAATATGTATTCCAGGTCATGGAGCAAACAAGAGACAATGATAGGATTTATCATGTTAGCTTTTGTGGATGTTGAATGATTATGAAGATTCCAGTTATAATTAGTAGTTGTTATGTATTTTACTTTATCCGAAAAAGTTTGTACTGAAAGACTTAATTGTAGAATTTAAGGGACCATATTTGGATTATGATATGTTATTTTGTGGTGAATTATATGGAACTTGTATGTTGGGATTAAGGGATGTTACAACACTTCTTAGGTCACGTGATTGGAGAGAAAGGGATTCACGTGGACCCGGCTAAAGTGGAAGCCATTCGGAAATGGGAAGCCCCAAAGACTCCAACGGAAATTCGCCAATTTCTAGGTTTGGCAGGTTATTATCGGCGTTTCATCGAGAATTTCTCTAAGATTGCTAAACCCCTCACCGCGTTGACACAAAAGGATAGGAAATTCGTTTGGGGAGTTTCGCAAGAGGAAGTGTTTCAACTTTTGAAGAAGTAGTTGTGCAATGCACCGATCTTAGCTTTACCAGAAGGAACAGAAAGTTTTGTAGTATATTGTGACGCATCGCATCAGGGATTAGGTTGCGTATTGATGCAAAATGATAAGGTGATAGCATACGCCTCGAGACAATTAAAAGTTCATGAGAAGAACTATACCACGCACGATTTGGAGCTCGGAGCTGTGGTATTCGCCCTAAAGATATGGAGGCATTATCTATACGGTACCAAGTGCACTATCTTCACTGACCACAAGAGTCTCAGCACATCTTTGATCAGAAGTTGCTTAATATGAGGCAAAGAAGATGGGTAGAACTGCTCAGCGACTACGATTGTGAGATACGTTACCACCCAGGTAAGGCCAATGTGGTAGCTGATGCCCTGAGTAGGAAGGAAATGGTAAAACCTTCACGTGTACGAGCAATGGGAGCACTTGTACAAACAAGTTTAAAGACTCATATTTTCGAAGCTCAAATCGAATCAATGAAGTCTGAAAACCTGAAGGACGAGACTCTTCATGGTTTAGAGGATAGATTTGAAACAAAGACTGATGGAGTACGTTACTTTAAGGGCAGAGTATGGATCCCAAAGACTGGCAACCTACGGGAAATGATACTGGAGGAGGCTCATAAATCTAGGTACTCAATTCACCCAGGAGCAGATAAGATGTACAAGGATTTAATGGAGTACTATTGGTGGCCAGGAATGAAAAAGGATATTGCCATGTATGTAGGAAAATGCATCACTTGCTCAAAGGTCAAAGTTGTATATCAAAAGCCATCTGGATTGCTGCAACAACCGGAAATTCCCCAGTGGAAATGGGAACAAATCACTATGGATTTTATAACCAAACTTCCGAGAACTGCCAAAGGGCACGACTCGATTTGGGTTATAGTAGATCGATTTACGAAGTCTGCACATTTGTTGCCTATTCGGGAAGACTGTAAGATGGAGAAGCTTGCTCATATCTACATCAAGGAAATCATCACGCGACATGGAGTCCCAGTTTCCATCATATCAGATAGAGATAGCCGCTTCACATCTCGATTTTGGCAGTCACTTCAAAAAGCGTTGGGTACGCAGTTGAATTTGAGCACTGCCTATCATCCTCAAACGGACGGCCAGAGTGAGCGAACCATTCAGACGTTGGAGGACATGCTTCAGGCATATGTGTTAGAGTTTGGAGGAAGTTGGGATAACCACTTGCCGTTAGTTGAGTTTTCCTACAACAATAGCTATCACACCAGTATTAAGTGTGCGCCATATGAAGCTCTATATGTACGCAAGTGTCGATCACCTCTTTGTTGGTTGGAGATTGGAGATAGACAGCTATCTAGTCCGGATATTGTTCAAGAAACCACTGACAATATTTCAATTATCAGAGATAGGCTTAAAGCAGCTCAAGATCGTCAGAAGAGCTATGCGTACAATCGAAGGAAGCCTTTAGAATTCCAGGTTGGAGATAGAGTTTTTCTAAAAGTATCCCCTTGGAAGGGAACAGTTCGGTGTGGGAAAAGAGGAAAGTTGAGCCCTCGGTATGTTGGACCATTTAAGATCACGGAAAGAATTGGACCAGTAGCATACAAGTTGGATTTGCCAATAGAGTTAAGTGTTATTCACAACACGTTTCATGTGTCAAACTTGAAGAAATGTTTAGCTGTCGAAGCGATAATCGTGCCTTTGGAAGAAGTCCAAATCAACGATAAACTGCACATCGTGGAGGAACCAATCGAAATATTGGATAGGGAGGTCAAGCGTCTTAAGCGAAGCAAGATTCCGATAGTAAAAGTCCATTGGAACACAAGGCGTGGGCCTGAGTACACTTGGGAACGAGAGGATTACATGATGCATAAGTATCCTCATCTTTTCGCTAGCAAACCGGTTAAAGCTGGTAACTCTTGAATTTAGGGACGAAATTCTTTTAACCGGGGGAGACTGTGACAACCGTCAAATTCGTGTTTCAGGTTAGAATTAATCTAAGCATATTCAATATTTATGTCATTGGTCACACAGTCCAATTTTAGCAGTAAACTCGGTACAATAGGAAAATTTAAGAATTTTTGCCTAGAAACCCCTCAAATTTAGAGAATTATCCATAAATCTCATAAAATGCCAACATAAACAACAATTATCCACAACTATAACTATATATTACAACTAAAATTTATTTCAACCAAAAATGATATTAATACTTCTATCATTAAAGTTTAAAAGTATTGTTTAAAAATTTAAATTTAAATTTAAAAGAAAAGTTTTGCATGCATGAAATTTAAATCAAAAAGACAAGATTTGACAATTTTTACACAACACATCACCCCCCCCCCCCCCCTCCTCCTATGGCCGGCCCATCCCCTCCCCTTTACCCCTTGTATGTTTTCTCTTCTCATTTCCAAGTTCATATGCAACTTCTCTCTCTCTCTCTAATTTCTCACTCTAAGAAATTTTCTCTCTACTTCTCTCTTATTCTCTCAAGAACACCTTCAAAAAAAATTCATCACATTTCAGCCCCTAACACCTCCATCTTCAAGAGATTCAAGTGTTCAAGGTAAATGCATGTGTGATGGATGAAATCCACACACCCTTCTCTTAATCTTTTGCTTTTTCTTAAGTGATTTTTCTTCTTCTTCTACATTTTCTTTAAACTTTTGTTAAGAACCATCCACATACCTCTTAATGTTTGTAGATTTACCACCATAACACTTGCATGTTATTAAAAAGGTGGTAAATCCATGATCAAACATATGTTAAGATCAAAGATGGGCTCTTAACTTGCATGCATGTAGTTTTCTTAAAAGATCTACACTTTTGATCCCAAAAGTTGTATGAAAAACTCTTTGATTTCACTAAAAACATGTTTAAATCAACATACATGAGCCAAAAATATATAATTTTAAGTTGCATGGAGAAGTTCTTGGCATAAACACCCAAGAATCTTCAAAAAGACCCATTTTCAAATTTCTACAAAAGATGAGTTTGGTAGATAGCATGCATGTGGTTTAAATGACTTAAAAATATGTTTTAGAACTGAAAATATCTGTATGGGGATGAGTCAAGTCGGATTGCATGCAAGAAGAATAAGAATTTTGATAAAAAGACAAAAGGGATGCACATGCATAAAGCTTAGTTTTGACAGCTTACTGCCAGAGTTCTATCTATCTCTTAAAAAGGTCATATCTCACTCAATAATACTCCAAATTGGGTGATTCGTTTTCTGGAATTTGTTTTTATGAGTTATATTTCAAACCCAAGTGGTTTCATTCAAAAAATCAAAGATTTAGTCTACCAAACAGTCTTGACAAAAACAGTGCGCAAACAGCAAAGCTTTCTGTAGTGATTTATGGCAAAAATTATTTCATGTACCTAATCACCTCTAAAAATTACGAATCTTATATAAAAAGTTTCCTAACATATAAAATTATCTGGACATAAAATATCTTGACCTAACATGCACTGGAAGATATCCAAAAATGGACAGAAAGTGGCACCTAAATTTGGACAGTAAAAGAATAATCTCAAAAGTGGTTTGAAAGCAACTTTGTTTCTATATAATTATTTTATGTTGTAAATATACCACTTTTATGGTATAATCTCAGTTATTTGATGACATGCATATGTCATGATTGAAAAGTAATAAAAATACAAACTCTAAATAAATTTTATAAAAGGGCATTTTATGACGATTTGGATAGTTAACCTACCGAACTTTTAAGATTAAAACTCACTAGCGACCTTACGTTCGTAGGTTCGAAGTAGGATCACACCGAGGTATTTTGGGGGAGATTCTCGGAATTTCATCGCGCATCAAGTGAGTTATCACAACCCCTTTTAATATTTTATATCTTTTGGGGTGAAAAGCATGTCGTTACTACAATTATTTTACGCACTGGTTGTCTTGTTTTTCTTGGAAATACAAATCTTGCTATACTTGCTTATGCTCTGTGGTATGTATGCTTTGTGCATGTTGTAAGATTTTGGAGTTTTCTCTATCATATTAAGTCCCCGTTTAATCTACGTTACCCGTTTAACTCATGTATTGAGCCGTTGGTAATTATGGATAGCGCTATTTGGATTGACAACCCCACTCACAAGTCGCGCTTGTTTGAGTGCATAATTATTGTTGTTCGTACGCATTGTTGATGATAGAACATGCGGAGGGGCGTTCTGTCACATAGGTCGGGTAACGGGCTCCTAGCTTAAACATCATACATACAATTACCTTGAGCAAGTGTTTTCACAACCGGTTGACATATCCATTTCTGCGGATTTAAACTATTTCTATGACAAACTTTATTGTACTCATAAACCTGTGATCTCACCAACTAGTGCATTAGTTGACCTTTTATTGACATGCTTTTCAGGAGAACGTCTTTAAGGTTGGAACTTAGGAAGGCTACGCGTGTTGAAGCTTTCTATGTTTTTAAATTATGTTCATTTCCCTTTCGTAAAACGTTTGTAAAAGACAATGTTGTAAGCTTTTGAATGTATTTTGATGGTTGGTGTGATCTTGTAACGTTTGCTATGAAACTTGAGTTGTACATCCCGTGTTTCCGCTTTAGCGGGGTGTGACACTGGGGATCCTGGACGGGGTGTGTTGAGAGTTTCACTCGGGAGGGGAACCACAGCGGGCGGTGTCTCGGACGCGCAAGCAAGCACAAGTCGTCGACCTGATCCCATTATCACATCCACAACTGAAACAACCCGACCTTTCACCTCCACACGACGACGACCTTATTGTGTCCGAATCTGAGTCTACGTCCGACGACGAACTAGTCGATGCCGATGTCACATTCAATGAAGGACTAGTGTGTGACACCTCATCCGATGGCTCTTCTAGCTCGGGTGATTCTGAAGCCGAATCAGGCTCAGAAGTCGCAGGCGCTTCTTCAAACACCGAGTCTGACACTGACCAGGTCATCCGCCTTGAGAAAATATCGGCCCGCATCGGAGCAAACCCTTCAACAGTGGACTCCGATTCTCCACCTACAGCCTCTTCCACACCACCCAACGCCCGTTCAGCCGAATTAGGAGACATAAGGAGAGCGAAGGGAGTTGAAGTTGAAAACACAGAAACAGTGGGTGTGAGAGAAAGGAGAACAAAAAGAAAAAATGATGAGCGTGGGCGAATCTAGCCACATGTAACCCGAGTAGCCACATCTACCATCCAGTCTCATCCGTTGGGACTGGGTATTGAAGAAGTCATCGTGGACCCTATGACGCATTTGCACGCCCCCCATAGCCACTCAGGTGTCTCTCAACAGACACCTGTTTCACTTGAACACGGGGATTTAGCACACAATCTATCAGGCCTTCACTCAGAAGGTGTTGATATTGAAACAAGAGAGCAGTTGCCCCCGATCTCAACTTCTTTCAGTACACCATCGAGTCTAGAGCCCATTGATGAACTAATTCATTTGGTTAGGACATAAGTCATATCTACTGCTACCATCGATTATGTTAGTGACCCGATCAGAACGTCCTGAGTAAGTCTGCCTCTGAGCGGATTACGAGGATCGGACGGAAATCCTACCCTAGCCATCCAAATGCCAGCTGTGAACGTAGGTGGTACTACCGTTGAATCAACGGTTGTTACCTCAACGGGCAATCTACATGATCCCGGAGTTAGTTTACCCTTCTTTATTTTCAGGGAACAATACGAGCAGGATTTAAAGGCCATGGAAGACAAAATGCAACTTCAGTTCGATGAGGTAATGCAGCTGCTAAAAGGAAAAAACTTGATCGTTGATACTAAACCCGAACCCCGGCCTAATCCATAAAAAGCCCCACCTGCTCATGTACAACCAACTGTCGACCTACCCGTCGACGAGTTAAAAACCCTACTATTAGCCAAACTACTGTCTCTTAACCCCGACACCCCCCAAGACTAGGATCTGTTGAGCCTTCTACGCCAACAACATGCCACCACCCAGATCCAACCCAAACACCAGCCACCACTCATCCCACATCCTCCGAGTTCAATTCCATCCGTGATCATGTCGAACAAAGCCTGGCATCTGTTCGTACTTACTCAACGCGCTAACCGATCGCGTAACCATTCAAACCACCTGCAAGTCACAAGCTCGTGGAAATAAACGTCAACATGATCACGAGGGAGACCTCGATGACCATGAGGGGGAGAATGCTAAGAAACCCAAGTTTGATGACACCTCAGCCACAGACCGGTCACAGAATTAAACCATGGTAGAGGGTGATGCAGTTACACGTACAGATAAACAACCCACTGGTCATGATGCCTCTAAGGGAGTCTTGTTGGTCCCGAAAGGCTTAAACAAGTTTGTAGAAGGGGGGGGGGGGGGGGGTTGAATACAAACACACTATTTTACTTTTCTAAATTGTTTATTGATAAATCATTAACAATTTACAGCTTGTTGCGGAAACAAGATTAAGGATAAACCTAAATCTAAACAAGTTGGAACACTAAGGTTTCTTGCACTAAGAAAGATATGGAGATTACTAATAAAATCCTATCTTGAGAGAGATTTGAACTTGTCCAGAGTTAGCAAGTTACTTCAAATGAAGTGAGTTCATCTCTTTATATACTGCATGCATTTAATGCAATTCAGTATACACTTTACACGTGTCATCAGCGGATTGGTTGCATGTCATTGACCTTTGTTGACAACCTTAGTAGCCGCATGAATGAACAGTGTAGTATCAGAGTGGTTGTACGATTTCAGATTTTCGGAGGTTCTTTTCTGACATTTCGTACGGTGGCGTGCAAGGGAGGTTAAGACAAAAGTACTTTGTACGGAGGACTTCATGATCAGCTTTCGTTGATTCAGCGATTATCATTTACTATTCAGCGAATGATAAAGTTCAGCGATAGCTGAAGTCTTGTACTTGATACTTCACGTTGAGTGGACAAATCTGAGTCTTCGCTGATCCGCATCAGTTCATTAGGAGACTTGTCGCTGGTTCTTGAGCTTGATCTTCGACTTCAGCGTAGAACCTTTGTTGACGTGAATCTTGTCTTCAGGGATCATAAGTAAACAACTAACTTATCAGCGATCACCATAAGGACTGAACAGACTCAGCGATATGGTGAACAGTGTTCGCTGAATGTTTAATCTAAAAGTGCGAGAGTTCCTATCAGCAGTACTGTAAGATCTTAGTACTTATCAGCGATAGTGAAACTCTGATACATATTGTTTACTTACAATTTTCACTAAGTATTTAAGATAGGGTCATTATCAAATCACTGAGGGTTTGGATCAACAAGTCTATCGGTTGTTTGAATCCGGGATTTACAGCGATGAAAGCGACAGGCAGATCGTTTTGTATGTTGATCTGGAAGTTGAACTGACGGTTGAAAGCCCGAGGTCAACGAGGAGGAGATCCGGATGATAAAGGCAACGGAAGCAGAAACGATTAACATTCCTTCGGATGATGACGACGTGGATTTCGATACTTTCTTCTTGATCAAAGGTCAACCAGTTCCTTTGATAGTCGTGTCAGATTCAGAGGTAGACTTCCCTGAACCCGAGGATGACAAAGACATCATTGCCAGAGCTGTGTGGTACAAAGAGCAGCAAGACATATTTCTTGATGATGTTTTGGGCGGAGAAACCCCGGATGATATCCACATAAGCCCAATCACATCCCCAGTAGCTTCTCATGCACATCAACCGTCTACAGTTCCAGTTCCACCTGTTTTCACTCATACTCAACCATCGGCTACGCAATCAGCTAAACCATATCCAAACCAAGCTAGTCCTTCAAATCCTGATCAAGCTGGCCCATCCAACGCCAATCAACCAGAGGTCAGTGAAGCTAAAATAAAACATCGAATAGTCCGACTTCGAGCAGCCTTCCTTGAAGAGACCGAAAGATGGTTGTTTGCTCACCGCATACGTAGACTGGACCCGTATGCAGTTTTGGGTGTTGGTCAAGAATCAGAGGAATTCAAGATGGAGTATATGTTTCTAGTAAAGGGTAAAGCACAGAGGAAAGAGTATGTTCACTCGAAGTGTCAAATTGGTCAAGTTAGAGAGGTGGTGGCCAAACAATTCTATAAGATCTGGTATCCAGAATTCAAGGTATGGATGAAGAATGGGCAGATCTACACGTTTTCTAAAGCAGACTTTCAGCATTTAAGGATCGACGACTTCGAATTCATGTATCACTACATCCGAAACCTACATATTCTCAAGTTCAACATCCAGATTTCCCTGAGAGCCATCAGATTTTTATGTACCAGTACCTTTACTACAACGTCTTCGACTTCCCGCTCGCACTTGAAAGCCACCAACCCATCATAAATGTCCGAAGACTGAACAACCAACTCTCGAACATCGACGATTATACTCTCTACCTCATCTTGAATAAACCAGAATTCGGAATGATCTACAGAAACCAACTGGGAGAAAGACGTTTTCTGAGATTTTCCGAGATCGCCAAATATTCCGATGGTACCTTGAAGGCGATTCGACTACAACTCCAACAGGTTCATCAGTGCAATGAAAGCCATGTTCAGATGCCAACTACCCGAAGGAACCTTATGATCCGAGCCCTTGAAGAACTGTAAGACCAAATCGAATTCAGAAAAGCCATGAGAAGAATTGAGACTTATCTGGCATGCAGACCGAGAAACCGACAGTTCTTGCCTTAATTGCTAAAGCTGTCGATTCCAAACTTTTAGCCAAAGGGGGAGATTGTTAGGGTAAAATATGTAATTGTCTAAAAGTGTGGGCTAAATGTGTAAAATACCTAAAAGGTATAAATAGTTTAGTTTACTAAATCTTTTGGATTAATCATTCTATCACTCATTCCAATTAGCTTTTAGAGTCGTATTATCATTGTAAAACTCCATGTTTATGAATGAGATGGATGACAACATTGATTCATGTTTTGTTATTGCTTATTGATTGATTATTCATTGGTTATTGCACAATCTAGGATCCACAGAATCCCTGGCACTCTTGACAAACTCCTTAAGGAGATTTGCAAGAAAAAGTAACTTCAGAAGAAATAAACCTCTCACTATGACTGACAAGCCAAAACCATCTCCTATTGATAAGACAACTGCTACTTTATATAACTGCGAAAAGAAAGGACAGTTTGCTAGTGAATGCGGGTCAAAGAAAGTCTTCAAACCTTCTTCATCTCTCAAACATTCCTCAACCTCTAAATCCAAATATAACAAATACCTTAAACTCAAATAAAAATATCTAAAGTTGAAAAACTTCCAGAAGAAAGGTAAAGGTCTAATCGCTGAAGAACACGATTGGCTGAATCTGATGAAGAATCAGATTCTGATGAAGAAGATGAGGTCAATCTCTGCTTAATGGCCAAAATCAAAGAAGTGAAAGAAGAACTCGCTGATGTTCCCTCTACATCTTCCACTTCTCAGGTATTAACGTCTTCTATCTCAGCTCTCACTGATGCTGATAGACTTCGTGCTATCGATTCACTGACAGTTGATTTATATGATGCTCTAAATGGCAAAACACAAGCTAAACAACTAAATCTTGATTTAACTGAACCACTTAAGAAATGTCATTTAAAGATCCAATAACTATCTAATATAGAAGACAGTTTAAAAGATCAGGTTTATGTAAATCAACTAATCAGCATAGAACGCGAACAAGCTATCGCTGAAATGAAAGCTGAAAAAGCTACTATTGAAGGATGGTGTAAATCCTCAGCAAAGATCACTGGGATAATCGGTGCTCAGATCCTGTCCATGATAGAAGTGGTCTTGGTTTTTGTGCTGACAAAGAAGAACCAAGCAAAGATCGTTCCATGCTTAAGTTTGGAATGTTCGTTTCTTCCATCCCTAACACCTCATCATCTCAGTGCTCTTCTTTTACTACTCCAATCCCTGAGGAAAAATCTTCTTTGAGCCCTAAACTCAAGGATACAGGAAAAACTATTTTACAAAATCCTTAGAAGGGTACCAAAGTGCCAAAGCTGAAGAAGACCAAACCTTCAGCTAATCAACCTTCCATTTCAAAAGCTAAGATCCCTGAATATGTTCAGCGATCAACCCCTATAATAAAGGTTGATGTAAGGGCTAAGAAATCTGAAGAACCTAAGGTTCCTCCGATATTTGATGTTAAAGGCATTCTTGGTACATGCCCTGCTCATTTAAAGCTTTTAAATACTCATGTCTATGGTCCTAAAGCTACTTTTAGCTATAGGAAATGCTACCACTGTGGAGTTACTGATCATATTGCTAGTAAGTGTCCCACAACCACCAAAGCTGATAAATCAGCTAAGGTGAAGATGACTGTCAGGCAAAGATCACCTAAGGTGAAAAACAAGCCAAGGTGAAGAATACCACTAAGGTTAAGAAATTAACCAAAGTAAAGGTTACCACTAACGCTAAATCAGCAGATGTTGTGAAGATCGTTGATTCTTCCACTTCCTCTTCCACTGACAAGTGGGTACCAATTCAAAATTAGTCTTCCTTTTCTTTGCAGGTCTCGAAGGGTATCTGGTATCTAGATAACGGATGTTGTCGACACATGACTGGAAAAAACAACCTGCTCACTGAATACAAGGAAGAGAAAGGTCCCTCAGTGATCTTTGGTGGAAATGGAAAAGGCTATACCAGAGGGTTTGGTGTACTCTCAAATAGTACAACTACCTTCAGAAGAGTCGCTTATGTAGAAGGACTGAAGAATAATCTTCTTAGCATCAGTCAACTATTTGATAAAGACTACAAAGTATGCTTTACAAAGAAAGCATGTTTTGTCACTGACAAGAAAGAAAAGGTTGGTCTCAGCGGTTATCGTTTGGAAAATGTTTATGTCATAAACAGCCACTGAGAACAATTGTTTTCTATCCAAAGCCTCATCATATGTCAACTGGATATGGCATAAAAGGCTATCTCATCTAAACTTCAAGACGATGAACACTCTATCCTCCAAAGAACTAGTCACTGGCTTGCCTCAACACTCAAATGTTAAGGAATCTCTTTGCTCAGCATGTGAAAATGAAAGCAACCAAAAGCTGGTTTCAAATCTAAACAAGTGTCATCTGTGACAAATCTTCTTCAACTCCTCCATTTGGATTTATTTGGCCCTGTCAACATACAATCGATCGCTGGAAAGAAATATACTCTCGTCATAGTAGATGAATTCTCTCGCTATACCTGGGTATCGTTTCTCCGATCTAAGAATGACACTCAAGATGAACTCATCTCATTTGTAATGAAAATGGAAGTCCTAAATAATATGACGGTTCGCTCTATAAGGAGTGATCATGGAACTGAATTCAAAAACAGTTCTCTTTATAACTTCTTTGAGAGTAAGGGCATTTCTCACAATTTCTCAGCAGTGAGAACACCAAAGAAAAACGGAGTCGCTGAAAGAAGAAACAGAACGATCATCGAAGTTGCTCGATCTATTCTCAGTGATTCCTATCTTCCTACTCAATTCTGGGCAGAAGCTGTCAGCACTGCCTATTTTACTCAAAATAGGTCGCTGATCGTCAAAAGATTCAACAAAACTGCCTACGAACGTTTCCATTGGAGAAAGCCATCCATCAGCTTTCTTCATATCTTTGGTTGTCAGTGCTTCATCTTAAACAACAGAGATACCCTTGGAAAATTTGATCCCAAAGCTGACGATGGAATATTTCTTGGATACTCCTCAGTGTCCAAAGCTTTCAGAGTCTTCAACAACAGAAGACAAACTGTAGAAGAAACCATTCATGTCACCTTTAATGAATCCGGTTTAGCAAATTCAAAACCTACTGCTGAAAACGAAGAATTGAATTAGTGGATGTTTTCTCATTATAGGGGAACCAGAAGCAAATTTCAATCCTGATCCTCAAGTCAATAACCTTATCGCTTATGATGATCCTATCATCATTCCTAGCATGCAAACTAGTGAAGATGAATCCTCTTATTGGGTATCAACTATCCCCTTAAACACTTTACCTCCTTCTGAGCCCTCAAATTCTAAAAACCCATCCACTTCTAATCAGCAATCAGTGAATGAAATACAATCTGAACCTCAGCAACTATTGCCTGACATACCTGACAATATTGCTGCTGAAACCGCTTCCTCAGCACCTCCAGAAGTCCATTCTAAGCCAGAGATTCATGATCCAGCTCAAATATGGACGATGAATCACCCAATTGAGCAAATTCTAGGTGATCCCAATGCAGGTATTCAGACACGACGAAGTTCAGGTAACATTTGGATCTCTGAGGGCATCATCAGTTTGGAATCTCGTCCCCAGACCATCTGACAAAACTATAATTGGCACCAAATCGGTGTATCGAAATAAGTTAGATGAATTTGGAACTGTAACTCGCAACAAAGCTAGGCTAGTTGCTGAGGGATACAGACAAGAGGATGGCATAGACTATGATGAAACTTTTGCCACAGTGGCAAGACTCAAAGCAATTCAACTTTTCTTTGCATATGCAGCTCACAAAGATTTCAAAGTTCACCAAATGGATGTTAAGTCAGCATTCCTAAACGGAAAGCTGAATGAAGAAGTCTACGTTGAACAAACTCTAGGATTCGCTGATCCTAAGCATCCAGAATATGTCTATAAGTTGGATAAGGCTCTCTATGGTTTAAAACAAGCACCTCTTGCATGGTATGACACTTTATCTTCCTATCTTATTGCTTAAAATTTTGAACATGGTAAAATTGATGACACTTTTTTTTCATAAAAGTTAAAGGTCATATTATTCTTGTTCACATATATGCCGATGATATTATATTTGGTTCTACGAACCCATCTCTGTGTACTCGATTCGCTGAACGAATGAAGAAAGAATATAAGATGAGTATGATGGTTGAACTAACATACTTCCTTGGACTTCAGATTAAGCAAAATGATAAAGGTACATTTATCCACCAAGGTAAGTACGTTAAAGATATGCTGAAGAAATTTGATCTCACTTAAAGCTCAGCTATGAAAACTCCTATAGCACCCGCAGTGACACTTAACAAGGGTCCTTCTGGAAAACCTGTTAATGTCACTGCTTATAGAGGAATAATTGGCTCACTTCTATATCTTATAGCAAGTCGACCTGATATCATGTATTCTACTTGTCTTTATGCACGATATCAATCTGAACCTAAAGAATCATATATGATCGTTGTAAAAAGAATTTCAGACATCCAAAGGTTACACCCAACCTACGTCTTTGGTATCCCAAAGACTCGGTTCGATCTAACTACCTATTCAGATAGTGATTTTGCAGGTTGCAAACTGAATAGAAAGAGCACCACAGGAGGCTGTCAGCTCCTGGTGGAAAGCTGGTGAGTTGGACAAGTAAAAAAGCAAAACTCAGTGTCCACCTCCACCGCTGAAGCTGAGTATGTAGCCGCTGGCAGTTGTTGTGCTCAGGTCTTATGGATGAGAAATCAGCTCATAGACTATGACCTTCAGCTATCAAAGATTCCTATCTATTGCGACAGCACTAGTGCCATCGCTATAGAAAACAACTCGTTGCTACACACAAAGAATAAACACATCGAAATCAGATATCATTTTATCAGAAATCATGTCATGAATGGAGACATAGAACTTCATTTTATTCCCACTGACTATCAGCTAGCTGATCTCTTTACCAAATCTCTTGATGAGACAAGATTGTACTTTCTCATTAGCGAGCTTGGAATGTTGAACCTTGAAGAATAACTCTTTAGAAGTCAAAGCATTATGTCAGCAATAAGGTTCTATCTCTGATATTCATCTTCTAATCTCTAAGTAAATGTTTTCTGACATTAAGGTATGTTCTCTCTCCTAATTCACTGAAGTTTTCTTCAGCGAGATGTTTTTCAAAAATAAAATCTATCACTGAAACTTTTCTATCAGTGATCCTTTTGACAAACAAAAATTCATCACTAATATTTCTCATCGGTGATTCTTCGAAAAACAAAAATCCATTCCTGATAACTTTTCCTATCAGGGATGCCTTTTGAAAGATGAAAAGACACTTTTTGTGTGACATGATCCTAGAGATAACCCTTGGCACACATATTTTTCTAACACGTTCGTCCATTACACTTCTTGACCAATCATCTTCGTGGGACGTGTCCGTGTCATGATGAGTGTTACATCATCAGGGGTCGCCTCTTCACAGGCGACCCTTGAATCCTTCATGGTACGCTCCACCATATCTGCCGCTTCAGCGATCCCAAGCATCGCTGAATCAACATTGGCAACTACGCAACCGATCCCAGTGAGGAGTTAGTTTTTGGCACCGCCAATGCCACTTCGACACCAAGCACAACCATCTTCTCAAACTTCGCTTCTCCCACCATCTCTTTCGTCAACACATCTGCACCAGCGACAACACTCGCTGCACCCGCAAGTCCTTGCTCCAGGACCTCATCAACAGCAACATCATAGAACCTGATGGTCTCCCTCTCGGGGGCTCTCAGCAAATACCCGTGTTTAAGACGCCTCTCAAGCATGACATGGAGTTTTATGGGGGAAGTAGTCAAATTGATCTCTTCTCCGCACGATCGAGTCCTAATTTGGAGACGATCAGGTCCTAATTTGGAGACGATCAACACCTCCATCAAAGAGGTTAGTGATCGCGTGGAAACTCTCTCCACCAACCTCTCCAACAATACAATTGTCGTGAACATTGTCGGCGAAGCACTGAAAGACCTCTCCACCTTCCTCTCCTCCAAAGCTGACAACTCTCATCTCTCAGCGCTCAAGGAAAAGATTTCTTCCCTGAAGACGGATGTTGCAGCAAATACTTCTTCGTTGCAATCGCTTACAACAACCTCGACTCACTCCACATCTCTGTCAATGACCTGAATTCTAAGATCGACAAAAACAACTCCCTTCTTGCTGACATCCTCAGCAAACTGAAGGAACCAGTGGTTGCTCCCACCCCATCGTTCACTGACGATGATCGCTCCAAGATAGGGATGATTGTTGATTTCGTACTTTCAGCCACTAAAGCGATCTCTGGCCTTGAAGCCAGAGTAGACAAACTTGAGGATGCTCCTGCCTCCACCTTAGTGATCCCTGGCCACGAGAACACTGATGTTGCTCCTCTTAACCTTCCCCCGCATAATGATGATGACAAAGAGGGGGAGAATGGAGAAGGGGATAAAGAAGACCTCCCTCATGCTAAGGGGGAAGGAAATGAAGAAGACCTCCCTTAAGTTGAGGGGGAGAAAAATAAAACCCAAACTCCTCCTTCTTCTTCCATAAACGCTGAAACTGTCGAAATTCCCTCTGATGAGGAAGAGGAAGAAGAAGAGGAGGAGGAAGAAGACTTGGAGATTGATGACTCCAAGAAGGATGGAGGCGCTAACGATGACGGTGACAAAAATGATGAATCAGCCCTCTGGTTCAAACCTGTTTGCGTTCCCTTTAAAGGAATCTCCCTCACTGAAGCAGAAGAAAGGACTGAGAAGACCCCCACGAAGAAATCTTCACATGGCAAGCAAAAGGGGATTGCTGCCAAAGGAAACTTGAAGATATGCTTCGCATCTGAGGGGGAGCAACCTTTTCAGGTATGCCTCTCTTTAAAACCCCTCCTATACACTTAACCTCTTTTATCTATCTTTTTCTTCCAAAAACCTAAATCTTTTCATTTGTATCTAGCTAGTTCTCTCCCCTGCTTAAAGGACAAGCTGAAGTGCAACAACAAATAATCCCAGCAACCATCGCTGAAGAAACACCAATAATCCCAGTCTCAGTGATAGAGACTGATGAACAAGAAGAGGAAGAAGAAACATTGTTGAGTCACCCCAACAGACCCTCACGGCCAATTCAAAGGTCTGAGGATGAACAACAAAGAAGGAGATCAGCAATGATTCAACAGCTAGAAGGCCAGCCCCTAAAAATCCTTCCTCAACAAGGTCTTGGATTCCTATCTCTTGAAGAACTAAAAGAATTGTCAGGACCATAAATGTCCTACATATTATAAAGATATATAGAGAATTATATAGAGTTTAATTAGATTAATTAATTATTGTAAAAGCCTTAATTGTGTTAATTGGGCTTAGTTTAGCCTAATGGGCTTGGGCATTGTTTGTCTAAGGCCTAAGTATATAATGATTGTTTCCTTTAGAATTAGGTAAGAAGATTAATCATTATAGTATTGTGTGCTTAATAATTGAGAGAGAGAGTTGAGTAATTCAATCAAACCTTTGTAACTCTTTTGAATCATCCAATCAGATTAATCGTTTCGTTGTTTATTCGTTGTTACCGATTATTGAAAAATATGATAGATTTTGCTTAGAAATCGATTTGTGTATGTTTGTTTTTGTGTTTTTGATCAAAATCTAACCCTACAGGAGTGAAATCAAGCAACCCCATCGAATCATGATCCGATTTTTTCAACCAGCCGCAGTGTCCGGAAGTTCCTTATTGTTTCCGGGTAAGTTTCTTATTTCTCACCACTATCCGGACGAATCATCCGGATTGATTTTGGTTCCCGGATAAATTTAATCGGACACCTCAATCTTTCCGGATACCAATTTTGTCCAGATAACACACACTTCCCGGATACCCACTTATTTCCCGGATAAAAGTACTGTCCGGATGCATTCTTAAGTTTCCGGATGAAACTATATTCCCGGATTACCACATTATCCGGATAAATCTTACTTTCCGTATGAAATTGTGCTTTCCGGATGGAACTCTAGTTACCGATAGCCACCATCTTTGACTTTAATTTTTTTTTGACCGTGCGTTGCTGCAGCTATCAAAACAATTTCATTCATTACACATATATATACACCATCATCCACCATCTTTTGTGAAGACATTGATGCTGCTGCATACCATCCATATATGCATGAATTGAAACTTAATTTTTCCTTCCATTTAATTGGCCAATTTCTTTCCATCGCTGAAATTTTTTGTTTAGGGATATCCATAGTTGCATAAGTTTATTATATATATATATATATAGAGGGCCCTTCTTTTGTTAACCCTCAAATTAGTATTAACCCTATTAACTATTATCAACCAATAGGAATCAAGTATGAAGTTTGGTTTTGCAACATTCTGGACTATTTAGGCAGGGGTATATCTGGAAGATTTTTTTTTATTTCCAGTAACTTAAGGTTGCTTGATTTACGCCTACAATAATAAATTTCTGGAATATATTTTAGTTTAATATTAAAGATAATCTTCATCATCTCTTTTCTTAATCTTATCATATCATTAATAAATCTTTTCCAGTTTTTAATGGTTCCTTCATAATCGATCCATCTTTTTTCTTAATATTATCATATCATTAATAATATTTTCCAGATTTTACTGGTTCGTTCATAATCGATCATGAATTCTACTCAAGAAGAAAGATTTTACTGGTTTCCATGAATTCACATATGCACATTCAAACCATTTGCATATATGCACATTCCATAATTTGCATATACGCACATTCCATAAGTTACATATACGCACATTCCATAAGTTGCATATATGCACATTAGAGAGTTGCATATATGCACTTAAAAAAACTGTATATACGTAATCTTTACGCGTGAAGCATATATGCATACATCTCAAATTGCATATATGCAATTATAACACGAAAAAAATAATTCCATCATTTCACATTTGCATATATACACATACCAAACTTGCATATATGCACATACCAAACTTGCATATATGCACTCGAATCGAACGAAATTGGAGGTGGTATCACTCTATTTTTAAGAATCGATTTTGAAAACGGGGCTGATCGAACTCATTTTTAAGAGATTTAGGGACCACTTTTTGACTTCTGGATGATATGTGCCGATTTGGAGATTGGAGAGAGAGAGAAACCATCTCATAAAATCAAATCCCTTAAATGTAGCTTTCTCTTTTTCTTGTTTCCATATCAAGATTTATCAAATGACAACAATACCCCTCTGCACATATGCTTTAGCCGTGTTTTTTGTTTAAAAATGAATTAAAATATGTTTTTGATCTAAGCCATTGATCTTGATTTTTAAGGGTCCATATTAGTTAACGTAGTTAACACTAAATGACTGGTTAACAAAAGAAGGGGACCCTATATATATATATATATATATATATATATATATATATATATATATATATATATATATATATATATATATATATATATATATTTTGCATGATTATTATTAATCTTTGATCTCGTTGGAGCCTCTCGGAAATATCGTGAGTTTATCGTTCATCTTTGACCGAGAAATCGATCATCACCCGTGAAACACTCTTCGTCCGGTAAGTGTTCGTTTGTGCGGAAAGTTATTCATCCAGATTATTCATCCAGATTATTCATCCATCCGGTAAGTTTTTTTTTGCGAGAATCTCAATCACCCGGTAAGTTTTGGTTGGTAAGTTCTGATCGGTACCCGAGTTACCGCACGTCCCGTGATTGAGAATTTTAACGGTAAGTTGCAAAATTTTAACGATTGGTTTGCGATTCTTTGTGACGTTTTGTGGAATTTTTACCTTTAATTTGAGACTTTTTTGTGACGGTTTGAGAATTCGATCTTACAACGGTTATCATTTTTACGTAATCTATTTTACCATTATTGATCTAACCGTTTGCATTGATTTATCTTTCAGGTTTCATTCTCGAAGTTTGATTTCGTTCGTTCCGATAATAATCAAATTTTAAGCTTTGAAAACGAATTTAGTTTTTAAATTTGTTTCTCAAATTTAATTTTTGATTTTCTTCCGTAATTTTTCTTCAAAACAACACCGATCAACGTTCATTTTTTCAGGTAACAATGTCGTATTGCTTTAATCTGGAGTGTCAAGCAAATCAAAGACTATATAAAACGGATATCAAGCTAGCAGATGAATCGATCAGCAAATACATCAAAGAACTGAAGGGACGGGAATCTCAAGTCTGGGAATATTCTGAGAAGCATGCTAAATCTGTAGAAAAGACAACGATCTTTGAAACTGAGAAGACTGAGCTGAAAAGGAATATTGTTGAATTGTCATCGCAAGACGACATGAAGGCACTTGAAGAGAAAGAGCAAGCAAGACTATATGAAAAGAATATCAAGCAAGCAGATGAATTGATCAGCAAGTACATCAAAGAACTGAAGGAACATAAATTTCAAATCTGGAATAGTTCTGAGAAGATGGCTAAAGCAGAAGAAAAGGCAACGATCTTAGAAACTGAGAACACTGAGCTGAAAAGGAAGATCTCTGATTTGCCATCACAAGACGAGATAAAGGCACTTGAAGAGAAAGGTAAACTTTTGAACTGTGAAAACCTTGAGCTTAAAAGTAAATTAACTATTTTTGAAAAGTTTTTTAAAAAGGAGAAAGAAAGTTTTGCAAAGGAAAGGCAATTGCTTATTCAAAAGCAATCTGATCTTTCAAAGAAATCTCTTGAAGAGAAGAAGAGTCTTGAGCTTATATGTCTAAAACATTCAACACAGATCTCCGACTTTGAAAAAATTCTGATTTTAGAAAGAGAGAAGTTTGAAACTGAACGCAAATCTTTTACTAAAAAGAATGGAGATTTTTTTTTTGAAAATATCCGTTTTGGAGAAAGAATTAGACATTCTAAGCTAAGAGACTGAGAAAAAGAAGGTTGAAGATTTTAGAGCAAAAAGTTTGAAAGATGATTTTGCATTCGAAAGAAAGTTTTTTCAGACTGAGATTTCTAAGCTTTCAAAGAGATTATCTGTTTTGTCAACTGACATTATGATAGAGAAGAGGCTAAAATCTGATCTCCAAAAGAAGTTGGATCTAATGCTTGAAAAGAAAAATGTTTTGTTTAACAATGACAAAGAACTTGAAACCAAAAACTCTGATGTTGAATCACCCAATCTTGCTAGAACAGATACTGTTAATCAGTCTC
The DNA here is from genome assembly GCA_033807775.1 of Saussurea involucrata. Classification (NCBI taxonomy): domain Eukaryota; kingdom Viridiplantae; phylum Streptophyta; class Magnoliopsida; order Asterales; family Asteraceae; genus Saussurea; species Saussurea involucrata. The sequence continues at coordinate 91,666,436 of CM066322.1, read as the reverse complement.
TTTACGGTGATTCAGTTAATTCAGTTTGTTTTTCTAAGACTGCTTCAAGTTCTATTCTCAAAAAGGTTTCTTCAAAGACCTGCATTAGATCAAATAGCTCTTCAAAAGATCGGATTCGCACCTCTAATCTGTTTCATGACCCTATTATTGACAAATCAGATAATCAATTTTTCAAGAAGGTAAACATGGTTTGGAGAGTTAAAGGATCCGCTCCTGCTCCAAAGTCATTCATCTATGTTAAAAGTGACAAGAACAACAAAGCTTTCCACGCTAAACCTTTTGTGAAAACTGATCGTGCTTACTCTGTTAATAAGCTGATCAGCTTATCTACACAGAAGCTGTGTTGTTCTTATTGTGGAACAAATGAGTTTGTGAATAAAGACCGTGCTAAGTATTGGTATGGTACTCATAGTATTCCTGGTCCTCATAGGGCATCTAACCAACAAGGATCCATCAAAGGATGGATACCAAAATCCTTCTAACCTGTTTTGCAGGAATGTCATGTGCACTTAGTCCAGAACATTCTTTTCACATGACTGCATTCGAAGGTTATGCCACATTTGAGGGGGAGTATTATTCTATGAAAGGTAAGTGAACTTCAACTGAATTCGAAGACCGTGGTAATTCATTCGGAATAACTAACTTGTGTTTGTTATTCTCCAATTTTAACTTCCATGATTGCCACGTGTTATGCTTCATTGACTTAGTTATTTCCATGTCTCTCATATTCGTTGATTTTTCGATGGAAATACACTCGTTTGAATTCCTAGTTGTTTTCCAAGTTCGCTATTTCTAGTAAATGATTCAGTTCTTTTCTGATATGTTAATTGTGACTTGTTCTTCACAATTAAACTTTCTAATCATTGTTTCATTTTTGAACATAATGTGCGTACTGAGTCACTCTGTTTTGCGCTTGATCTTGTTTCTTGAAATTCCGTTATTTCAAACAATGACTTCTGATCATCTCAGATCAGGACTCGTTCTTAAATGTTTTGACTTCTAAACACCTCAATTTAGAACTCGTACTTCACTGTTTACTAAACTTTTCTACTCGATGCATGTAATGAGTGTTAGGAATTACATCGTTTCTATGGTCTATCCAGAACCGGAAGGACCTACCCAAGAAACACATCCCTTATAGACAACAGTGAGGGGTCTAGATTGATAGATGAGTTCGGTGTGAAAAGAATATGGTGAGGATGTGACAGGACTTAAAAGAATTTATTGGTCCTTACCAAACTGAGTCAGTTATCCGGGTAACCACACAATCTATTCATTCTCGTCCTTTGGAGATGAATATTGAAACAGACATGGACCCAGTGTCGATAACTCGTGTCACCCCACCTAGCCACTCAAGTATCTCACAACAGATGCTTGTTTCATATATGCACGGAGGTTTAGCACATAATCTATATATTCCTCACTCGGAGGTCTTAGATATTGAAACAGGAAGACATCAGCTCCGGTCTCCGAACTTCATATTCTAATCACTGTGTCTATTGATTTTTAACTTAAGTCCCAAGTTAAATCAATATTTGAGCCAAACAGATATGAATTATTTTTTACACACATGCACGAGTCTTTGTGATTCCACCCGCATATCTTCGTGATATTGTTGGAACAGTTTGAGAAGTAATTTTTAAATTTTACTCAGTGATAACTGGAAGTCCTATCAGAGATACCCCATTGCCAACTCTGAACATAGGCCACACAATTTTTTAAATTGTTGTGATAACAGTTACTAACGTGTTTCTGTGTTAGTTGTTTACCCCATTCTGGTTACTTAATGTTTTGATCTGGATTTTTTGCTACTCATCACTATTGTCTTTGAACATGCATGATACTCCGGATGCTCCTACTCATCATGAGGGGGAGAAAGGGTACAGATTCAAAGACACCGAATATCAAGTTGAGGGGGAGTTAGCAAAAGCCGAGGGGGAGTAACTGTTGATTGATCAGTTCCGTTATTTGGTCAGTTCCGAAATCCGAAAAGTGGTTAACAAGAGTTCAAACTGATTAACAAGTGGTCATATCTTCTCGTTCTTATCAAGTGGTGTTCGATAAAATCATTTCCTCCATCGAGCATATTGATTCTACAAGTTCTTTTAAAGCTGAAAGCAAATTCAAGAGCTTTATTCAAGGGGGAGCGTTGAAAGACATGAAGACCTGCTACACCATAGAGTTCCAAAGATTCAAAAGGAAGAGAAGATCAAGACTTGAAGATCTCAAGACCGATTTTTCTTTATATATCTTTAGGGGGAGATTGTTAGGACCATAAATGTCCTACATATTAGAAAGATATATAAAGAATTATAAAGAGCTTAATTAGATTAATTAATTATTGTAAAAGCCTTAATTGTGTTAATTGGGCTTAGTTTAGCCTAATGGGCTTGGGCCTTGTTTGTCTAAGGCCTAAGTATATAAGGATTGTTTCCTTTAGAATTAGTTAAGAAGATTAATCATTATAGTATTGTGTGCTTAATAGTTGAGAGAGAGAGAGTTGAGTTATTCAATCAAACCTTTGTAACTCTCTTGAATCATTCAATCAGATTAATCGTTTCGTTGTTTATTCGTTGTTACCTGATCAAACTGGGACTCACAAGAATCTATCAGAGTTGAGGAATTATATGATGCCTGTCGAAAGGATGCACAACTTGCCCTTAAGGTAGCGCAGAACTCAATCTCTGATAGGAAGCTGAAAAAGAATCCGATCAGAGTTTAGAAACAACTGTAGAAGGAAGTTGAGAAGAAGCCCGAAAAAAAGAACTGATAATGACTCCCAACTAGATTAGTGTAGAGAAAAAATCGATCACAGATTCCATCCAAGCAGAATCACTGATGTGACTATAAAGGGTTCGAGCAAAAAGAAAAAAATGATGGTGGCAGTCCAGATCTTCAGAGAAAACAACTCATCGCAAACAATGTACATGTCTAAGTTGACACTCTTCGGTTTTGATAAATGGCTAGAGATCAGAAACACTATACAAAAGTTCAAATCCAAGTACAAATCCTACGTGGAGAAGTTCCTGAATTTGCAAATCAATAAGGTCTCGGAGAGAATGGATATTACCTCCTCCTCCAGCTCTTCATCAGAATCAAAGACCAGCACCAACTAAGAGACAACAAAATCCAGATTCGACCTCTGAAGGACCTGTCCTCCGAAATGAAACAAGTATTGAATTTTCAAGGGAAGCAGTACTCGGCCACCACCTGATCTTTCAGCTCTCGACTTATCACTGCCACCAGGAGGTCATTTCAAACCTGGTCAAGTGATAGGTGAACCCTACGGAATAATCTTCCTTGACTAGAATGGAATCCTGTGCTTTCAACGAAACTTATAGATCCCTATCTGCCCAATCGAACAAGTCAGAGATCTAGTCCACTGGTGCAAGCAATCAAGACCAGTTATCTTTCTCAAAGCCCATGTCCTTAAGGAAGCTAAACTTAGAAAACAACAGGGGGAGAAGGTACCTGATTGGACGATCACTGAAGAAAGCTCATTAGATGAAATGCTCTTCAAGGATGAACCTCTATAGCTGATAGATTCCTCTCTTGTAATCTTTTGTTAATTTATCAGTAATACTTTTAGTACTTGTAATCTTTCTTTCACTTGTACTTGTAACTTTCGATTTCCCTTGTAATCTTATTACGAAATTAATGAAAAGTTTAGTGAAAGTGCTTTACTCCATCAGTACTAGAAAAGATCCGTAAAACAGTAAAAGTGACACGCATCTATGAGTCCTTTTTATCCTTATGTTTTTATACTTAGCAATTTTCTTATGTTGTTTTGTCATCATCAAATACGAGGAGATTGTTGATCCAAACTCTCTCAGTGATTTGATGACGACCCTTAGAATAACTTAGTGAAAATTGCAATTAGCATCTGTATGTATTAGTGTTTCGCCATCAGCGATAACTTATGTTTTACTGTCAGCGATAACCTGAGTCTGTTCATTATCGCTGATGATTTCAAATGTAATAGTGTTAATTGTAATCCATGAAGACAAGCCTCGCGACAATCAGTTCATCACTGACATCAAAGACAAAGCTAATGAACAAGTGAAAGTCTACTAATGATCTGATGCGGGCATCAGTGAAACCAAGACAATTCCACACGCGCGGCAAATCAAGAAGAAGACTTCAGTGATAGCTGACTTACGTCAGCTCTTCTCTAATGGAAGATCTACTCAGCGATCGCTGATCATGAAGCTTCTACTTCAAGATTTGTTTGTCTTATCTCCTTGCACACATAGTATGGATTGTCAGAAGATACATGCTTTTGTCCAAGATCGTACAACCACTCTGCTACTACACTGTTCAAAATTACGGGTTTACGGCCCAAAGCATGTTGCTAAAAGTCAGAAGCATGCGCCCAATCAGATGTTAACACGTGTAAAGTCCTCCTGTCATGCATTAAATGCAATGAGTATAAATAGGAGGAATACTCCTTCAGTTTGAAGGTGGTCTTCCCTGAACTACTTAGTGCATAGAATTTGGTTCGAATATTTTTTTTACTTCTTAAACTATTTTTAATTTGTGCAGTATGTATTTGGGAATCGGATGTACTGAAACTCTTTATTTTTTTAGACTACAATTACTTTATCATTGATTTTATTATCTATTTTTAAACTTACAATTATTGGATTGTAGGCATAAAGTGCAATAGGAACAAACTGCATAAACCGCACCTCATTTTGCAGTGCGGCTTGATGTTGTTTGAGGTTTACGTGGTGCGGTATGTGAAAATGCTCAAACCGCATATGTAGTGTCGTTTGCGGTTTAGCTCCAAACCGCACCGCGAACACGCTTAGGTTTGATCACTTGCTGCCAAAGTGTTCAATCTGGAAATTTTTCTAAACCGCCACTGTTGTTTGGTTTGTAGTTTAGGGAGTTAAAACACCCAATCAAACTACAAACGCCCCTAATAATTTATATAAATGGACCAAAGGGCCATTGGTCTAGCGATACTTGCTAACCTACCCCCACCATTGTCATCGTAAACTGACTTATGTCTCCACTGATGCCTTTGTTAGCGATTTATTTACCGACTCAGTGTCACGACCTGTGCCTTCCAACTTTCTATACCCTCTGGTCAGGTTTTTAAATTTCACCAAATACAATTGTGTGCGTCATGTATCATACGGTAGTACCAGCATGTATTGAGATAGCGTTTGTCGCTCATGTTGAATTTTTTGTTTATAGTTATAATATGATTTATAATTATTGTGGACATGATAAATTCTCAATGAGTCATACACATAAAGTGTGAATTGATTTAAAAGGTCGAATAACTAAATGTTTAATTATTAATTTCTCGTTTATATATAATTTAATGAGATTCCACTAAACGAGATATACAAGAAAGAACAAAGTTGTCAACGGTTAAAAATTTCACTTATAAATAAACATGTGAAGGATATACTTCCATATATCTTGAGTTTCTATATGATGGAAAATCCTCTAATATAGAGAAAATCATAATAGATGGTTTTGATAAGTTTTTAACAACCGTTTTCTATCATGATTGAGCCTAGCAACTCAATGAAGAAGTCGACTCTTAGTGTTCTCATGTGATGAATAACATGTTTTAATTCACTCACATTCAGGGGTGGATCTAGTAAGGGTTGATAGGGGTCTCGTACACCTGCTCACTCGATTGTCGTAAAAAGGAAAAAAATGAAACGGTGTATAAGTGCATCCGCTTAATTATAAGGGTGCTCTTAAAAGTTTTGTCAACTAAAGTCATAACGTGAATTTCCATTTGGTGAGATGGCTTGTGCCCCTCTTATAGATGCGCGTCTCATGAAAGGCGAAACTCATTTAAACTTGTATTTCAGTCATCGAAGAATTGTCCATCGTCCTATCTTTTCGCTTTTTCCAAACATATTATGTGTTACAATTTACTTATTTGTTTAAAATCATTTTAATTTCATTATTGATTTTCCTTATTAACTTTAAATACAAGGTTTGCTCTATAAAAACGAAATTGGAAATCTAGGAAAATAAATAAATAAAAAAAGGACAACCAAATGATGGAACTAAAAATTAGAAAAAATTGTGAATTCAACTAAAACACCTAAAAAATTGCTTGTAATGATGGAATTTGGCTAAAAATGCGTCAAGCGTAAGCGTCTTTGAAATGTCGATTTCATTCGAAAATTGTATTTTATTACCCAATTTGGCACAATTAACTTTTTACCGAGCCAAATCGCTTTGACCCCCCCCCCCCCCCCCCACCCTTGTCAACCGTGATTTTACGACTTTTTCATCTATCTTAAATGTGCACCCGCTCGGGAAATCCCTGGGTCTGTCACTGCTCACATTCATACCTTGAAGGCAACAATTTGAAGATTGTTGCTCGGATTCAGAAACGGCACCAATGTTGTTGCACTGATTTATGTAAGGATACAATTAATTTTCACTACATGAATGCGATCCCATATTCCTTAACGAAGTCTCTTATGAAACCCTACGATGGCTTATGTGAAACTATTAATGTTTACAATCTTTGTTTACATAGGTATAACATATGTTTTGGAAAAAAGTATGTTAAGTTATTTTATTATTCATGAAACATGTTTTTCATTTTTAATTTTTTTTAAAAGTAGTCGTTGATTAATCGTTTTCATTTTTTCTATCATCAGGTAAGAACCCAATCCGTAACAATAATGAAACCATAGATACTTGATCAATTACAAAAGTGAGGAACTAAATCCATAACTTTAATATAACCACAAAGAAGAACATCTATAATTTACTTTATTTTCAATGACTAAGGCTCATCAAACAAATACATAGACCTCTTCTTGAAAACAAAGCCCTCCATGTATTTTGATGCTACCATCTCCTTCAAAAGTTTATATTGTTAAATATACCTAGAATTTTACATGTCAAATTTAGTGGAATATAATTTGTCATGTCACTTGACAAGTGAGTGAACCAAATCTTGTAAAAAGGGCCATGCAAGGATATGATAACTACATACAACTATTCATTAATTAACTTCACCACCATATTTGGCTAACACAATAGACAATACAGCAACCAAAAAAACCCATCTTTCACAAGTTTGGTGTTTGAATATGTCACTAAATAACATCTACCAATGAAAATTTAATTTAAAAACATGTTAATTAGTATGAACTCTCTATGCATTGCTAGACTAGGAAGATTTAACAATTACTCATTCATTAATTTGTACCTGAATTCATCCCAAAATCAAGAAAGGTTCTTGATGAGTGGATGAATACCAAGAAACAATTGCTAATTGATGCATATTTCCATGATCAAAAGTATAGAACAAAATAACAAAAACCATGTTTACTCTTTTTCTTCCTTATGGACCATCAACTTCTTGCCTTAATTTTCCTCCAGTTTTTTTATTGGAGGATTCGACTTCCTTTTCCACTCCCGGGTTGGCTTAAACACCTTGGTGATCAGAGGGTTCAACACATGACTAGAACACTCGAGGGTCAGGCCCATGGCTCTTGCCTCGTCCCAAAGCTCTATACCCTTTTCAAATCCACCGCTTCAAACAAAGAATACCATCAATTGATGGTGCTTTATAAGTTTCTTCCTCAGCCTTAGGGTACAAATGTTTGCTTACTGCATAATGATGATACACGGGTCTGCAGATCGATCAGAAAGGAAGACTAATGATGTCTATTGATAAATTGAGACAAGTCCAGTTATTCATAGAAAGTAGAACAACTCTCTCCGGTGGAAACAGAAGACAATGGTGTTTCAAGATTTACCTCAGTAGCGCGGGTCTCTGCAGCATGCAAATGATTCTTCTTTTCACTTGTGCTCCTTCAAATCGTATATGTTTCTTGAATTTTCTATGAGTTCATTGTGGAATCTGCTGTACCTATTTGCTTTCGTTCTCATGCATTATGCCTCCTTAACACAAAGAATTACCATGGTTTCGTTCCGCAAAACATAATCGTGACCGTGCAAATTGCATATAAAATGGAAGGCATGTAATTTACTCTATTTAATCACAGTGTATCTATTCCCTAGCAGGTTTACAAGTAACAACATGGTTCTTCTTTTCTTTTATACATTTGACAAGGATTATCATAGAATAGTTCCATTAATCATGTCACTCGTTATGGTGATCACTAATAATCTGATCAGATCATATACTTCCAACCTCATGTCCGTATATTACCGAGTGTAGCACAACTGTACAGGTAAACATGCCACCACTCGTTCTTGAGAGGAAATTAAAGGACATTTTTATCTCTGTTCTTGAGAGGGAAGGAAAAAAAACTAAATTTTCATGTTCTTTAAACAATAGAAGAAAGGAAAATTAATTAAAATACCCAAAGTTTGACTTTGACTTACCAAAATATCCATTTTTTTCAACTTTTGCAAAAATACCCAAAAATCCCACGATTTGTCCCGCGATCGCAGGATAGGGTATAAAATGAAAATGTTGATCCCGCTATTCGCGGGATGAGTCCCGCGGCACACACACAATTGTGACTTTTGAATTGAATTTTACACTTTCAACCCTATACTTGTTTACTTATTTTACTTTATACCTTTTACTTTCCTAATTTTAATTTTACACCTTCATCATATTAACACATATAATCGTTTATTAACTAAAATACGTTAAAAAGATACGTTTTAATTTTAACAAGTTACACCATTATAATCGTCTCTTCGTTTTACACTCTTATCGCATTAACATACTAATCATATATTAACTAAAATATGTTAAAAAGGTACGTTTTAACATATCACATTAACATACATAATTACGTTAAAATATGTTAAGGAGTTCGATAAATATATATATATACACTAGTTATTTACCCGCTGCAATGCAGCGAGACGTATAATCCAAATAATTTGACGATTTAATCAACTATTAACTAAAATACGTTTAAAAAATGATTTTTAATTTTAACAAGTTACACCATTAATATCGTCTCGTCGATACCTTCGAAATGAATTGTAAATATTAAAAATATTTTTTATGTAGTATATATGATATATAATTAAATAATTAAATCAAAAAATATTCAACATTGAGCTCATTTCGAACGTATCGAAGAGACGATTATAATGGTGTAACTTGTTAAAATTAAAACGTATTTTTAACGTATTTTAGTTAATAAACGATTATATGTGTTAATATAATAAATGTGTAAAATTAAAATTAGGAAAGTAAAAGGTATAAAGTAAAGTAAGTAAATAAGTATAGGGGTTGAAAGTGTAAAAATTCAATTCAAAAGTCATGTGTGTGCCGCGGGACTCATCCCGCGAATAGCGGGATCAACATTTTCATTTTATACTCTATCCCGCGATCGCGGGACATATCGCGGGATTTTTAAGTATTTTTGCAAAAGTTGAAAAAAAATTAGTATTTTAGTAAGTCAAAGTTAAACTTTGGGTATTTTAATTAAATTCCCTAGAAAAAAGGAAATGAAAGATGCCTTATTTATATATCAAATAAATTGCATAAAATTTTAAAAATATTTAACATTTTACTTATTTAAAGGTATTGACAAGACTTTTCTAATGGTGTAATTTGCAAAATCAAATACCTAGTTTTAATGTATTTTTAGTAAAAGTTATCATTAATTAATTTAATAAGTTTATAAAATAAAAAATGAAAAATGATAGAAAAGAAAAGGGAAAAGTCTAAAAAAAACCAATAGACTTTAATGTTACGACCGGACGACCGGTTAAGTTATTGGACAACTTTTTAAAACAAATAAGTCATTGGACTTTTCAAAACCTGTTAAATAAATCCTTAGAGTTTCTAAAACATGTTAGATACATCATTGTGACCTATTAATGTGGTAAAATAATTGAAAAATGTCCAAAACCCCCCAACAAACTTGCATATTTTAAAATATTAAATCCCTAGGCATTTTTGGAACGAAAAAAGATACAATTATAAAATGAAACAAATATACCATTTTTATTACTCTTTCCAAAAACATACAAAAATTGTATTCAAAGCATAAATACGTGTATATAAAAGTTAGGCATAATTTACAAAAAGTTGAACCGAAATATACTAAAAGTAGCGTCAAAAAGTACCAAATGTTGCGCTAAATATAACAAAAATTGCGTTAAAATATACCAAAGTAACATCTAATCTATGTTAAGGTTGTGGCATGAGCCGTCTTCATTTGCATCATTAATTTCTGATGGAGATACAATCATTTTACTTTCTTGTAACCCTTCTTGATGTCCAACAACATCCTCACTTTCATAATGTTCTTCATGACCAACAACAGTCCCACCTTCATCACCATAGGATGCCCCGTGAAAAAAATTCACGGTTAACCTGAGTCCCGTCTTACGCTAAGCTGAACTCGTGACAAGTGGACGATTAATTAACCTGAACCGGTTTTAATAACGAGCACATAAGCAACATATTAAGGCCCAATATCCCATCCTAAAACAAGTCTAGCAACACCTTAAAACAACTATAATATTCTCTAAAATGAACTTAATCTACCATTGAAATGGTCTGCACAACCCCTAGCAAGGTCCTAAAACGGTTTCGAGACGGCCACCCAAACAGCCCTAAGGAACCCCCATTTTCGCACTCAAACTGTAGCCCCTTAGCTGTTGTTTTTAAGCCTAAAAACATCCCCTAAACGACCCAAAACAGCCCCTAAACGACCCCCAAAACAGCCCTTAGAAGACCCGAAAAACAGCTTAGGTTGATGCTGGTGGAACTGGTGCCATGGCTGGACAAATTCCAGCCTCGTTCTCGGTTCTAATGTCGTCTAAAAACAGGTCTTATATGGTCCCGTGAAATCGATATTTGCCAATGTTAGTAAAATTCTTGTCAAAACAACCATCTAATTGGGATCGATTGAGAAAATATCATAAAAAATGAGTCGCATGTTAGTAAAATTCAGTGCAGTGGAGCCGTGGAGAAAATAACATAAAAAATGAGTGCCATGTTAATAGAACTCATGCCACCATGTTAGTAAAAATCATTATTTTGGAGAAAACTTGCCTGGAAGGTTAGCCACAATAAGAGGTCAGGGGGCGACCACAAACTGGTGCGCCGGCGACAGGTGGTGGGACGACCGATGAGCGACGGCCACCGGTGGTGCAACAGTGACCGGATATGCAGGCCAGCAATGGGATAGGGCGAGGGTGGGGGAAGGAAACGACAGGATTGACGTTTTAGGGTTATATTCAATATGTTTTAAAAAATCGAATGACTTATTTGGCTCAAAATATTGTCCAGGGACTTAATCATTCTTAACACTAAATTCCATTGAGTTTTTTTTGGACTTTTTCCAAAAGAAAATTAGACAAACCATGGGCTTACAATTGTAGTTCACTATGTAATCTAATAGAACAAAAATGAAAAAGACAAAGAAAAGGTTAAAGAACTAAAATACCCTTAATTTAACAAAGTTTTTTTAACTAAAGTTGTTAGAGGAATCAAAAGTGAAATAAAATGGTAACTATAGTGACTAAAATTGTAATACGTTTGAAAGATGGACCAATGTGGATGATGAGTGACAACCACAAAGGCTAAAAATGTAATTTACTCTTTATTTAATTGAGTTTAATACTTTTGTTTTTATTTTAATTTTTCAAAATATATTATGTATTTATTTTACATGATAAAGAATTAGCTACTTTGATACAATTTTAATATCGATATACTAGCGTCATTTGTTTTATGGTTATATTTGGGTTGTGTATTTTATATTGTTTTACACATTAATTGATTATTTTATTGAGGTATTTTTAGTGCTAGAGGTGAACTAACTCCATTGAGTTAGTTAGTTACGACAGGAGGGTTATCGCTAGAAGAAGTTCAATCCATGGGTAAGAACTTCTTCCTAACTCGGTAGCCCACAGCGAAACTCGACGGCTAAAGACAAGAAGTCTATGTTGAGATATCGAGAGAGGAAGAATGAAAAGACCACACTCTTTCTAGTGTCGCTTCCTTGGGAGTAGTGACCCGAGAAAGTATGTCAAACGACCGACATGGCTCCATATCCTGTAACTAGTACAAGTGAGTCAGAAAAAACTGTTAAAAAGCTATTATTTATGTCTCCTTATACTACAGGGAGGTGAATTGAGTGAGTGCAGACCCTTGTCCATGTAGCTGAATGGCTTTATGTTCCGGTCGGGTATAACGATTTATGCAGTAACACATTGAGAGGCCATTTAAGGGCCCTAAAACCCTGCTTTAACCAACCCTAATAATAGATAACAATAGATGAAGACTAACTAGAGGCCTAACTATTAGACCTATACAGACTTATATCATGCCTTTAAGACAAAGAAAGGGGAATCATTTGCGATACCCACTCGTGCATCGCTTACTGCAAGGATAGAGAGACCTCCTAAGCCTTGGTCTTAGAATACAAGCCTTCAATTTTCAAAATGGATATTTTAGTCATTTACCAAAATTTCATTTTGACAAATTCCATTTCATTCAAAAAAATTATGCGAAAGAAAGAAGAGTTATCTCGATCCTTTTTAGCATTTTTGTTTGTTTATCCTATTGAATATCTTTATAGCTTGACTGACTTAGCTTTAGATCTAAGACCACATATAAGCATGAGAAATTTCAATAGTACTTGATATATATCTTACTTTCAAATGTACTAAATATTATCTTTATAGTTTGACTAAATATTATCTTTCAAATGTACTAAATATTATCTTTATAGTTTGACTGACTGACATATATCTTACTTTTGTTTGTTTATCCTATTGAATATCTCACGAAAACAGGTTAGTCTCACGTGAACCCAACCTTATATATATATATATATATATATATATAGAGAGAGAGAGAGAGAGAAAGGTCAAATAAAAAGTCAACTTAAAATTGATCCAGTATATGTCAACTTTAAGATAATTTATTTTAAACTTTAAGGGAGTAAAAGTTTTTTAATTAAAAATGAAATAAAATGTCAAAGATGGTAGGCGTTGATTCAAATTTCCAGTTTTGTCCATGATCACTTCACAATTAATCTTATTATGTTTTAACCATTGATTAGTTTTCTAAATCTTGATCAATGGCTAAAATTGGTCCTCACGTACACAATGAAAAATGAGTTTTCATTTGAACCTAAAACATCCTAAAATTTCGGATAAATTTAAATCTTAAATATACAAGGTTTACAACAACATCTTCCAAAAACGTTCATTCATAATTGGAAAATTAGTGACGAAGATTCATAATTACAAACGAAATATCATAAACAACCTATTAAACTAATCCATAGCCAAATGAGTTCATCAGATTATAAAGGTTGTCTAAGAAATCTCCCAAAATCTTCAATTTAATTGTTCTCTCCATTTACTCTTCAAAAGCTATGATTCGTGTACCACTCTTCACTCATTCTCTTGATTCCCTGCCTGTGCTAGCACCTGGTAAGAAAATCAGTTTTAGAAACATTAGGCATGCGCCTAGTGAGAACATCCAGTTTAAAATCAAAACATTTATAAGCTTTGAAAATTAAATCCGTAAGCAAAGCATATAAAAATAACCTCCCCTTCAATTCCATAACGTACACGTAACATCTTTTGATGACGGGAAACATACCCGATTCCATGAGTATGACGAACAGCAAGTAAGTCATAGTATCATGTTTAAGAGCGCCACAACGAATCAATGAGAATCCTAGATTTCAGCTCATATCCAAGAAATTACAATTAATTCATGCCTATTTATTGGTATGGAAATAGGGATTACAATTAAACCATGCATATCTCTTATCTCCCAATACAAAACGGAAATTACAATTAAACATGCATATTCCACATTTTCACGTCAATGGGAATTACAATTAAACATGTCTATTCCACATTTTTACGTCAACGGGAATTACAATTAAACATGTCTATTCCACGTTTTCACGTCAACAATACGAAACGAGAATTACAATTAAACATGCCTATTCCACATTTTCACGTCAACGGGAATTACAATTGAACATGCCTATTCCAGTTTTTCACGTCAACAATACGAAACGGGAATTACAATTAAACATGCATATTCCACATTTTCACGTCAACGGGAATTACAATTAAACATGCATATTCCACGTTTTCACGTCAACAGGAATTACAATTAATCATGCCTATTCCACGTTTTTAAAATAAATATTGTGCATATGGATCCATTACACTTACTCGTGCATATACACAATCATACATATATATTATTTTCTCATGTCCGAATGTTACTAAAATCCACTTCTACATGTTACTACCGGAAAAAATAGCATTTATCCGGAGTTCATTAAATATTATCGGAAAACATGAGATTACCGGAAAACTTACCGGATTTTACCGGAACATAAATGTTCTCCGGATATTACCGGAAACATGAGATTATCGGATGTTACCGGATTTTACCGGAAAACTTAAGTTTACCGGATTTTACCGGCTTTTACCGGAAAACTTGAGTTTATTGGATATTACCGGATTTTACCGGAAAACTTGAGTTTATCGGATATTACCGGATTTTACCGGAAAACTTTAGATTACCCGGAAATCTTAACGACCTGTGCATCAATTTCTCCGAAAACCCACAAATAACCCAAAATTACATCTTTTACATCACAACTAAGGGTTATCAACTATTTGTAAAATTAAATCATTGGAATAATTTGATACTAATACATCGAATTTAATAGTGTGAGGATGAACTCACAGTGATTAAGAGCTCGAAGCGAGGTTGAACATAAATCGATCAAACCACAATTCCTAATTTAACTAGAAATCTCTTTAACAATCGATTGAAATCACTATTTAAAGTGTAAATACCAAATTTGTAAGAAGAAGAAACTTTGAGAAATAAATGAATCCTTACCACACGAACAAAATCTCGATCTCTCTAAATCACCCTAGCTTGAAACCGACTTCAATCTTCTCAGAGTTGGATATTTTCCTATTTGACTACCAACTCTTATTTATACCTCTAATTATTACATTTATTCATTTTAACCCCAAACTTTCATTTCTTTCAGTTTTAAGGCCAAATAATAAATTAGTTATGGAAAATTCGAGGTGTTATAATTCTCTCCAACTTGAAAATGATTCCGTCCTCGAAATCTGAGTTATGTAAACAAATGACGATATCTAATCTTCATGTCCTCTTCTGCTTCCCAAGTCACATTAGTACCTCTATGATGTTTCCATTGCACTTTGAGCATAACAACTTCCTTATGTCATAATTTTTTAGTCGTTCTTTCCAAAATTGCTTCAGGTTCTTCCACACAACGGTTTTTCTCGTCTACTTTTATTTCAGACATTAGTATGACATTCTCTTCTTCAGCTAGGCATTTTCTAAGGTAACATACATGAAAAGTATTATGGATTCCTTCTAGTTCTGGTGGAAGTTCCAGCTGGTAAGCTTGAAGTCCTACTCGTTTGATTATCGTGAAAGGTCCAAGAAAACGAGGACTCAGATTTCCACGCTTCCCAAATCTTATTATACCTTTCCAAGGGGATACTTTTAACATTGTCTGCTCCCCAACTTGGACTTTACAGATCTTCTTTTCTGATCGGCGTAACTCTTTTGTCGATCTTAAGCCGTCTTCAAGTGTTTCGGAATCTCCTTAACCTTATCAGTCGTTTGCTGCACAATTTCGGGACTGGCAATGTGCTTTTCACCAGTTTCCAACTAACATATCGGAGTTCTACACTTTTGCCCATATAAAGCTTCAAAAGGTGCTCTCCCGATGCTTGAGTGATAGCTATTGTTATAAGAAAACTCCACTAAGGGTAAATGTGTATCTCAGTTACCTCCGAAATCAATTACACAATATCTTAGCATGTCTTTCAAGGTCTGAATTGTCCTTTTACTTTTCCCATTTGTCTGTGGATGGTATGTTGTGCTCAAGTTTATTCTCGTACCCAACTCTTCTTGCAGAGTTTGCCAAATTCTTGAAGTAAATGGACTATCACGATCTGATACTATGGACACAGGTGTACCATGACACAATTAATCAATATACAACTTGGCTAGCTTATCTATGGTTGAAGCTTCTCTCATTGGTAAGAAGTAAACGCTCTTGGTCAAACGATCTACTATTACCCAAACGGTATCGTTACCTCTCGACGTCTTCGGTAACTTAGTCACAAAATCCATAGTAATCTTATCCCACTTCCGTTCAGTAATTTCCAAAGATTGTAGACTCCCGTAAGGTTGTTGATGTTCAGCCTTTACCAACGAAACATGTCACACATTTCTTTACACACTGCGCCACATCCAACTTCATAGTCGGCCACCAATTGTGTAGCCTTAAGTCTCTATACATCTTAGTACTTCCAGGGTGCATATAGTATATGGACTTGTGAGTGTCTTCAAGAAGCAATTCTCGATTTCCCCCAATCTTTGGCACTCATATGCGACCCTGAAAAAGTTTAACTCCTCGACTATCTTCAGTCAGTTGAAGATGTTGCTTAACCATAACTTCATTCTTAAGATTTTCTTCTGATAAGGCTTCCGTTTGTGTCGTCTTGATCTTTTCAATCAAACTTGACATTACATCAATTCTGGCGTTAGTCGCCTTCAAACATCCACTGTATTCCTTTCTACTTACGGCATCAGCTACTACATTTGTTTTACCAGGATGGTAATGCAATTCACAATCATAATCCTTAAGTAGTTCTAACCAACGCCGTTGTCTCATATTTAGCTCTTTCTGATCAAAAACATATTTCAAACTTTTATGATCAGTAAAAATAGTGCACTTCGTTCCATACAAGTAATGTCGTCATTGCTTCAAATGGTGACACATCCTATGCATTAAACACCTGTGCACTTTGGCTATTAAAATCAACGGGACATCCCTTTTCTCTTCTCCCCTTAAATGAGTACAACATCATTTTCGGGCATAAGGATCCGAATTAATTTCTTAGCACAAAGAATTTCTGCCTGATTGCTCACCAACCAATCCATACCAACAACTATATCAATTCACCTATTTCCATTAGAATTAAATCAATTGGAAATTATTTTTCCTTCTACAATAAGAGTACAACCTTCAAGTTTTTCACGAACTAAGACTTGATCCCCATTAGCTATTTCAATCAATAAGGCATCTTTCAAATTAGTGATAAAAATATTGCGATACAAAAGACAAATTGGCACCACAATCAAACAATATACGCGCATGTATAGAGTTTATAAGAAGTGTACCAGAAACCACATCCGTCGATTCTTTCACTTCTTCCGCAGTCATGTGAAATGCTCGACCCGTTGGTCCAGGTGTATTTAGTTTCTTTTCTTGGTTTCCGTCATTCTTTAACTTTGGGCAATCTTTTCGAAAATGTCCAGGTTTCTTGCATTCAAAACATGTTGGTCCTTGAATGGGGTAGTTTCCAATTGTGTGACCACCTTTTCCGCACTTGAAACATTCCTTTGAAACCACTCGACAAGGGGCAAAATGTTTACTTCTACAATTCTGACACCAATTGGGTTCCTGACGGGATTCAAAACGAGGATTCTTGACAAAAGGCTTCAATTTCTGGGAAGTTTTTGATCGACCCTCCCACTTTCTTTTCTTTCCCACTTGAGCTTTTTCAACTTTATCTCTAGAATAAACTTCCTCCATTCTCCTTTTAATATGTATTACTGGATTCGTAGGTGAAATTACATTATCAGCACCCGTCTCTTGTCTCTGAAGTCCAACATTCCTATCACCCAATAATTTCATAAACATTTCTTGTTGTTGAGTCAGTGCAGCATTCATGACTCTCATCTTGTTTTCCATCATGTGTGATTCCATAGTAGATTCCGTCATCACCGGATTAGAAGTACCAACGTTGGGTCGATGAGTTGACTACCTCCTTCCCCCAGGATATGTGGCCTTGGTAGACTCGTATTGGCCTCACCACTTTCAAGTTGATTTACCGTAGACTCATTTACCACACGGCCCTCTGAAGAGGTAGGAGGTCTACTTGGTGTATTAACCATTGTATTCTGATAAGCACATAAAGATAACCCTAAGGAAGAGCTATATGCAACTCAAACACAAGGAAACGTACTTTAACGTTCGTTAATTGCCATAACAATCAGACACAAGTACACTTACGTAACAATATATTCATAATAACAGTAGCTAATTGAAATTATGAACATACTACACATAAGAATTCTCGTACCCATCATCACAGCTCTTAATTCACGTATTGTAACAACCCAAAAATCCAAGTAAGTTTTAGAGTTTGGTGGTCAAAGTGTAATAAATGGAAGTTAACTTGAGGGACTATATTGTCAATGTATGAAGGGTATATATAGACTCCAATCCATAGGGCAACCTCCACTTGGGCTGAAATCAGTATTTTGTGGGAAGCTCTTAGTGTTGGCGGCTAAGGAAGAAGGAAAGAGAGAAGGGAAGAAGGTTTGAGAAGAAATCAAGAGAGAAAGGAAGAATCAAACTAGAATTTGCAAGGTAATGTATCCTAATTCGTTCATCTGATTAGATTAATGCTTCTCCTTCCTATTATTATGAATCCTTAGGACTGAGGTGGGTGATTACTTGAGTTTTCACCATTCTTCCCTTAAAATGAAGTTTTATGGGTTTTGTCATTTGGAATCGATTTTAAGAGATTAAAGTGGGATTAATTGGGTGTTTGGGGTTGGTGGATGAACCCTTATGGTTATCTAATCAAGCAAATGGCTAAAATCGGGTTAGAAATCACTTTTAAGAAATTTATTTTCGGACAGCAGTCGTATCCGGACACCTTCAGTTCTTGATGATATGGTGGTTTCCGGATACGGATGCTGGTGTCCGGGTAAAGCTCCATGGTGGTATCCGGACTAGTATGGTATCCGGACTAGTATGGTATCCGGACTAGTATGGTATCCGGACAAGTGTGGTATCCGGACATGTCAGTACCCGAAAATCATGTGCTGGACAGTAGGTTAAGCCGTTTTATCTGATGAGGATCTATTGCCCTTAGGTGTTCGATTGGTTTAGCTGGAAAGAGTTTAAGAAGTGCGTTCTACGATAATCAAAGGTGAGTTCTCTCACTCCTTTTATGACGTACCATTTTTACTGAATATGGTTTCTTTATCGAGCATGAATTGATTTATAAAGATTATGCATGCTTCCATGATTTACATGTTTACCCACAACACGAAAGATGTTTTATGTTTTCATGAATGTGGTTTCAACGTATGTGTATGCTAAGTGGAGTCGGTTGCACGGTGGCGACGGGGTACCTTGGGATCTCTGATCCCTTGGGCATATGGAGGTTAGCTTGTAGGTTAGAATTTGTTTTCTCCTACATGAAGGAACGGGGAGTCCATTTGGATTCCGGCGTAGACGAGAGGGTGTCTGTTAGGCCCCGATCGGAGTAGCTTATGCAATCCCCTGAACCCCGTGTTTAACCTTGGATGATGTTTATGAGAAAGATGTGAACGTATTTTCAATGAAATGATTTTATACTGTGATAAATGTTTACAAGTTGTTTTCGGAGGGAATTCACTATACCTTTTGGTCTAACCCTTTCTTTTCAAAAACTAAACCATTTTCAGGTAAGCGCGCTATGGGTTCTTCTAGTAAGAACTAGGAGTGGCTCAAGGAGGATTTGGAGACTAGAGCGACTCCAGAGTTTTGGATCATAATGACTATAGATGTAGCTCTCGGCTGTGGATTTAGAGATTTCCGCTGTCAAATTTTGTTTAGTATAGAAGAATTAATATTTATGGACAAGCTTAATTATGTAATCTGAATGCTTATTTCTGGTTGAATGCATGTTATGTTTTTGGGACGTTACAAATGGTATCAGAGCCTTAGTTTAAGGGATTTAGGTGACCATTAAGGCCTAAACTTAAACTGTAAGATGAGGGACACAGCCGAGACATAGGATCGCCTCTAGGAACGATCACTATAAATGCGCTAGGAAATAAGGTGCCAAGGACAAACGTGTAAGGTAAGTTTGGAGTTACACCTGGCCAGTGTAATTATGAACTTACAGGTACATGTGCGTGCTTAAACTTACCTTATATAGCAAGATTATTGTGTCAAGTCTAGCAAAGGTTAATTGTTGTCTTCTTTCAGCGCTAATGAAATGGCCGGAAGAACTTTGAGGAGTAGGTCGGCACCTGCTGTGCCAAGAAATCAAGAAGAAGTGGTACTAAGGAATGGTCCCGTGGAACCAACGAGGGCAGCTGTTACCCGTGGAAGGGGAAGAGGTAGGGGTCGTGGAAGGGGTCGGGGAAGAACACCCCGTCGGGCCGCCACCCAAGTTTCCAGGGATGGAGGAAACCCGAACCTGAGAACGACTCGTGCAACTAGAAGGACGAGGAGTGTGGAAGCCCCTATTCATCAAGAAGACTCTCTTCAGGAGAGTTCAGCTTCGGCCAGGAGGGTAACCCAGCCAAGGGGACGGGGTCGAGGCCGCGGATCTACGTTTGTCACTCGAGAGAACCTAGCTACTGAATTGGGTAAGATTCAAGAGACCTTGCAAGCTCTCCTCACTAAGCAGAACGAGTCAGCTTCGGGAAGCAAAGAAGCAAGTGAGAACCGAGAAAGCGTGGAGCTGTCTAGTCCACTAGTGACCGGTACTGGAAGTCAATTGAATTCAAACCCCCAATTGATGAATGAGTTAGCAGCTAAGGGATGCAATTTCAAAGCCTTTGCCTCATGCAAGCCCCCTACTTTCAAGGGCGAGTATGACCCTATCTTGGCAATGAAATGGGTGAAGGAAATGGAGCTGGTCTTCGATACTTGCAAGTGTGCTAATGGGGACAGAGTAATGTTTGCCTTGTCCATGTTGAAATCAGATGCAGTTTACTGGTGGGAAGCTGAGACTGGGGGAAAGGGTTCGGCAATGGCAAAGGGAATGTTGTGGGAAGCGTTCGTAGACAGCTTCAAAGCTCAGTTATGCCCGCTCGCGGCAGTAAAAAGATTGGAAGAGGAGTTCTTGGGGTTGGATCAGGGAGGTATGACAGTGAGAGAGTATACTACAAAGTTTATTGAGAAGTCTCGCTTTGCAGACTTGTATGTGCCAACGGAGGAACGCCGAGTGGAGCGTTTCATTCATGGACTGAAGGGCAGCATCCGAGAGCTAGTTCTGGCAAGGAACCCCACTACCTTTCAGGCGGCCATTAATGCGGCCGAGATGATTGAGAAGGAGAAGGTTCGTCAGATGACTGAGAAGGGTAGGGAAAAGCGCAAATGGGATGGGCCGGGTAAGGACTTCAGAAAAGGGAAAGTGTTTCGATCAGACAACCGTGTTAGTAAGGACACCGTTGGAAAACCATGTGCGAAATGTAACAGGGTGCATCGGGGAGAGTGCATGGCAGGTTCAAACTCATGCTACCGGTGTGGCTTGCCCGGTCACATGTCAAAGGATTGTCGCAGTGGGGGAAAATCTTGTTACGAATGTTGGGCTACTGGCCACATGCGTAGTGATTGCCCATACTTGAAGAAAGGGGGATCAGTTCCGTTTGGTGAACGTCAGGGTGGGAAAGGAAATGACAAGGGAGCAGATCCAGCGCGTCCGAAAGGACGTGCATTCCGCATGACTGCGGATGAGGCAGAGGAAGTTTCAGATGTGGTGACAGGTACGTTTCTAGTGAACTCTCTATGTGCCAAGATGTTATTTGATTCAAGAGCAAATCGCTCCTTTGTATCGCATGCTTTTATGAAATGTTTGGGGTGAGACCTAGACGTTTGGAGAGAGCACTAGAGGTGGAAACTGCAAATGATAGTTGGGTATATGTTAAGGAAGTAGTGGAAGACTGTGTTATAGATATAGAAGGGAGGTCGGTGCCTACGAAGTTATATCCCATGGCAATGGGAGAGTTTGACGTAGTGTTGGGTATGGATTGGTTAGCCGCGAACGATGCGAATATCGTTTGCAACAAGAAGCTGATCAAGATCCGGTCACCTGATGGGGATACCATAGTGATCTATGGAAACCGCCGTGATAGAAAGACCAGCCTTATCTCCATGATTAGGGCTACTAAGTGTTTGAGAAAGGGGTGTCAAGGGTTCTTAGCGTACGTGTTGGACGCCAAGAAAGAGAAGCGTGGGGTGAGCGATGTGCGTGTGGTAAATGAATACCCGGAGGTATTTCCGGAAGACTTGACAAGTCTACCCCCGGATCGCCAGATCAAGTTCAGAATTGATCTGATGCCGGGATCTGCACCGATTGCCCGCGCACCGTATAGATTGGCGCCGTCCAAAATGAAGGAAATGATGACTTAACTACAGGAGCTATTAGATAAGGGGTTCGTTAGACCGAGTACATCTCCGTGGGGAGCACCTGTGCTTTTCGTAAAGAAGAAGGATGGTACGATGCGAATATGCATAGACTACCGAGAACTCAACAAGGTCACGATTAAGAATAAGTATCCAATTCCAAGAATCGACGACCTGTTTGATCAGTTACAGGGAGCCAGTTACTTCTCCAAGATTGATCTGAGGTCAGGATATCATCAACTCAAGGTGAGGGAGGAGGATGTTCCGAAGACTGCGTTTCGGACCAGGTATGGACACTATGAATTCCTGGTGATGTCATTCGGGCTAACCAACGCCCCGACCGCATTCATGGACTTAATGAATAGAGTATGCCAACCTTATTTGGATCAGTTCGTGATAGTGTTCATAGATGACATCCTGATATTTTCAAGATCAGAAGGGGAGCACGAAAACCACCTTCGTACAATTCTCGAGCTATTAAAGCAAGAGAAGTTGTATGCGAAGTTTTCCAAGTGCGAGTTTTGGCTGAGGGAAGTGCAGTTCCTCGGGCACGTGGTGTCTGAGACGGGGATCATGGTTGATCCGGCTAAGATTGAAGCCATTCGAGACTGGGAACAACCTAGGAATCCGTCAGAAGTTCGAAGTTTCCTCGGGCTGGCGGGGTACTACCGAAAGTTCATCAAAGACTTTTCGCGTATTGCCACGCCACTGACCTCTTTAACAAAGAAGAATGTCAAGTTCGTCTGGTTAGAGAAACAAGAAGAAGCATTTCAGAAATTGAAGGATATGCTGAGTAGCGCTCCGGTTTTGTCGTTACCGGAAGGTTCGGGTGATTTTGTGGTTTTCAGTGACGCATCGAAGCTCGGCTTGGGTTGCGTACTCATGCAATGAGGTAAGGTGATCGTTTATGGCTCCCGACAGTTAAAGGATCACGAGACTCGTTATCCTACGCACGATTTAGAATTGGCGGCAGTGGTTTTTGCCCTGAAGATTTGGCGACATTACCTGTATGGGACGAAGTGCCAGATCTTCACGGACCACAAGAGTTTATGTCATCTCTTTGATCAAAAAGAGTTGAATATGCGCCAAAGGAGATGGATCGAATTGTTGACCGACTACGACTGTAAGATCGAATACCATCCGGGGAAGGCAAACGTGGTGGCGGACGCTTTAAGCCGTAAGGAACGAGGTGAAACCCCCAGGATTGTGGCCATGAGGGCTGAGGTCACATTCAATCTGTTAGCTGAAATAAAGAAATGTCAGGTTGAAGCGCTCGAAACCGAAAATCTTAAGAAAGAGAGAATGTTAGGGCAAGCGTCCATGTTAGAGGAAGATAGTCGAGGGGTGAAATGTCTGAATGGGAGAATTTGGGTTCCGAAACTCGCGGAGCTCCGAAAGCTGATTCTTGAAGAAGCTCACAAGTCGAAGTACTCGATCTACCCCGGAACTAATAAGATGTACGGAGACCTGCGATGAGACTACTGGTGGCCCGGATTGAAGAAAGACGTGGCCCATCTAGTAGAGACCTGTATGACGTGTTCACGTGTAAAGATTGAACATCAAAGACCGTTCGGGAAGCTTCAGTCGTTAGAGATACCGATGTGGAAATGGGACCAGATCACGATGGATTTCGTGACCCATTTGCCTAGAACTCCAAAGGGTTATGACGCCATTTGGGTAATCGTAGATCGACTAACGAAGTCGGCACACTTTTTACCTATACGAGAGTCTTACTCTTTGGAACAGTTGGCAAAGTTGTACATCGACGAGATCGTAACCCGCCACGGGGTACCCTTGTCAATTGTATCAGACCGTGATAGCAGATTCACCTCTACGTTCTGGAGGAGCTTTCAAAGAGAAATGGGTTCGCAGATCAAGATGAGTACCGCGTATCATCCTCAGACCGACGGTCAGAGCGAGCGGACGATCCAAACGTTAGAAGACATGCTAAGAGCGTGTGCTTTGGATTTCCAAGGCTCATGGGAAAAGCACCTACCGCTAATCGAGTTTGCTTATAATAATAGCTATCACTCGAGCATCAAGGCAGCGCCGTTTGAGGCACTTTACGGTAGAAAGTGTCGGACACCGTTGTGTTGGAACGAAGTCGGAGAGAGACATTAGCAGGGTCGGAAATTGTATAACTGACTTCGGACAAGATAGTCCAAGTGCGTGAAAGACTGAAGGTCGCTCGCGACCGACAGAAAAGCTATGCAGATAAGAGGCGGAAAGACATTGAATTCCAAGTCGGGGATCATGTCTGCTAAAGGTGTCTCCGTGGAAGGGAGTGGTACGATTTGGAAAACGTGGGAAGTTAAGCCCACGTTACATTGGGCCGTTTGAGATTACTGAGCGAATCGGAGAAGTGGCGTATAGGTTGGACCTACCAGAGGAACTGGGCAGTATCCATAACGCGTTCCACGTGTCTAACCTGAGGAAATGTCTTGCTGACGTAACCAAAGCAGTGCCGTTGAATGACATTAAGGTGGACGAAAAGTTGAACTTTGTAGAGGAGCCCGAAGCAATCACGGATGTTAAGGTAAGCAAGTCCCGGAGCAGGGAAACTAGGTTGGTTAAGGTACAGTGGCGACACCATAAGGGTCCGGAGGCGACCTGGGAGTTAGAGGCGGAGATGAAAGCTAGATACCCGCATCTTTTCCAATGAGGAATTCCGGGGACGGAATTCTTGTAAGGGGGGAATGATGTAACAACCCAAAAATCCAAGTAAGTTTTAGAGTTTTGTGGTCAAAGTATAATAAATGGAAGTTAACTTGAGGGACTAGATTGTCAATTTATGAAGGGTATATATAGACTCCAATCCCTAGGGCAGCCTCCATTTGGGCTGAAATCAGTATTTTGTGGGAAGCTCTTAGTGTTGGTGGCTAAGGAAGAAGGAAAGAGAGAAGGGAAGAAGGTTTGAGAAGAAATCAAGAGAGAAAGGAAGAATCAAACTAGAATCTGCAAGGTAATGTATCCTAATTCGTTCATCTGATTAGATTAATGCTTCTCCTTCCTATTATTATGAATCCTTAGGACTGAGGTGGGTGATTACTTAAGTTTTCACCATTCTTCCCTTAAAATGAAGTTTTATGGGTTTTGTCATTTGGAATCGATTATAAGAGATTAAAGTGGGATTAATTGGGTGTTTGGGGTTGGTGGATGAACCCTTATGGTTATCTAATCAAGCAAATGGCTAAAATCGGGTTAGAAATCACTTTTAAGAAATTTATTTTCGGACAGCAGTCGTATCCGGACACCTTCAGTTCTTGATGATATGGTGGTTTCCGGATACGGATGCTGGTGTCCGGGTAAAGCTCCATGGTGGTATCCGGACTAGTATGGTATCCGGACTAGTATGGTATCCGGACAAGTGTGGTATCCGGACATGTCAGTACCCAGAAATCATGTGTTGGACAATAGGTTAAGCCGTTTTATCTGATGAGGATCTATTGCCCTGTAACGTCCCAAATTCTTAAACATGCAATCATCTAGAAATAACCATTCAAATTATATAAATAAACTTGTCTTTACATCGTCAAATCATAAGCTAAACAAAATGACAGCGGGAGTCTCTAAATCCACAGCCGAGTACTAACTATAGGCATCACAAGCAGAATCTGGAGTTCCTCTAATCTCCAAGTCTTTCTTGTCGTCTTTCCTAGTTCTTACTAGAAGAACCGCTTGAGCGCTTACCTGAAAATGGTTTAGTTTTGAAAGCGAGGGTTAGACCAAAAGGTCTAGTTAATTCCCTCCGAAAACAACATGTAAAACAGTTGGAAAACATTTATCAATGGATTATAATGCATCATCATTCATGGTACTGCACTGTGTACGGATCACATAAACATTACGCGATCAGGGTTCCATTAGGTTCCCTTCTCGCCCTCATTGGATCCCACTCGGACTCCCCTCTACCGGATAGGAGGGAAACAAATTCCAACCTACCGGCCTGTCATACATATCCAAGGGATCCTCAGATCCCGAGGACCTCTCTCTGACCCCACAGTGCAGACCGACACCACATAGCATACAAGTACGTTCATGAAAACAAGTAAGTTAAAGTATCTATATGTCATGTCTTTCATTTCTTCATGTTAAACATTTCATTTAATAGAATAGATACGTTCTTGAAAATCATGCAATCAGTTCATAACATTTCATGCTTGGTAAAACCATAATCAGTTAAAACATATATCACTTTGCGTCGTAAAAAGGGTTTAGGGAACTCACCTGATAGCAATTTCCTTTCTAACCTTGTGTCCCGTTCCGCTCGTACACCTAATTCATGATTTATAAATTAATTAGATGTAACTCGATTGCTAATCCTAAGTTCTCCTCTTACTCCGATCTTAACATAAATAGTCAAGATTGTTATATTCATACTAGGCCTTCATCAACTAGTTTAGACTTTAAATGAATCAAGCCCTAAACTAACTCTAGGCCCAACAAGACTTAATTAACTTCTCGGCCCAGACTCCTTATTCCCGGTATGACTTCCGGCGAGTCCCGGTACTTCGGGCGACTCCCGGTACTTGGATTAGCTATGGGACTTCTTAGTCCCGGTACCTCCTACGAACAGCTACGAGAACTCATCGTCGCTAACTCGATTTTCTTTCTATATGCATCGATTTGTGGGGGTTTTTCTCTCCACATCAATACTCAAAATTGATCCAAACAACTCATTAACAAACACAATCCTAATAACTGATATGATTTCCCTTGCTTAACAAACCAATTAATGGATTAAGAATCTGCCATGAGTTCTCCTATACCAATACAACAATCCAGAGGAATTGAACCATAGGTAAACTACTAGATGTCTTTAAAGCAGAACAAAAGCTTAAGAGGTTAATACTTACCAGTTCTGAGCTTCTCCACCCACTGAATTGATGCAAGAACTCTATCTGCTCTTTCTCTCGATTTCTTTCTCTCGATTTCTTTCTCAGCCGCCAGAACAATCATTACAGTGACCAACCCTAGGGATCTGTTCCAATTTATATTTCCCACACTTTGCAAATAAGTCCTTTGTTTAATGTTTTTCATTTATTTCGCTTTGGCCACCAAACTCTAAAACCCACTAGAATTTGGGTTGTTACAACACTCCCCCCTTAAAAGAATTCCGTCCCCGGAATTCCTCATTGGAAAAGATGTGGGTATCTAGCTTTCATCTCCGACTCCAACTCCCAGGTCGCCTCCGGACCCTTGTGGTGTCGCCATTGCACCTTAACTAACTTAGTCTCCTTGCTTCGCGACTTCCTTACCTTAACATCTGAAATTGCTTCCGGTTCTTCTACAAAGTTCAATTTCTCGTCCACTTTAATGTCATTCAACGGCACAGCTTTAGTCGTGTCGGCTAGACATTTCCTTAAGTTGGACACATGAAACGCATTGTGGATGCCACGTAATTCGTCAGGCAGATCCAACCTATACGCCACTTCTCCGATTCGTTCTGTAATCCCGAATGGCCCGATGTAACGTGGGCTTAGCTTCCCACGTTTTCCAAATCGAACCACTCCTTTCCAAGGAGACACCTTTAACAAGACATGGTCTTCGACTTGAAATTCTATGTCTTTCTGTCTCTTATCCGCATAACTTTTCTGGCGGTCGCGAGCGACCTTCAGTCTTTCACGCACTTGGACAATCTTATCTGAAGTTAGTTGCACCAACTCTGGCCCGGCTAACTGCCTTTCCCCGACTTCGCTCCAACATAACGATGTTCGACACTTTCTACCGTAAAGTGCTTCAAACGGCGCTACCTTGATACTCGAGTGATAGCTATTATTATAAGCAAACTCGATCAGCGGTAAGTGCTTTTCCCATGAGCCTTGGAAATCCAAAGCACACGCTCTTAACATATCTTCTAACGTCTGGATCGTTCGTTCACTCTAACCGTCGGTCTGAGGATGATAAGCAGTACTCATCTTGATCTGTGATCCCATTTCTCTCTGAAAGCTCCTCCAAAACGTGGAGGTAAACATGCTATCTCGGTCAGATACAATCGACGAGGGCACACCATGACGGGCCACGACTTCGTCGATGTACAACTTTGCTAACCGCTCCAACGAGTAAAACTCTCGTATAGGTAAGAAGTGTGTCGACTTTGTGAGACGATCCACAATCACCCATATGGCGTCAAAACCCTTTGGGGTCTTAGGCAAGTGGGTTACGAAGTCCATCGTAATTTGGTCCCACTTCCACATAGGTATTTCTAACGACTGAAGCTTCCCATACGGTCGTTGATGCTCAATCTTTACTCGCGAACAAGTCATACAGACCTCTACAAAATGAGCTATGTCCTTTTTCATTCTCGGCCACCAATAGTCTCGACGTAGATCTCCATACATCTTATTAGTCCTGGGGTGAATCGTGTACTTTGATTTGTGGGCTTCTTCGAGAATCAGCTTTCGGAGCTCTCCGAGTTTCGGAACCCAGATTCTCCCATTCAGACATTTCACCCCTCGACCATCTTCCACTAACATGGACGCTTGTCCTACCATTCTCTCCTTCTTGAGATTTTCAGTTTCGAGCGCTTCAACCTGACATTTCTTTATTTCAGCTAACAGATTGAATGTGACCTCGGCCCTCATGGCCACAATCCTGGGGGTTTCACTTCGTTCCTTACGGCTCAAAGCGTCCGCCACCACGTTTGCCTTCCCCGGATGGTATTCGATCTTACAGTCGTAGTCGGTCAACAATTCAATCTATCTCCTTTGGCGCATATTCAACTCTTTTTGATCAAATAGATGACATAAACTCTTGTGGTCCGTGAAAATCTGGCACTTCGTCCCATACAGGTAATGTCGCCAAATCTTCAGGGCAAAAACCACTGCCGCCAATTCTAAATCATGCGTGGGGTACCGGGTCTCGTGATCCTTCAGCTGCCGAGAGGCATAAGCGATCACCTTACCTCGTTGCATGAGTACGCAACCCAAGCCGAGCTTCGATGCGTCACTGAACACTACGAAGTCGTCAGAACCGTCCGGTAAGGACAACACCGGAGCGCTGCTCAGCATCTCCTTTAACTTTTGAAAGGCTTCTTCTTGTTTCTCTAACCAGACGAACTTGACATTCTTCTTCGTTAAAGAGGTCAGTGGCGTGGCAATACGCGAAAAGTCCTTAATGAAATTCCGGTAGTAACCCGCCAGTCCGAGGAAACTTCAAACTTCTGACGGATTTTTGGGTTGCTCCCAGTCCCGGATGGCTTCAATCTTAGCCGGATCAACCATGATTCCCTTCTCGGATACCACGTGCCCGAGAAACTGCACTTCCCTCAACCAAAACTCGTACTTTGAAAATTTGGCATACAATCTCTCTTGCTTCAATAGCTCGAGAATTGTACGAAGATGACTTTCGTGCTCCCCTTCCGATCTTGAAAATATCAGAATGTCATCTATGAACACTATCACAAACTGGTCTAAATAAGGTTGGCATACCCTATTCATTAAGTCCATGAATGCTGCTGGGGCGTTGGTTAGCCCGAACGGCATCACCAAGAATTCGTAGTGTCCATACCTGGTCCTGAAGGCAGTCTTCGGTACATCCTCCTCCCTCACCTTGAGTTGATGATACCCGGACCTCAGATCTATCTTGGAGAAGTAGTTGGCTCCTTGTAGCTGATCAAACAGGTCGTCAATCCTCGGTATCGGATACTTGTTCTTGATCGTGACCTTGTTGAGTTCTCGGTAATCTATGCACATTCGCATAGTACCGTCCTTCTTCTTCACGAAGAGCACAGGTGCTCCCCACGGAGACGTACTCGGTCTAACGAATCCCTTGTCCAGCAACTCCTGCAACTGAGTCATCATTTCCTTCATCTCGGACGATGCTAGCCTATACGGCGCGCGGGCAATTGGTGCAGCTCCAGGCATCAGATCGATTCTGAATTCGATCTGACGATCCGGAGGTAGACTTGTTAAGTCTTCCCGAAATACTTCTGGGTACTCATTTACTACTCGCACATCACCTACCCCACGTTTCTCCTTCTTGGCGTCCAACACGTATGCCAAGAATCCTTGGCACCCTTTCCTCAAGCACTTAGTAGCCCTAACCATGGAGATCAGGCTATTCTTTCTATTACGGCGGTCCCCATAAATTACTATGGGATCCCCATCAGGTGGCTGAATCCTGATTAACTTTTTGTGGCAAACGATATTTGCATCATTCGCGGCTAACCAGTCCATACCCAATACCACGTCAAACTCTCCCATTGCCATGGGATATAATTTCATAGGCATTATCCTCCCTTCTATCTCTAGGACACACCCTTCTACCACCTCCTTAACGTACACCAAACTATCATTAGCGGTTTCCACCCCTAATGCCCTCTTCAAACGTCTAGGACTCACCCCCAAACATTTCATAAACGTACACAATACAAAGGAGCGATTTGCTCCCGAATCAAATAACACCTTGGCACATAGAGAGTTTACTGGGAACGTACCTGCCACAACATCCGGAACTTCCTCCGCTTCTTCCGCAGTCATGCGGAATGCACGTCCCTTCGGACGCGCCGGTTCTATACCCCTACCGTCGTCCTTTCTTCCCTGACGTTCCCCGTACTGAGTCGTTCCATCCTTTTTCAACCGCGGGCAATCATACCACATGTGACCCTTAGCGCCACACTGGCGACATGATCCTCCTTTGGGACAGTCCTTTGCCATATGACCGGGCAAGCCACACCGGTAACATGAGTT
This sequence comes from Saussurea involucrata, assembly GCA_033807775.1. Lineage (NCBI taxonomy): Eukaryota > Viridiplantae > Streptophyta > Magnoliopsida > Asterales > Asteraceae > Saussurea > Saussurea involucrata. The sequence continues at coordinate 91,635,565 of CM066322.1, read as the reverse complement.
TGAACCTGCCATGCATTCTCCCCGGTGCACCTTGTTACACTTCGCACATAATCGCCCAGCGGCATCCTTGCTAACACGGTTGCCTGGTCGGAACATTTTCCCTCTTCTTGAGTCGTTACCCGGACCATCCCATTTGCGCTTCTCCCCACCCTTCTCAGTCGTCTGACGGTTCTTTTCTTTCTCAATCATCTCGGCCATATTGATGGCCGCTGGAAAGGTAGTGGGGTTTCTAGTCAGAACCAATTCCCGAATACTGCTCTTCAACCCATAGATGAATCGTTCTACCCGACGTTCTTCCGTCGGCACATACAAATCAGCAAAGCGAGACTTCTCAATAAACTTTGTTGTATACTCTCGCACTGTCATACCTCCCTGATCCAACCCCAAGAATTCTTCTTCCAATCTTTTTACTGCCGCGAGCGGGCAGAACTGAGCTTTGAACCTGTCTACAAATGCTTCCCACAACATTCCCTTAGCCGCTGCCGAACCCTTTCCCCCAGTCTCAGCCTCCCACCAGTAAACTGCATCAGATTTCAACATAGACAAAGCAAACATTACTCTGTCCCCATCAGCACACTTGCACGTATCGAAGACCATTTCCATTTCCTTCACCCATTTCATTGCCAAGATAGGGTCATACTCGCCCTTAAAAGTAGGGGGCTTGCATGAAGCAAAGGCCTTGAAATTGCATCCCTTAGCTGCTAACTCATTCATCACTTGATGGTTTGAAATCAAGTGACTCCCAGCACCAGTCACTAGTGGACTAGACAATCCCACGCTTTCTCGGTTCTCACTTGCCTCCTTACTTCCCGAAGCTGACTCATTCTGCTTAGTGAGGAGAGCCTGTAGGGTCTCTTGAATCTTACCCAATTCAGCAGCTAGGTTCTCTCGAGTGACAAAAGTAGATCCGCGGCCTCGACCCCGACCCCTTGGCTGAGTTACCCTCCTTGCGGAAGCTGAACTGTCCTGGAGAGAGTCTTCTTGAACAACGGGGACTTCCACACTCCGCGTTCTCCTAGTTGTACGAGTCGTTCTCAGGTTCGGATTTCCTCCATCCTTGGCCACTTGGGTGGCGGCCCGGCGGGGTGTTCTTCCTCGACCCCTCCCACGACCCCTACCTCTTCCCCTTCCACGGTTAACAGTTGCCCTTGTCGGTTCCACCGGTCCATTCTCCAGTACTTCTTCATCCTGATTCCTTGGCACTGCCGGTGCCGACCTACTCCTCAAAGTTCTCCCAGCCATTTCACTAACGCTGAAAGAAAACAACAATTAACCTTTGCTAGATGAGACACAACAATTTTGCTATATAAGGTAAGTTTAAGCACGCACGCATACCTGTAAGTTCGTAATCACACTGGCCAGGTGTAATCCTAAACTTACCTTACACGTTTGTCCTTGGCACCTTATTTCCTAGCGCATTTATAGTGATCGTTCCTAAAGGAAATCCTATGTCTCGGCTGTGTTCCTCATCTTACAGTTTAAGTTTAGGCCCTATTGGTCACCTAAATCCCTTAAACTAAGGCTCTGATACCATTTGTAACGTCCCAAATTCTTAAACATGCAATCATCTAGAAATAACCATTCAAATTATATAAATAAACTTGTCTTTACATCGTCAAATCATAAGCTAAACAAAATGACAGCGGGAGTCTCTAAATCCACAGCCGAGTACTAACTATAGGCATCACAAGCAGAATCTGGAGTTCCTCTAATCTCCAAGTCTTTCTTGTCGTCTTTCCTAGTTCTTACTAGAAGAACCGCTTGAGCGCTTACCTGAAAATGGTTTAGTTTTGAAAGCGAGGGTTAGACCAAAAGGTCTAGTTAATTCCCTCCAAAAACAACATGTAAAACAGTTGGAAAACATTTATCAATGGATTATAATGCATCATCATTCATGGTACTGCACTGTGTACGGATCACATAAACATTACGCGATCAGGGTTCCATTAGGTTCCCTTCTCGCCCTCATTGGATCCCACTCGGACTCCCCTCTACCGGATAGGAGGGAAACAAATTCCAACCTACCGGCCTGTCATACATATCCAAGGGATCCTCAGATCCCGAGGACCTCTCTCTGACCCCACAGTGCAGACCGACACCACATAGCATACAAGTACGTTCATGAAAACAAGTAAGTTAAAGTATCTATATGTCATGTCTTTCATTTCTTCATGTTAAACATTTCATTTAATAGAATAGATACGTTCTTGAAAATCATGCAATCAGTTCATAACATTTCATGCTTGGTAAAACCATAATCAGTTAAAACATATATCACTTTGCGTCGTAAAAAGGGTTTAGGGAACTCACCTGATAGCAATTTCCTTTCTAACCTTGTGTCCCGTTCCGCTCGTACACCTAATTCATGATTTATAAATTAATTAGATGTAACTCGATTGCTAATCCTAAGTTCTCCTCTTACTCCGATCTTAACATAAATAGTCAAGATTGTTATATTCATACTAGGCCTTCATCAACTAGTTTAGACTTTAAATGAATCAAGCCCTAAACTAACTCTAGGCCCAACAAGACTTAATTAACTTCTCGGCCCAGACTCCTTATTCCCGGTATGACTTCCGGCGAGTCCCGGTACTTCGGGCGACTCCCGGTACTTCGGGCGACTCCCGGTACTTCGGGCGACTCCCGGTACTTGGATTAGCTATGGGACTTCTTAGTCCCGGTACCTCCTACGAACAGCTACGAGAACTCATCGTCGCTAACTCGATTTCTTTTCTATATGCATCGATTTGTGGGGGTTTTTCTCTCCACATCAATACTCAAAATTGATCCAAACAACTCATTAACAAACACAATCCTAATAACTGATATGATTTCCCTTGCTTAACAAACCAATTAATGGATTAAGAATCTGCCATGAGTTCTCCTATACCAATACAACAATCCAGAGGAATTGAACCATAGGTAAACTACTAGATGTCTTTAAAGCAGAACAAAAGCTTAAGAGGTTAATACTTACCAGTTCTGAGCTTCTCCACCCACTGAATTGATGCAAGAACTCTATCTGCTCTTTCTCTCGATTTCTTTCTCAGCCGCCAGAACAATCATTACAGTGACCAACCCTAAGGATCTGTTCCAATTTATATTTCCCACACTTTGCAAATAAGTCCTTTGTTTAATGTTTTTCATTTATTTCGCTTTGGCCACCAAACTCTAAAACCCACTAGAATTTGGGTTGTTACATGCCCTTAGGTGTTCGATTGGTTTAGCTGGAAAAAGTTTAAGAAGTGCGTTCTACGATAATCAAAGGTGAGTTCTCTCACTCCTTTTATGACGTACCATTTTTACTGAATATGGTTTTTTTATCGAGCATGAATTGATTTATAAAGATTATGCATGCTTCCATGATTTACATGTTTACCCACAACACGAAAGATGTTTTATGTTTTCATGAATGTGGTTTCAACGTATGTGTATGCTATGTGGAGTCGGTTTCACGGTGGGGACGGGGTACCTTGGGATCTCTGATCCCTTGGGCATATGGAGGTTAGCTTGTAGGTTGGAATTTGTTTTCTCCTACATGAAGGAACGGGGAGTCCATTTGGATTCCGGCGTAGACGAGAGGGTGTCTGTTAGGCCCCGATCGGAGTAGCTTATGCAATCCCCTGAACCCCGTGTTTAACCTTGGATGATGTTTATGAGAAAGATGTGAACGTATTTTCAATGAAATGATTTTATACTGTGATAAATGTTTACAAGTTGTTTTCGGAGGGAATTCACTAGACCTTTTGGTCTAACCCTCGCTTTTCAAAAACTAAACCATTTTCAGGTAAGCGCGCTATGGGTTCTTCTAGTAAGAACTAGGAGTGACTCAAGGAGGATTTGGAGACTAGAGCGACTCCAGAGTTTTGGATCCTAATGACTATAGATGTAGCTCTCGGCTGTAGATTTAGAGATTTCCGCTGTCAAATTTTGTTTAGTATAGAAGAATTAATATTTATGGACAAGCTTAATTATGTAATCTGAATGCTTATTTCTGGTTGAATGCATGTTATGTTTTTGGGACGTTACACGTATTTCCGTCAACTCTAAGACCTTCCTATCCCAAAACGTCTAACCAAATCTCACGATCATAAATTATTCATCTCAGTGTAAGTCTAAGTATCTTACTATCATACTTAGATCCCTAAAACTACAGCTCTGATACCAAACTGAAAGACCCTAAAATTTCAGATAAATTTAAACCTTAAATATACAAGGTTTACAACATCTTTCAAAAACTTTCATTCATAATTGGAGAATTAGTGACGAAGATTCATAATTGAAAACGAAATATCATAAACAACCTACTAATCTAATCCATAGTCAAACGAGTTCAGATTATAAAGGTTGTCTAAGAAACCTCCCAAAATCTTCAATATAACTATTCTCTCCAATTACTCTTCAAAAGCTATGATCCGTGTACCACTCTTTGCTCATTCCCTTGATTCCCTGCCCGTGCTAGCACCTGGTAAGAAAATCAGTTTTAGAAACATTAGACTTGTGCCTAGTGAGAACATCCAGTTTAAAATCAAAACATTTATAAGCTTTGAAAGTTAAATCTGTAAGCAATGCATATAAAATTAACATCTCCTTCAATTCCATAACGTACACATAAGATCTTTTGATGACGGGAATCATACCCGATTCCATGAGTATGACGAACACCAAGTAAGTCATAGTATCATGTTTAAGAGCGTCACTACGAATCACTGAGAATCCCAGATTTCAGCCAATGTCCAAGAAATTACAATTAGACCATGCCTATTTCTTGGTATGGAAATAGCGATTACAATTAAACCATGTCTATCCCTTATCTCCCAATACAAAACGGGAATTACAATTAAACATGCCTATTCCACATTTTTCACGTTAATGGGAATTTAAATTAAACATGCATATTCCACATTTTTACGTCAACGGAAATTACAATTAAACATGTCTATTCCACGTTTTCCCGTCAACAATACGAAACGGGAATTACAATTAAACATGCATATTCCACATTTTCACGTCAACGGGAATTACAATTAAACATGCCTATTCCACGTTTTCACGTCAACAATACGAAACGGGAATTACAATTAAACATGCCTATTTCACATTTTCACGTCAACGGGAATTACAATTAAACATGTTTATTCCACGTTTTCACGTCAACGGGAAATTACAATTAAACATGCATATTCCACGTTTTTAAAATAAATATTGTGCATATGGATCCATTACAGTTACTCGTGCATATACACAATCATACATATATATTATTTTCTCATGTCCGAATGTTACTAAAATCCACTTCTACCTGTTACTATTGGAAAATTGCATTTATCCGGACTTCACTAAATATTATCGAAAAACATGAGATTACCGGACAACTTACCGGATTTTACCAGAACATAAACGTTCTCCGGATATTACCGGAGACATGAGATTACCGGATGTTACCGGATTTTACCGGAAAACTTAAGTTTACTGGATTTTACCGAAAAACTTTAGATTACCCGGAAATCTTACCGACCTGTGCATCAACTTCTCCGAAAACCCACAAATAACCCAAAACTACATCTTTTACATCACAACTAAGGGTTATCAACTATTTGTAACATTAAATCATTGGAATAATTTGATACTAATACATCGAATTTAATAGTGTGAAGGTGAACTCACAGTGATTAAGAGCTCGAAGCGAGGTTGAACATAAATCGATCAAACCACAGTTCCTAATTTAACCAGAAATCTCTTTAACAATCGATTGAAATCATAATTTAAAGTGTAAATACCAAATCTGTAAGAAGAAGAAACTTAGAGAAATAAACGAATCCTTACCACAAGGACAAAATCTCGATCTCTCTAAATCACCCTAGCTTGAAACCGACTTCAATCTTCTCAGAGTTGGATATTTTTCTATTTGACTACCAACTCTTATTTATACCTCTAATTATTACATTTATTCATTTTAACCCCAAACTTTCATTTCTTTCAGTTTTAAGGCCAAATAATAAATTCTCATTTCTTCAAATCTAAAAGAAAAAATGAGATTACTCAACTCACAAGGAGGTAACACTCTCTATAAAAATGTACATTACTTATATATATATATATATATATATATATATATATAGGGGGGGGTGATCTTTTGCAACCCATGCAAAAGGTGGCAACCTCAAAAAGGGTGGTTCAGGGGAAAACCTCAAAAACGAAAAACTGAAGAACACCATGGGTGGTGGTCCTTCATCTGGACGGTATGCACTTGTGCATATAGGTAAATTATATTGTTTTTGTTTTTGTTTTTATGCACAAGTGTATTATGCACTTGTGCATATGTACGTGTACATGTTACAAATTACTTGTATGCACAAGTGCATACCGTCCAGATGAAGGGCTACCAGGGTGTTCTTTAGTTTTTCATTCTTTTGAGGTTTTCCTCTGAACCTGACCCTAGTATTTATACTCTTTTATATAAGGTTGGTTGCAGTTATTCTTGAATATTTAGGAGGAACCATTTAATATGTTTAATGTATAAATGTTAATGCTTCAAAATCATCCACTTCACTTTTCCGTTTTTTTTAGGTTTTCCCTTGAATCTAACCCTATATATATATATATATATATATAGAGAGAGAGAGAGAGAGAGGAAAGTTCAAATGAAAACTCAAATTCAATTGTGAACATGAGGACAGATCCTATCCCTTGATCGCAGCCAAATTCAATTCGTTCCTGAAATCCGGCTTCGGGGGTATTTTTGTCATATTCTTCATTTTTATGTTTTAGTATTTCATATCGTTTCCTTATATCTCGGTATTCTTCTTGATTTTTTCCTAATTTCTCTCATCACGATTGCTTCCTTCCTCAAATCATTCATTTTATTCGATTTTTTCTATTTAGGTCAAAATTCTAGAATTCGTCCGATTCCTGCAAATATCTGTTTTCTCGATATTTTTACTCTGTTTCTATGGATTCTGTTGTTGTTGAGAAATCTACACTTTTTGTTGATCAAGCATTCAATTTTGTTGATGATTATGATCCTGTTGATGCAAGAAACGGTGAAATTGATTCATTTTCTATGTTTTCCAGTTTATCGAATATTGAAGAATCATCGATATGTAAGTTTTGTTTTGTTTAATTGATATTTTTTTTGTGAAGGCATAGCGGCATCGACCCTTTCGATCAACTACCACGAACACAACGCACACACGCACTTGTTTCTGTAATACAAATTGGTTCATTGTTTTAAATCTAATATTGTTTTTTATTATTTCTTTATCTATTATTAAATTAGCTATTTTTTTTGTTTGTTATTCTTAGGAATTTTCTTCATGTTTTTTTTGTTCTTTATGCAGTTTGAATATGTTTTTTTATGTTTTATTGTAATCAAAGTGTTATCTATAATCATTTATTCAAAGTGAATATAAAGTAATCAACCTCATTTTATGTGCGTATAGTCAGTCTGAATATAACGTTTAAGTTATATTCGTTTTGAATATCTACCTTTATTCAGTCTGAATATATGGCATTATTCAGTTTGAATAAAGGTAGATATTCAAAATGAATAAATGTTTATGTTTTATTCTTTTTGAATATTTATCTTCATTCAAAATGAATAAGGTATATATTCAGACTGAATAAAGGTAGATATTCAAAACGAATAAATGTTTAAGTTTTATTCTTTTTGAATATTTATCTTCATTCAAACTGAATAAGGTCTATATTCAGACTGAATAAAGGTATATATTCAAAAAAATACTTTATTCAGTCTGAATATTTAAAGTATTTATGTTGAATGCATTATGTTATTTTGTATACATTCTGAATATAATTTTTAATATACTTTATAGATCAAATTCATAGTGGAAGTCAAGATGGTCCTTCAGTTATTGAAGTTGATGGTAGTGATGGAGTGAAGTTTTGGATTCCTGTAGTAGAAGAAGATTTGAAGCTTGTTGTTGGGAAAGTTTTTGAGTCATTAGAGAAAGGTATTGAGATGTATAAGAAGTATGCTACAAAAGCTGGATTTGATGTCAGACTATCTTCTTTGAAAAAAAATGCATATTCTATGATTGTTTTGAGGTATGTTGTATGCAATAGAGCTGGTTTTCCAGATTCTGTCCAGGTGGATACATTGGATTCGAAAAAGAAAAGAAATAGTAACATTCATAGAACTGGTTGTGATGCGTGTGTGAAGTTCAAGGTTGTTCCTGGTGCGAGGTCGTTTATATTATATGCATTTGAAGAGAAACATAACCATTTTTTATTTGATGAAGATTCGAAGCACTTGTTGAAAAGTAGTCAAAAATTAGACTATTCTCAGCAAAGGTGGATTCTTAAGATGTCAAATGCAAATATTGGTGCTACATAAGCACATAACATTCTTTGTCAGTTGAAGGATGGGTATGAAATGGTTGGTGGAACTAAGGTTGAGTATAAAAAATTTCAACGGGAACGTAATTGCTTCATTGGAGATACCGATGCAAATTTATTTGTTAGGAAAATGAATAATAGAAAATTGTATGTGCCAAACTATTCGTTTAAATATAAATGCGATGATGGTCTGTTGAATTATGTTTTTTGGGCCGACCAAACAGCTAAATGCAACTTTAAAGAGTTTGGTGACATTGTTTCATTTGATGCAACCTTCCGGACAAATAAGTAAGTATTTGTTTTTTTATTTTATACGTTCTTTTAGTATGTCTTTGTTTATAACTTATATTAATTATATGTGTTTTAGGTATTGTATGGTATTCGTCCCATTCACATGAATTGACAATCACAAGAATTGTGTAACTCTTGGTGTTGGCCTTCTCGATGGTGAAAATATTGAAGCTTACAAATGGTTGCTTCATTCTTTCTTGAAATCATTTGGCAAGCAACCAAAGTTGATTGTTACAGATCAGTGTTCTGCTATTAAGCAAGTTGTTTCTGCAGTCTTTCCAGATTCAAGGCACCGGTTTTGTATGTGGCACATTAGCACAAAATTGCCTTTGAATGTATTTCTTTATTCATACTGAATAATTTTATTATTCATTTTGAATATTTATATGTATTCATATTGAATAATTGTTCGCATCTTCAAATTTTCATTTTCTATCATCTTTATTCAGACTGAATAGTTAAAGTATTCAGACTGAATAGTGAAAGTATTCAGATTGAATAGTTAAAGTATTCAGACTGAATAGTGAAAGTATTCATGTTGATTGCATTATATCTTCTTTGTTTTCAGATTTCTTCCAATATTATTTCAAATATTGATTTTAAGAAAAGGTTTCATGCTCTTATATGGGATGAACACATTGATGCTACTCAATTTGAAGAGAGATGGAAATGTTTGATTGGTGACTTTGATCTTGTTGGCCACAAGTGGTTGTCTTATATGTATGATAATAGGAATAGGTGGATTTCATCATTTTATAGAGATATTTCTATGGCTCGGCTAATGAGAACGACTTCAAGATCTGAGAGTAAAAATTCATTATTTTCACTATTTTTTCATCATGGTGCAAACCTTATGGCTTTTATTGACTCATTTGATTCTGCTATGGACAAACAACGGAATAATCATAGGTTGCTCAATCATCGGACAAGAACAACCGTACCAAAGTTTAGTACTTCCATCTGAGGTTCATGCTTCTAAGATATATACTCGAGTTGTATTCAGAGATGTTTAGAATGAGATAAATGAATCGGTTTGGTCCTGTTTTCAATCATCTGCGAGTTTGGTAGATGGTTCTGATGTTATTGTTGTTGTTAAGAAGAAGAAGGTTCAACATAAAAAGAAAGATGGTGAATCCAGTTCAAATCTTGAAGCATATGTAAAAGAGTCTGGTCACAAGGTTCCTTTCGTTTAGATATTCAGAATGTTAATCAGTCACTTTTTCTTTTGTATTATTCAGTCTGAATAATAGGTATAGATTAAAAGTTGAAGTTATATTCATACTGAATAAAGTTGGAGTTAATTGTATGTAAATTTTAACTTATTATTCATTGTGAATAATGAAGTTATTTGAATTTATTTGCAGGTTGTGCATAATAAGACCACTGGTTCTTTGGATTGTAGCTGCTTGTTTTACCATCATTATGGTTTGCTATGTCGTCATATTTTTGTTTATTTAAGAATATGTGCATTGAAGAGATACCCTTGCAATATATAGTGAAGCGTTGGAGAAAAGATCCCATTTCTTCTAAATTGTTGAAGAAACGTCGTTGGTTTGGAGAAAGAAACGAGCATCGTGAGAAACTCGAAAATGATGCTCAAGCTACTTTTGATTACTGCATTGGTCTAGTAGTTGATGATATGGACAAGCTTGAAGACTTTGTTTTGAAAATTCAAGAGTTGCAGAATAATTTGGAGGCCAGTGGATGTAGTGTTTCTCGTCGCAGTACCGAAGAGGTGATGGAGTCGTTGCTTGGCGTGTCAAAACCAGAAGTTGTTGATATTCATAATCCTAAACTGATAAGAAACAAAGGTTGTGGTACGGGCAAGAGGTTGAAGAATAATAAAGAAAAAGCAATTGAAAAGAGTAAAAAGGCAAAGAGATTGTGTAGGTTGTGTAATAATTTGTCTAACCATGACTCACCCAATTGCCCATCGAGAAATGATGTTAGTAAGTAGAGCTTTTTTAGTTTGTAATAGTGGTAGTTTCCATTTTTTATTCATTTTGAATATTGATCAATAAAACAATTCATATGATGATTTTGATATTTTTGACATACCTTTTTTTATTCACTATGTATGAAATATATTTTATAAACCATTACTTCTACCCATGTCACAAATCATAACTTAATTTATCTCAGCTTAAGTCTAGATATCTCATTATCATACCTAGTTTGCTTAAACTTCAACTCTGATATCATATTGTAACACCCTAAAAATCAGGGCCAATTTGAACCTCAAATTTTACCAAGGTATACCAAAATAACATCCAAACTTTTATATATAAGAAGAGAATTAACTATAAGGGTTCATATTTACAAATATTGAATTCCCCAACTAACCTATTAATCTAATCATGTCAACTATAATCAGATTAACTGGGTTATCTAAGCAATCCATCAAAAGCCTCATTACGTTAGCTAAATTCTCCGCTTATCTCAAAAGTTGAATACTTCAAAAGCTCTCGTCCCACATTCCCTTTACTTCCCTGAGCTGGTACCTGGTAAGAAAATTTAATTTGAACGATTAGGCTTACGCCTAGTGAGAACATCCAAATTCAAATTAAAACATTAACAGCTTTGAAAACTCAAATATCCAAAGCATATAAACAAACCTGTTTATCACCATTCTTACCGTACAAGTGCTCATTTCAATGACGGAAACATATCCGATCACATGAATATGACTAACATTCAGTAAGTCATATCATCACAATCAAGAGCCTACTACGAATCGTTGCAGATTCTAGAACATTGCTCTTATCCAAGAAATTACAAGTTACTTTAAGCCTATTTCTTGGACTGGAAGTAGAGATTACAAGTTACTTTATGCCTATCTCTGGTCTTCCAGTAGGAATCAGGAATTACAATTTACTTTATGCCTATTCCTCGATTTCTACATTACGAAATGAGAATTATAAGTTACTTTATGCCTATTCTCCATTTCCATTTGAACGGGAATTACAAATTACTTTTATGTCTATTCCACATTTCACATCACACTATGAAATAGAAATTACAATTTCCTTTATACCTATTTCTCATTTCATAACACCTTTACGAAATGGGATTTACAAATTACTTTATGCCTATTCCACATTTCAGGTCAACGGGAATTACAAATTACTTTATGCCTATTCCACGTTACAAACACTAACAGGGTCTATGGATCCATTACACTTATTAATGTATATGTATCAAAACATATCACACTAATCCCATACCACTTTCAATTCTAAGAACACCGGATAACCTATTGTAGCCTCAACTGTTCTTCTTCTAAAATTATATTTAGAAAGGTATCCCGAAACCTCGATTCAAAACGAGATAATAATTTTAATGGAATACGTATCCTAACGATGAAAACCATAATAGACCCTAAACCCCACTTCTGGATTTTAATTACCGGATCCAAACAAAACCCCATTCCGGATTTAATATTACCGGATCTAAAAGTCCATTCCGGAATTAATATTTCCGGATCACCGGCCCACCTACCAAAAACCAAACAATACCGGAAGTTATTATTTTCCGGAACACCAAGCCCAATACCGGAACTTGTTTCCGGATCCTAAATGTTCACGGCCCAAATTTCGGTTTTTAAAAAATTCTGGAACCCAAATGTCCAACCCAAACATTTACCGGAACTAAGCCCATTCCGGATCCGGTCCGACTTCCGGTATTCCATTCAATTTCGGATCCGGTCCATCACCCGGTATCCACACTCATGCCGGATCTGGTCCACTTCCGGATCCCACACCCACTTCCGGTATCTCTTTCTATTCCGGATCAATACCGAATTCCGGAATTCCTATACCGGGACTACGTTACTGGGTCGTTCGATTCATGTCCAGAATTGTTCTAAAATTCATATAAAATCGGATTATTGCTTAACTTTCATTCCATAACAATTTACCGAATCATTCAGACAGGTTACATACTACTTCTGATTCAATTTCACAGTTAATTTTAAAATGAAACAGATGAACTCACATATTGAAGTGCGACTAGATAAAAACTTCTCTGCTTCCAAATCTTTTCCCAATACTGAATCAATATCAATAATCACACATGGAGCACAGCTAGATTAAAAGATTTATCAACCATACTTATTAGATTCTTACCAAATCACAGTTCCTGATTTCTCCTTCTGACTTCCTTCATTCTTTCTCTCTCTAAGTTTCTATTCTGGACCGACTCAACAAGAACACAATTGAGATATTATCTCAAATGCTGATGTTTACCTCACTCTTAAGCTTTCACAACTTTACAAGAATGACTAAATAACCCTTCAAGTTTAATTTTTAAACATAACATTAAACTTTGGTCAAATTACAATTTTAACCCTGGAGTTTATAAATACAAGTAGTCCACAGCTTAGACTAAATTATAAATAGACCCCATTCATATTAAACTATAATATAATGGAAATTCTAGGTGTTACAAATCTCCCCAACTTGAAAATGATTTCGTCTCCGAAATCAAAGCTAGGTAAATAGATGAGGATATCTAATCTTCATATCCTCTACGGCTTCTAACGTCACGTTAGCACCTCGGTGATGTTTCCATTGCACTTTCAACATAACTACATCCTTATGTCGCAACTTCTTAACTGATCTCTCTAAGATCGCCTCCGGTTCTTCCATACAACGGCTCTTTTCATCCACTCTTACGTCAGTAAGTGGAATCACATCATTCTCTTCGGCTAAACATTTCCAAAGATAGCAGACATGGAAGGTATTGTGGATGCCTTCCAATTCAGGTGGAAGATCTAACTGATAAGCTTGAAGTCCCACTCGCTTAGATATGGTGAAAGGTCCTAGGAAACGAGGACTCAACTTTCCACGTTTACGAAACCTTATCACACCTTTCCATGGGGATATCTTAAGCATTACGCGCTCTCCAACTTGGAACTCTTTTGCTCTTCTTTTCGGATCAGCATAACTCTTTTGTTGATCTTGAGCCGCTTTTATATGCTTCTGAATCTCTTTCACTTAATCAGCTGTTTGTTGCACAAGTTCAGGACCTTCAAACTGCTTTTCTCCAACTTCTAACCAACACACCGGAGTTCTACATTTCCGACCATACAAAGCTTCGAAAGGTGCTCTTCCGATACTGGAGTGATAACTATTGTTATATGCAAATCTACTAATGGTAGATGCGTATCCCAGTTACCTCCAAAGTCTAACACGTACGACCTGGGCATATCTTCTAAAGTTTGAATGGTTCTTTCGCTTTGCCCGTCCGTTTATGGATGGAAAGCAGTGCTCAGATTGACTCTCGTACCCAATTCATCTTGTAGTGACTGCCAAAACCTCAAGGTAAACCGACTATCACGATCCGACACTATAGACACCGGTATACCATGTCGTGACACCACTTCATCAATATAAAGCTTCGCCAATTTATCTATTGGTGATGCTTCTTTCATTGCCAAAAAGTGAGCACTCTTGGTCAATCGATCCACGATTACCCATATAGTGTCGTTACCCTTTGACGTTCTTGGTAACTTCGTCACAAAATCCATGGTAATCTTCTCCCATTTCCATTCCGGAATCTCCAAAGATTGAAAACTTCCGTAAGGCTTTTGATGTTCGGCTTTTACTAACGAACATGTCACACACTTTTCTACTATTCGTGCCACATCTAACTTCATAGCTGGCCACCAATAGTGCAACTTCAGATACCTATACATCTTAGTACTTCCAGGATGTATAGAATACTTAGACTTGTAGGCGTCTTCGAGAATTAACTCCCAATTTCCTCCCGCCTTTGGCACCCAAATGCGGCCTTGGAACAATTTGACCCCACGACTATCTTCAGTCAGTTGAAGATGTTGCTTGCTCATGGCCTCGTCCTTCAGATTTTCTTCCAATAAAGCTTCCGCTTGTGCCTCTTTTATCTTTTCAACCAAACTTGACGTTACATCAATCCTGGCGTTAGTCGTTTTCAAGCACCCACTATATCCTTTTCTACTTAAAGCATCATCTACAACATTTGCTTTACCGGGATGGTAATCCAATTCACAATCATAGTCTTTAAGTAGTTCTAACCAACGCCGTTGCCTCATATTCAACTCCTTCTGATCAAAGATGTGCTTCAAGCTCTTATGATCAGTGTAAAGTGTGCACTTCGTTCCATACAGATAATGTCGCCATAGCTTCAATGCAAACACAACCGCTGCAAGTTCTAAATCATGGGTAGGGTAATTCTTCTCATGTTCTTTGAGTTGTCTTGATGCATAAGAAATTACTTTGCCTCGTTGCATCAATACACACCCTAAACCCATCTTTGACCCGTCGCTATACACGACCAAATCTTCCGTTCCTTCTGGTAGTGCAAGAATAGGAGCTTCACACAACTTCTGACGTAAAGTTCTGAAAGCTGACTCTTGCTTTTCAGTCCAAACAAACTTTACATTCCTCCTAGTCAACACGGTCAAAGCAGAAGCAATCTTTGAGAAGTCTTTGACAAACCTCCGGTAGTAACCTGCTAAACCCAAGAAACTTCTTATTTCAGACGCGATTTTCGGTGTTTCCCAGTTCGTCATTGCTTCTATCCTTGCTTAACTCCTTCCGAAGTGATCACATGCCCCAGAAATTGCACCTCTTTCAAACAAAATTCACACTTAGCAAATTTTGCGTACAATTTCTCCTTCCTCATAACTTCTAAGACTTCACGAAGATGGCATTCATGATCGTCTTCATCCTTAGAGTAGACAAGTATGTCATCAATGAACACGATGACAGACTTATCTAAAAATGGTCGACACACTCTGTTCATAAGATCCATGAACACGGCTGGAGCGTTAGTCAACCCGAACGGCATCACAAGAAATTCATAATGCCCATACCTCAATCTGAACGCTGTCTTAGGAATGTCTTCATCTCTTACTCAAACTTGATGATATCCCGACCTCATATCAATCTTTGAGAAGCATCCCGCACCTTGGAGTTGATCAAACAAATCATCAATCCTTGGAAGCGGATACTTATTCTTAATTGTCACCTTATTCAGCTCCCGGTAATCGATGCAAATTCTCATAGTGCCATCCTTTTTCTTAACAAACAGTACCGGAGCTCCCCAAGGTGAATAACTTGGTCTAACAAATCCCTTGTCCAACAGCTCTTGCAGCTGAGACATCATCTCTTTCATTTCGGCTGGCGCTAAGCGATACGGTGCACGCGCTATTGGTGCTGATCCAGGGACAAGATCAATACGAAACTCTACTTGTCGTTCAGACAGTAGACCTGGAAGATCATCGGGAAATACGTCTGGGAATTCACGTACTACCTTAATATCTTCCACTTGTTTCTTTTCTGCCTTTACATCCAGAACATACGCTAAATACGATGAACATCCTTTAACCAGACACTTACGCGCTTTAGCAACAGAAATTAACGAAACTTCCCCTTTTCTCTTTTCTCCAAAGATGAATGCATCATCATTATCAGCCATCGGAATCCGAATTAATTTCTTTGCACAAAGAATTTCTACCTGGTTGATTGTAAGCCAATCCATACCCACAATCACATCAAATCCCCAATTTCCATCAACAACAAGTCAATCGGAAATTTCGTTTCCCCTATCGAAATTAAACAACCCTCAAGTCTTTCACAAACTAAGACTTGACCTCCGTTAGCTATCTCAACTACTAAGGCATCTTCCAAGGTAGTGACAGGCATAGCTAACTTGTGATAGAACGATTTTGATACAAACGACAGATTGGCACCACAGTCAAATAAAATGCGCGCGGGAATCGACTTAACGAGCAATGTACCAGAAACGACATCTTTAGACTCCTTCACCTCTTCCGCCGTCATATGAAATGCCCGGCCCGTTGGTTTAGGAGCATTCGGGTTCTTTCCCTGGTCTCCACCCTTCTTTAACTTCGGACAATCTCTTCGGAAGTGTCCGGGTAGTTTACACTCAAAACAAATCGGCCCTTGAATAGGACAGCTTGCCGCTAGATGTTCAGTTTTCCCACACTTGAAACATTCATTCCCGACTACTCGACACTGGCCAAAATGCTTACTTCGGCATTTTTTACACCAATTTGGTTCCCGGCGAGGCTCATAACGAACGTTCTTGCCAAACGATTTGGATTTCTGAGAAGACTCCGACCTGCCTTCCCACTTTCGTTTCTCTCCCCCGTGCATCTTCTCCTCCTTTTCTTTGGCATACACTTCTTCTATTACTTTAGCTTCTTCGATCGTCTCTCTTAACGTTGAAGCTTTGGAATTTCGCACTTGTGACATCATATCCGCCGGTAAGCCCTTCAGATAGGCTTTAATCTTCTATTTCTCAGTTGGAACCACATGCCCCACTAGATTTAGCTTTTCCATAAAGGATTCAGTGTACTTCCGAACTGTAGAAGTACCCTTCTTAAGATTCTGAAACTCTTCTTCAATCCTATCCATCTCGTTTTCGTTACAATATTCCTCCAGAATCTTTTTCTTAAACTACTCCCACGTCATAGCAGCCAAGACTGGAGCCGTCAAGGTCGATGTAACAATATTCCACCAAGTTAAGGCGTTGCCTCGCAACATTTGAGAACCGAACCTGACTTTCGATTCTTCATCACAATCACAAGCTCGAAAAGCTTGTTCCATCTCTCTGAGCCAGTTCATACATGCCACTGGATTGTCTTCACCAGTGAACTCTGGCGGTTTACAACTCAGAAATGCCTTATAAGAACAAACTCTTTCCACCCTTCTGTTTACATTCACCACAGGATTACGAATTGGATTTACTACACCAGTATCTGTCTCCGTTCGTCGTAACTCAGAACTTCGATCATTCAAAGCTTTCATGAACATCTCTGTTTTTTGTGTCATTGTTGTATTCATCATTCGCATCATACTCTCCATCATACGAGATTCCATTGTAGACTCCGTCGTCACCGGGTTAGAGGTATCGGTGCTCGTTCTGTGCGTTTGACTTTCCAATCCTCCTATTAGAGGTGGCCTCGGCGGACTTTCATGAGTTCCGCCCGTTCCAGGTTGTCCTTCCAAACCCCAGTCTATTACTGCCCTATTCTCCGAAGAATTAGGGGATCTTGTTGGTGTATTCACCATCGTTCTGATGTAGCACAAAGAAATAACCATAAGAAATGGTTATACATACCCAAACACACGAAACGTACTTTACCGTGCACTAGTCACTGTAACAATTTAGAAACAAGTATGCTTGTGTAACAAATATATTCATAATAACAATAGCTAATTTGTAAAGCCCGCGTCCCGGTATGATTTTAAAATTTGCTTAATGTATTCATTTTAGTGTCGTTTAAAGCGAGTCTTGTTAACGGAAGTTGTCAAGGGAGACCTTGAATGTTATGTGTGGCAAACCTTATTTTTCCTTTGCAATATTATGATAAACCAGGGACCAAAAGTGTCAAGTGATGAGACTTTGGGGGTAATTGTGTAAATGGGGGGTTATGGGGGGGCAAGTGATCGGCCAAGAGAGGGGACCGACCCCTCCCCCCTCTTCTTCTTCGTTGTCATGCTACCATTCCCCCTCCCCCTTGTTGTTTTCGGCCAAGAAGGAAGTAAGTGGAACCGAGAAGAAAAGAGAGGGAGACCGAGAGAGAAAGAGAGCGAGGGTCGAGAGGAGGAGGAGGCGATCGCCGGCGTGAGGGAACCAGCGTCGGGAGTGGTCGGAAAGGAGAAAGAAGAGGGATTTCGTTAAGGTAAGTGCCCCGTTCGTTTTATTTGATGTTTTCTTCGTCGGAAAATGTAAACCGCCACCACCATCGCCGCAGCCACGGCTACCGACGGTGGGGCCCGCCGTTGCACGCCGCCGTGATGGCAGCAGGGAGTGCGTGCGTATGTGGGTGTGTGGGTGTGTGCGGGTGTGGGGTTGCGGGTGATGTTGGGAGGTTTCGCCGGAGGTTATCGACCGCAACCACCGCCGTCGCCGCCAACCACCACCACCGCCGGAGGCGGCAGTGGGTGGTGCATGGTGTGGTTCAGCCCATGCTAACCCCTAAAACAGTAATTCATATTGCTTTGCGGGTCTAGTTGGATTAAGACGACTTATTGGGTTCAAGTTCAAAAGTTATCATTTTATGTAAATTGTTCAGTTTCTGCCCTGTTTTGTAAAAGCTATAACTTCTGCTAGGAATGTCGGATTGGGATGGAACTGGTGCCAAAAGTTCCCATTCTGAGTCTAGTAACTTTTATATGTTTTGTGGAAAAACCAGTTCGGGCCATAGCTAGTGTCAAATAGCCACTTTATACTGACAGGTCCTGTTTTAGCTGCACTGCGAGGTGTTTTCGTAAAATTCATATAGAGTGCTAGGAATATCGTTAGGACGCGTGCGATACATCCCTGGAACCGTAAGACATTGAACCTCCTGAATATGGAATTAGATTTCTGGTTTGATCAGTTTAACAGGGGTAAAGTGGGTCCCGAACAGACCTGCGTTTTTAGTATAAAAGCTGGAATTTTAGTTTTGTTAAACTAGTAAACGTGTCGTGAGTTGGGACCTTCCGTTGACGTTTTTAGTGCGTATTTAGGTGGGAAAAAGTGAGGAAGGTTGACGTGCTGGTGTTGCGGCTCGTGAGCGCGTTTCTTTGCTTTGAGGTGAGTTCTCTCACCGCGTAGTTAGGGATTCCATGTATATCGTTGTTTTTGTGCTATGTGTTATTACGTGTTTACGTGGACCAATTTGGATGGGATGATTTAGTTGTGATTGTTGAAATTATATGTGGATTATTTGTGCTTGCGTACACCTCAGTGGGACTGGGGGGCTCGGTGGGACCGAGGGCTCGGTGGGACTGAGCTAGTACAACTATTTACCTTTACTCGGTGGGACCGAGGGCTCGGTGGGACTGAGCTAGTACAACTATTTACCTTTACTCGGTGGGACCGGGGGCTCGGTGGGACTGAGCTGGTATTGTTATATTTTTGTGTACTCAGTGGGACCGAGGTTTGTATGTATGCATGAATCATTATGTGGCTTCATATTCATGGTAGTGGTGATGTTGCCTACTTGCGGGTAGGGGCGTTATACGTGGGGTTGCTACCTGCGTGTGTGATAGGATTCACTAAGCGTTTAGCTTACCCTTTTCCCAATTTGTTGTGGTTTCAGGTGCGAGTGGCGGTCGGGTATGACGGTACACACACACTACGCGCGGAGTGCCGAGAGTTGTTTAAAATTTCACTTTCGACCCTTTGGATTTTAGTTTATAAAATTTCCGCTGTATAAACTTTATTGGCTATTTGGGTTAACGACATTATTTCCAATTAAGTTGCGAATTATTAAATTATGGTTGTTTTATAATGAAGTGCATGTTTTAAAAAATTTAAATTCCTTGTAATTTTTGGGACGTTACAACTTGGTATCAGAGCACAGCTTGAGTGAATCAAACACACCTCGATGTGTTTGGTCTCAAGTTTCGGCTAAGAGATCTTTAAATTCTTTTACTAAAATCTTTTAAAATTAAATGAAAAGAGAAAACCCGTGTGGGACGCGGTGATCGCGGGCGCAGTGTGTACAGTCAGCCGACGCCAACTGGGAAGGTAAGGAACTTAGTGTATCTATCGCTTTCTAGCCATAATGTATGCATGCTAGATTGCTTATGTGGACTTTATGGTACTGTATACTTGTTACTTGCTATTAGGAATTCATGCTAGCCTTGATAGGTTGTTACGTGAATGCACTATAGGTTGTATGTAGTAGGAACCGAATAGCCTTAGAATGCTTGATTTAGTTCTATTGCGCAGCTCTTGTTTGAGTCCAACCGTTCTAGGATAGAATCTCTTATTCGAACGTCTATCTGGTTTTACACTGTATACGACTGTGCATTCGCGAGGCGACTCGTCAGGGTTAGTGGGGATTCCGTCCTAGCAAGGGTAGTGGGGTGATATGATGTTTCCTAGGGAGCTAGGAAGAGTGTATGCATATGCTGGTACGGGCATATGGGTTTATTTATTGGTAAGAAACTACTTGGACACTCTTGGACAGGACTTGAAACAAGTAAGGATAGGTGTGAAGGGTAGTAGTAGAGCTCCTACTATCTGAAGCACAGGATCCGTGCTCTAGTCGGGGAGAGTCACGGAGAATCCGAGGAGTTGAGTGTAAGCGTAATTAGCGGGGTTTAGTGGGTGCCAATAAATCATTGTAATATTTATCGAGAATGGCCATGACAAGGAGGAATAACACTGCTGATTCAGATGATGGCACTGGATTTACGGCTGAACGGATTTGTAAGATGGTTGCGACTGAGGTGACGCATACTATTGGGGAGGCGGCTCGAGGTAGAGTTCGTCAACTGGGAGTGGAGGAGGCACAAGCTACGCCTAAAGTAGTGACAGGTACGCTCCTAGTTAACTCGATGCCTGCTGTAGTGATGTTTGATAGCGGGACTACTCATTCGTTGTGTCTCACGCTTTTAGCGGGAGGTTGGGCCGAGTCGTAGGACGGTTAGGATGTCCTCTCGTAGTCGAGGTTGCTGATGATAGGACCTTGACGGTCACTGACGTGTATCGGGGATGCACTCTGGAAATCTCTAGTGTGAGATTTTCTTATTGTTTTGTTTCCGATCGTGGTGCGGGATTGTGAGCATGGAGTGGTAGGATGCTTTTGATGCTGAGATTGGTTGGCGTCGCAAGCAAGTGCGAGTTAGAACCCCAAGCGGGGGAGAATTGCTGGTTCAGGGCGACTCGCCCAGGCGGACCTCAGCGGTACGTTCGGCCGCGAGGGCTCGAAGGTGCTTGCAGCACGGTAGTCAGGGATTTTTGGCGTATGTGGTCGACACGCGCGTCGACAAGAAGAAGAAGACTGCGGAGGATGTGCCCGTGGTACGAGAGTTTGTTGACGTATTTTTTAGGAGTTACCGGGGATACCTCTAGAGCGACGGGTGGAGTTCCGCATCGACTTGATTCCGGGAGTTGCTCCGGTGGCCAAGGCACCCTATCTCCTGGCCCCACCGGAAATGAAAGAGTTGTACGCCCAGTTGCAGGAACTTCTCGAAAAGGAGTTCATCAGACCGAGCTGTTCGCCGTGGGGAGCACCTATCTTATTCGTGAAGAAGAGGGACGGGTCACAGCGGATGTGCATAGATTACCGGGAGCTGAATAAGCTTACACCAAGGATTGACGATTTATTCGACCAGCTTCAGGGAGCCTCGTGGTTCTCTAAGATTGATTTACGGTCGGGGTACCACCAGATGCGGGTCAGGAGTGAGGACACGGAGAAGACGGCCTTCCGTACGCGGTACGGCCATTACGAGTTTGTGGTGATGCCTTTTGGGCTCACCAATGCACCTGCAGCGTTCATGGATCTCATGAACCGAGTGTGTAGTCCGATGTTGGATCGGTCGGTGATTGTGTTCATCGATGATATCCTGGTGTATTCAAAGACCGAGGAGGAGCACGAGATGCATCTTCGAGAAGTGTTGGAAGTTTTGAGGCGAGAGAAGTTATACGCTAAGTTTTCCAAGTGCGAGTTCTGGTTACGAGAGGTCCAGTTCCTAGGACATGTCGTGAACCAGGATGGTATTATGGTCGACCCAGCTAAGATTTCAGCGGTGATGAGGTGGGAGGTGCCGAAGACTCCTACCGAGGTGCGAAGCTTTCTGGGATTGGCGGGGTATTATCGAAGGTTTATTCAGGATTTCTCCAAGATCGCGTTGCCTATGACGCGGTTGACGAAGAAATCTGCGGCTTTCATTTGGGGTGAAGAACAACAGAAGGAGTTCGAGGAGCTACGCAGGCGTTTGTGCGAGGCTCTTGTGTTAACCTTGCCTGAGGGTATGGAGGATCTGGTAGTATATTGTGACGCCTCACATCAGGGTTTGGGTGCCGTGCTTATGCAGCGCGGCAAGGTCATAACCTACGCTTCTAGACAGCTGAAGCCTCACGAAGCGAATTACCCGACTCACGACCTGGAGTTGGGGGCGGTAGTGTTTGCCCTTAAAATTTGGAGACACTATCTCTATGGTGTCAAGTGTACGATATACACTGACCATAAGAGCCTCAAGTACTTGATGGATCAGCAGAACCTTAATATACGTCAGCGAAGGTGGCTCGACGTGGTTACGGATTATGACTGCGAGATACTTTACCACCCGGGTAAAGCGAACGTGGTCGCGGACGCACTCAGCCGACATCCAGTCGGTGAGCCTTTGAGGGGACTATGTCAGCGGTTGACAGTGGTTACACCTATCCTGGAGTCGATAGGAAGCGCTCAGGAGGTGGCTGTCTTGGAGGAAAATGCAAAGCGCGAAAGAGTGCCGGGGGAAATCCCGAATTTTGTTCGTGATAGTCGGGGGTTGTTAACTCGACATGGTAGGGTTTGGGTTCCATTCATCGGTGGGAACTGGCAGGTACTAATGGATGAGGCGCATAAGTCCAAGTTCTCGATTCACCCGGGAGCTACGAAGAGGTACAGAGACTTGCGTGAAGGTTACTGGTGGCCCGGCATGAAGCGGGATGTTGCTAGATGTGTTGAGGTATGTATGACCTGTCGGAAGGTCAAAGAGGAACATCAACGACCACATGGGAAATTGCAACCGTTGGAGGTCCCGGTTTGGAAATGGGAAGAACTTACTATGGATTTCATAACGAAACTCCCAAGGACTCCCCGTGGGAACGATGCCATTTGGGTGATCGTTGACCGTCTGACCAAGAGCGCTCACTTCTTGGCCATAAGGGAGAGCTCCTCGGCGGAAAAGCTTGCGGAGGTGTTTGTACGGGAGATCGTGGCCAGGCATAGGGTGCCAGTTTCGATTGTCTCCGACAGGGACACTCGTTTTACCTCCCGGATTTGGGAGAAGTTCCAGTCGCAGACGGACGGTCAGAGCGAGCGAACCATTCAGACCCTCGAGGATATGCATCGAGCTTGTGTTATAGATTTTGGAGGTAGTTGGGATCAGTACCTACCTTTGGCGGAGTTCTCCTACAACAACAGCTATCACTCTAGTATTGGCATGCCGCCGTACGAATTGTTGTACGGTAGGAAGTGCAGGACGCCCGTTTGTTGGGGGCGAGGTTGGACATCGGGTGTTAGGGAGCACTGACATTGTGTTGAAGACGACCGACATGATTCAGATGGTGCGGGACCGTTTGGTTACTGCACAGAGTCGGCAGAAGAGCTACGCCGACAAAAGGCGATCCGACTTAGAGTTTCAAGTGGGTGATATGTTTTGTTGAAGGTTTCACCCTGGAAGGGGGTGATCCGGTTTCGTAAGCGAGGGAAGTTAGGGCCTCGTTATATTGGGCCGTACCGGATTATCGCCCGTGTGGGGAAAGTGGCTTACCGTTTAGAGCTACCCGAGGAATTGAGTTTGATTCACAACACTTTCCACGTTTCGCAATTGCGGAAGTGTGTGATGGACGAGTCTGCAGTAATACCTCTCGAAGATGTTCAGATCGACGAGCGGCTTAATTATGTGGAAAAGCCGGTTGCCATTCTTGACAGGAGGACGAGAACCTCACGTAACAAGGTCATTGGTTTGGTGAAGGTCCAATGGAAGCATCGAAAGGGTTCCGAATGGACTTGGGAACCTGAAGCGGAGATGCGAGAGAACTATCCGGAACTGTTTGCGGGTGTAGACTTCGAGGACGAAGTCTAAATCAAGCGGGGGAGAGTTGTAAAGCCCGCGTCCCGGTATGATTTTAAAATTTGCTTAATGTATTCATTTTAGTGTCGTTTAAAGCGAGTCTTGTTAACGGAAGTTGTCAAGGGAGACCTTGAATGTTATGTGTGGCAAACCTTATTTTTCCTTTGCAATATTATGATAAACCAGGGACCAAAAGTGTCAAGTGATGGGACTTTGGGGGTAATTGTGTAAATGGGGGGTTATGGGGGGGCAAGTGATCGGCCAAGAGAGGGGACCGACCCCTCCCCCCCTCTTCTTCTTCATTGTCATGCTACCATTCCCCCTACCCCTTGTTGTTTTCGGCCAAGAAGGAAGTAAGTGGAACCGAGAAGAAAAGAGAGGGAGACCGAGAGAGAAAGAGAGCGAGGGTCGAGAGGAGGAGGAGGCGATCGCCGGCGTGAGGGAACCAGCGTCGGGAGTGGTCGGAAAGGAGAAAGAAGAGGGATTTCGTTAAGGTAAGTGCCACGTTCGTTTTATTTGATGTTTTCTTCGTCGGAAAATGTAAACCGCCACCACCACCGCCGCAGCCACGGCTGCCGGCGGTGGGGCCGCCGCTGCACGCCGCCGTGATGGCAGCAGGGAGTGCGTGCGTATGTGGGTGTGTGGGTGTGTGCGGGTGTGGGGTTGCGGGTGATGTTGGGAGGTTTCGCCGGAGGTTATCGACCGCAACCACCGCCGTCGCCGCCAACCACCACCACCGCCGGAGGCGGCAGTGGGTGGTGCATGGTGTGGTTCAGCCCATGCTAACCCCTAAAACAGTAAGTCATATTGCTTTGCGGGTCTAGTTGGATTAAGAAGACTTATTGGGTTCAAGTTCAAAAGTTATCATTTTATGTAAATTGTTCAGTTTCTGCCATGTTTTGTAAAAGCTATAACTTCTGCTAGGAATGTCGGATTGGGATGGAACTGGTGCCAAAAGTTCCCATTCTGAGTCTAGTAACTTTTATATGTTTTGTCGAAAAACCAGTTCAGGCCATAGCTAGTGTCAAATTGCCACTTTATACTGACAGGTCCTGTTTTAGCTGCACTGCGAGGTGTTTTCGTAAAATTCATATAGAGTGCTAGGAATATCGTTAGGACGGGTGCGATACGTCCCTGGAACCGTAAGACATTGAACCTCCTGAATATGGAACTAGATTTCTGGTTTGATCAGTTTAACAGGGGTAAAGTGGGTTCCGAACAGACCTGCGTTTTTAGTATAAAAGCTGGAATTTTAGTTTTGTTAAACTAGTAAACGTGTCGTGAGTTGGGACCTTCCGTTGACGTTTTTAGTGCGTATTTAGGTGGGAAAAGGTGAGGAAGGTTGACGTGCTGGTGTTGCGGCTCGTGAGCGTTCTCTCACCGCGTAGTTAGGGATTCCATGTATATCGTTGTTTTTGTGCTATGTGTTATTACGTGTTATTACGTGTTTACGTGGACCAATTTGGATGGGATGATTTAGCTGTGATTGTTGAAATTATATGTGGATTATTTGTGCTTGCGTACACCTCAGTGGGACTGGGGGGCTCGGTGGGACCGAGGGCTCGGTGGGACTGAGCTAGTACAACTATTTACCTTTACTCGGTGGGACTGGGGGCTCGGTGGGACTGAGCTGGTATTGTTATATTTTTGTGTACTCAGTGGGACCGAGGTTTGTATGTATGCATGAATCATTATGTGGCTTCATATTCATGGTAGTGGTGATGTTGCCTACTTGCGGGTAGGGGCGTTATACGTGGGGTTGCTACCTGCGTGTGTGATAGGATTCACTAAGCGTTTAGCTTACCCTTTTCCCAATTTGTTGTGGTTTCAGGTGCGACCCTTTGGATTTTAGTTTATAAAATTTCCGCTGTATAAACTTTATTGGCTATTTGGGTTAACGACATTATTTCCAATTAAGTTGCGAATTATTAAATTATGGTTGTTTTATAATGAAGTGCATGTTTTAAAAAATTTAAATTCCTTGTAATTTTTGGGACGTTACATAATTGGAATTGTGAACATACTATACATGAGAATCCTCGTTACCATCGTTACAGTACTAATTTCACGTATTTACATCTACTCTAAGACTATCCCGTCTTAGTACTTCTACCCGTGTCACAAATCATAACTTAATTTATCTCAGCTTAAGTCTAGATATCTCATTATCATACCTAGTTCGCTTAAACTTCAACTCTGATACCATATTGTAACACCCTAAAAATCAGGGCCAATTTGAACCTCAAATTTTACCAAGGTATACCAAAATAACATCCAAACTTTTATATATAAGAAGAGAATTAACTATAAGGGTTCATATTTACAAATATTGAATTCCCCAACTAACCTATTAATCTAATCATGTCAACTATAATCAGATTAACTGGGTTATCTAAGCAATCCATCAAAAGCCTCATTACGTTAGCTAAATTCTCCGCTTATCTCAAAACTTGAATACTTCAAAAGCTCTCGTCCCACATTCCCTTTACTTCCCTGAGCTGGTACCTGGTAAGAAAATTTAATTTGAACGATTAGGCTTACGCCTAGTGAGAACATCCAAATTCAAATTAAAACATTAACACCTTTGAAAACTCAAATATCCAAAGCATATAAACAAACCTGTTTATCACCATTCTTACCGTACACATGCTCATTTCAATGACGGAAACATATCCGATCACATGAATATGACTAACATTCAGTAAGTCATATCATCACAATCAAGAGCCTACTACGAATCGTTGCAGATTCTAGAACATTGCTCTTATCCAAGAAATTACAAGTTACTTTAAGCCTATTTCTTGGACTGGAAGTAGAGATTACAAGTTACTTTATGCCTATCTCTGGTCTTCCCGTAGGAATCAGGAATTACAATTTACTTTATGCCTATTCCTCGATTTCTACATTACGAAATGAGAATTATAAGTTACTTTATGCCTATTCTCCATTTCCATTTGAACGGGAATTACAAATTACTTTATGTCTATTCCACATTTC
The DNA here is from genome assembly GCA_033807775.1 of Saussurea involucrata. Lineage (NCBI taxonomy): Eukaryota > Viridiplantae > Streptophyta > Magnoliopsida > Asterales > Asteraceae > Saussurea > Saussurea involucrata. The sequence goes on along the minus strand of CM066322.1, from coordinate 91,608,350 downwards.
ACATCACACTATGAAATAGAAATTACAATTTCCTTTATACCTATTTCTCATTTCATAACACCTTTACGAAATGGGAATTACAAATTACTTTATGCCTATTCCACATTTCAGGTCAACGGGAATTATAAATTACTTTATGCCTATTCCACGTTACAAACACTAACAGGGTCTATGGATCCATTACACTTATTAATGTATATGTATCAAAACATATCACACTAATCCCATACCACTTTCAATTCTAAGAACACCGGATAACCTATTGTAGCCTCAACTGTTCTTCTTCTAAAATTATATTTAGAAAGGTATCCCGAAACCTCGATTTAAAACGAGGTTTAATAATTTTAATGGAATACGTATCCTAACGATGAAAACCATAATAGACCCTAAACCCCACTTCTGGATTTTAATTACCGGATCCAAACAAAACCCCATTCCGGATTTAATATTACCGGATCTAAAAGTCCATTCCGGAATTAATATTTCCGGATCACCGGCCCACCTACCAAAAACCAAACAATACCGGAAGTTATTGTTTTCCAGAACACCAAGCCCAAACCGGAATACATTCTGGATCCCATTCCTTTGGCCCAATACCGGAACTTGTTTCCGGATCCTAAATGTTCACGGCCCAAATTTCGGTTTTTAAAAAATTCTGGAACCCAAATGTCCAACCCAAACATTTACCGGAACTAAGCCCATTCCGGATCCGGTCCGACTTCCGGTATTCCATTCAATTTCGGATACGGTCCATCTCCCGGTATCCACACTCATTTCGGATCTGGTCCACTTCCGGATCCCACACCCACTTCCGGTATCTCTTTCAATTCCGGATCAATACCCAATTCCGGAATTCCAATACCGGGACTACGTTACTGGGTCGTTCGATTCATGTCCAGAATTGTTCTAAAATTCATATAAAATCGGATTATTGCTTAACTTTCATTCCATAACAATTTACCGAATCATTCAGACAGGTTACATACTACTTCTGATTCAATTTCACAGTTAATTTTAAAATGAAACAGAAGAACTCACATATTGAAGTGCGACTAGATAAAATCTTCTCTGCTTCCAAATCTTTTCCCAATACTGAATCAATATCAATAATCACACATGGAGCACAGCTAGATTAAAAGATTTATCAACCATACTTATTAGATTCTTACCAAATCACAGTTCCTGATTTCTCCTTCTGACTTCCTTCTTTCTTTCTCTCTCTAAGTTTCTCTTCTGGACCGACTCAACAAGAACACAATTGAGATATTATCTCAAATGTTGATGTTTACCTCACTCTTAAGCATTCACAACTTTACAAGAATGACTAAATAACCATTCAAGTTTAATTTTTAAACTTAACATTAAACTTTGGTCAAATTACAATTTTAACCCTGGAGTTTATAATTACAAATAGTCCACAGCTTAGACTAAAATATAAATAGACCCCATTCATAATTAAACTATAATATAATGGAAATTCGAGGTGTTACACTTCCAAATCCCATTTGCTTTATGCAGCTGATTTGGGGCGTTCTCATCTTTCTAGTCACTAGCAGTAAGTTTTTAGGAGTTGACCGTATTGATAGAGATCTGTGTTGTATATTCTTCATCTTCTTTTGCTTGCCTTCTTCATGTTTTCTCTTTTTGGTTTCCTTTGTAACATCTTTCTCTCTTTCTTTCTTTTTTTGTTTCGTACTTCCAGTTGCTTCTTCTTTATTCTTTTTCTTAGCATCCTTCTTCTTCTTACCTATAAACATATTGATATTCACAACAAAATGATTAAAATATGCATTTTGTTAAATTTATATAAATATTTGAAAAAATGAATACTGATAATACCTTTCTTTTCTTCTTCAACTCTTTTTTTAGATGAAGATATCTCATCTTCAGCTTTTCTTTTTGTACCTAATTTATTTATATTCATACAATTAGTAAATATATGATTTATTCAAATTGAATAAAAAGTTTATAACAAATGTTTAAGTTATATTCATCTTGGATATCTAATTTTATTCAGACTGAATAAAGACATATATTCAAAACGAATATAACTAAAAGGTTTTAGCTAAAAGGTTTATTCAATCTGAATAAAGTATATATTCAAAATGAGTATAACTACTCACAAAAAATGTTAACAACGTTGTAGGTTTAGTAATCAACCTCATTTTATGTGCGTATATTCAGACTGAATAAAAAGTTTAATATAAAAGTTTAAGTTATATTTGTTTTGAATATCTACCTTTATAACAACGTTTTTTCAATAATAATCAATTAAACTTTTTATTTTATATTATTCAGTCTAAATAATAGGTATATATTAAGAAGTTGAAGTTATATCCATACTGGATTTTTACATTTTATTCAGACTGAATAAAGGTAGATATTCAGTATGAATATTACTGCTCAAAAACATCTTAACAACGTTTCAGCAATTATAATCAATCACAAATTTTATTTTATATTATTAAGTCTGAATATAACTAAAAGTTTTTAGTTAAAAGGTTTTATTCAGTCTGAATGAAGGTAAATATTCAGTATCAATATAACTACTAACAATCATAATCAGTATGAACATAACTACTTACAAAAATAACCTCTCACAAAAAATATTCAGTATGAATATAACTACTCACAAAAAATATTCAGTATGAATATAACTACTCACAAAAATAAAATAAAATCTAACAATATATCTTCGTTTTACTCGTCATTTGAAGCATTTATTCATGAGATCTATTGTTTTCTTCATTTTTTCCGTTTTAGGGTTTTTCGAATCAGATTTTTTTTCTTAATCTGTAAAAGTTAAATAAAAACCCTAAGTATTCAGTATCGACGATTTTCAAACATTTAAACTTACCTTTTTTCATAAGTTGACCTATTGGAACGTTATCTCTAGTATCTTCATATGTATCTGTCATTTTTGTTGATGATTTTAAGTTTTCTCCGTAAATCGTCTTCTTCTTCTTCAGTATTCAAGAATGGAAGTTTTAGTGAGAGAGAAAATCGGCGAAAAATAATGAATAGCCTGTCTCCATTATGATTATGGCTATATCTGATTTTTTGAATCGTCTTTTATTTTTTCCAATTTTACCCCTACGCGCTAAATATTCACGCTCTAAATATTCACTAAGCCATGGACATAGTTTTGACGTTATTTACAAAATTGCCACCGTATTTTTGATACATTGATGTATTCAGCGTTTTTTTAATCAACGGTTGTGGTTTGTCCTCACATTCACAATTGAATTTGAGTTTTCATTTGAACCCACCCCTATATATATATATATATATATATATATATATATATATATATATATATATATATATATAGAGAGAGAGAGAGAGAGAGAGAGAGATGGACAATAAAATGTAAACTATTAAATCCATGTAAACTATGTAAACTAATCTTAGCCATTCATTCTTCATCAAGATCAAGATCCATTTAAGGGCAGTTCCGTCCATTCACCAAATCTTTATTAGCGGCAGTTTCAATCAAATTAGGAATGGATTAGGATATTTATTGTTTCAATTAAATTAGGAATTGATTAGGTTAATTAGTTTTTAATATTTTTTCCCTAAAAAAGCGAGATAACCGTATTATTTCATTGTAATCCGTTTTCAAAACCAATTGGAACCTGCACAAACGTAAACTGCATTGTTTTCATAGAAATTTCTTAGTTCTGCATACATACTTGCAATCATGACCGAAGTTCCAGACGAAGGAAACAATGATCAACAAAATATGAACGACAAGATGATGTGTGAAGATGTTCTTGCTGATTTCGTTATTTCAGTTGCTTCAGATGACGAGTGTGATGAAGATGTAATCGAAGAGCCTCGTTTATTGGATTGCCAAGATGCATTCGATGTTACACCGATCAAAAACTGTACCGTTCTCCTTTTTTCTTATGTTTTATAAACGTGTATTTTTTATGTTGTCCTTAGTTTCATGACTGTTTGTTGGCAAATTTCCCAACGTTTGTTAAAATGTTGTATAAATTTAATTACCTGTAAATTTCATATGTGTTTTTCATATACGGTTTTCATATATTGTTTGGTGTTTTTGATTTTCATATACTGTTTTCATATGTACCACATACGATATGTTATGCTGAATATGAAAACAATTAACTTCTATTGATTTTGTGATTTCATGTGGATATATTGTAGTTCCTTATTAGTTGTATTTTATAATGATTGAAGTATTGTGACTGTTTTTAGATGTGAAAGTCACACATTCTTTTCATGTTTAAACCTGTACTGTGCATTCGTAAGGATTTATGGATTTCAAGTTCATGTTTAAAATGGTAATAAGGATTTTATATGTGAAAAATATTATTTATATGAAAATAACGTTATACTCAGTTTTTCCACCAGATGTATTCGATTTTTCATCATTCGTCAACTAAATTCCTCCATTATTTCATATGTGAACAAATTCTGATTACATTTAAAAGTAAATTTCAAATACCCAAATGACAAAATATATTCATTAAAGGAACGTAACCAAAAAACTATGAAATATCCAAACCATTTTATGAGTACACATAAAATAATGTACGCTTCATAGATAAAAAGTCTAATTCACACAAAACATCAAATGTGGAAATCCAGACATGGCAAGTGTTAATAATCAGAAAACAATTAAAAACCCCTAAACAATTAATATTGTTTCATAACATAAAACCCAGTTTGCGTCTCAGATGTTATTAAGTCGATCGTAACGAGTTGCATTTGCAGTATTCAGAATGTGTGCTTGTCTTGCTTTCTCCAGTTTGTAGAAATTTCTCCACGCTCCTCTTGACGTAAGGTGATCTCATTTGATCACCAAGTTTTGTTTCTCGGTGGCTAGCCCTACGTTGAATCACATCATCGGCCATTGCACTTTTTCCTTTATCGTCAGCCGTATAACGAACCATTTGATCAGCCTCCAAATAAGCATGTTGTTTATCTCCAATAAATGAAGCTGGTTGTGCGGATTTTGAGGCTCTGTCCACAGATCTTTGGTGTATTTCGTTGTCAATTTGGTTGAATGATTGCGTGCACCATACCTGTGAAATTGGAGTTTGTGTAAGTTCAAAGTCCAACCTTGTTGGCATAACCATGTTTGTTTTCACATAATCGCCCCATAAACCCCACTCACAAACAGATTTTATAAATGTGGGTGTTGTTGTTTCCCAAATAATATGTTTTTTCATATAACCAGTTTTTCACATAACTGAGTTTTCATATATTTTTTTTGTCACATCAACATACACATTCTATCACAATTCGAAATTTCATAATCCATACTTCAACAACCCGTGTTTTAATAACTTTTCCAATGTTATTCATACATGTTTTCAAAATTTCAAAACCCCTTAATTTTACACAAATGTAATCTGCAATTTAAAAATGTTTTACACTAAATTTCATAACCCCTTAATTTCATATCCTTGTTCTGTTGGTTTCATATAATCTCCGCATAAACCCCATGGAAAACTTGAAACACATTCATTAAGAATCCAAGACTACGTAAACCCTAATACAACTGTTTTTCATACTTGTTGTAATTTAAACTTTTTTCTCATCTAACATTTCATAGCTTCAGTTCACATATTTGTTTTCGCATCAGTTTATAACCAAAATATAGTATGGATTCTAGTACATTTTCAATGAATCACACACCATACTTTACATTCAACAGACCATAAACCCAATGTTACTAGAAATTTCATACCTGGTTCGTTGGTCTCACTTACAGGAACGATTTCCATGTCAATTTCAACGGGATTATCTCGTGTGTTCTTGAATTTAGAAAACGATGTTTTCACCTTTATTCTGTCACTTTTCCTCCTTGCTGCATACACAAACCATCGATTTCAATAATGTGCATCAAAAATCTCCCTATTTCATAGTTATACACGAACCCTAACCTCGATTTCGCCTTGGTTCTTCTTCCATTGTCTCCTAGCCGCTTTCGATTTTTTACTGTATTATGAAAATATATGGACGATTTCACTGAATCTTTGATTCAATATCAAAAAGATTTTCACTGATTCTTTGATTCTTTGATTCCATCTTTGACTCTTGTTTTCGTATATCTTGAACGTGGATTAGGGAGTTATCCCTAATTTCACGGTTTCCTTTTTCAATTGATTCTCTTTCCGTCACCTTCTTCCAATTTTGCCCCTTTTCATACTTTCGATTTCCCCTATATGCCACCGCTTTTATAGAATATTACGAGTTTGCCACCGCCCAAATCTTCACCATTGATTTCAATGATCAGTGGTCTAGATTAGTTTACATAGTTTACATTTTTTTCATAGTTTACATTTTAGTGGGACTATATATATATATAGGGAAGAGATCAACTGCAAACCACTCCAAATTTGCAAACCGTGCAAACCATCGATTTCATTGGTTAAATTAATATAATGGTTCATGAAGTTGTTTAATTTGATGAAATTTTTTCTTATAATTCTTTTCTTGATGAAATTGTTTCATATATTTGTGTTTTTTATGTAGTTTCATGCATTTTCTCATTCTGATGAAATTGTTTCATGCATTTTCTGAGTCTGCTGAAACCTTTTCATTTCTACATGAAAAACACAAATATATAAAACAATTTCACCAGGAAAAGAATTATATGAAACAATTTCATCAAATTAAACAATCCATGAACAAATTTCATTAATTTAACCAATGAAATTGACGGTTTGCACGGTTTACAAAATTAGAGTGGTTTGCAAATGAAACTACCCCTATATATATATATATATATATATATAGAGAGAGAGAGAGAGAGAGAGAGGTTCAGTAGAAAACCTCAAATAACCGGAAAACCAAAGAACACCCTCACACACATAGGATGAGATAATCTAATGGTTATTATCTCAATGGCAATTTTGAAATTAGAAAGAAGTCTGAGGGTATATTGCATAAGACCTTACAATGCATTAGAGGGTAAAATTGGAACATATTTAGAGGGTAAAATTGGCGCATCATCATCATCTTCATCATCAGAAAACCCCCAAATCTCACACCTTTCCTCAATTCAACACCAAACAACGGAAAACTGAAACCATGGGTTTTTGAAAGATGAAAGAAGTAGGAGAGCCTTGAGAGGATTCAAAACGGTCTTCTTTTTGGTAACTATGATTATATCGTTTCTCTTCTTCTCTTCTCCGATACTATTCGCCGTCGTCGATGTTGTACTTCCGACAGCTCTGTTATCGGCTTCTCTCTCAGCGCCGTCGGATTCGCCGTTTCCTGATCCATCGCCGGCGTTCTCCATCTTCCAAACCCTATCTTCTCATTTGAGCAACTATGATTTCCAATACTCACTCATCGATATCCCTCTAATCTTCATAATCATATCCGCCATCATCCTCTGTAAGTAATTCATTCAAAAACTTCGAATTAATTTCGTAATTTAGATTATTATTTATTAACACTCAGTTGATAGTGATCGGAAATTTGTTGATTCGGAAAAGGGGGAAATCAGGCGGTATGCGGCAGAATGTTGTCGTATCCGACGTACTTCGTCGGAAAGGTTGGGAAAGATGCTCATGGTAAGCTGATTATAGAGGCGCTTGAAGGTGGTGGAGTTTTTATCGATCAATTGAATGCGGTTGCTGAAGTGCCCACTGGACATGCTGTGGTTATGCTTCAATCTGATGGACAGAATTCGATTATAATCGTTGGAGGTGCGAATATGTATGGTTGTCCTGGAAATGGTGATTTGGAGATTGTGAAGAATAAGATTGAAGAGGATCTGTCTTTTCCACCTTCTCCTTCCTCCTTGGAAACAACCATCCACAAATGATATGCACAAGTGCATGCTATGCATTTGTGCATATCGACCTGCAAGCACTCCTACCTCAAGGAACCTACGTCATCCAGATCCCCAAAGATCAAATCTACCACATCCCTCCCCCCAAAAACGCTCGCAGAATCGAGAAGCTCACTAATTGAAAACCTCAACGGAGCTGTTGTTGTCGCTGCTTCTGTCGGACAATCGCCACTGCATTCATCCTTGTAGTCCTCCTCGCCATCTTCTACTTCGTTTTTCGTCCACAATCGTTGAAATACTCTATCGATAACGTCTCTGTTGGAGGCATCAACTTGACTTCGTCGGCGCCGGTGTTCCCACGGTTGACCATTCACATCAGATCATAAAACCCTAACAATAAGCTTTTTTAATACTACATCAGTAAAGGAAGCTCCGTTGAGGTTTCTTATGCATTGGGGTCGTGGGGTTGGTGCTATAAACTAAGGGGGTGTTTGGGATTGCTTATATTTTTGACTTATTTTCTTATAGCTTTCCCTCACCACAGATAAGCTGTTTGGAGTGTTTGGATAGGAAAAATTAAAAACTGCTTATGACTTCTACTCACCACAAATAAGTTGTTTTTGAGAAGTCATTCCTAACCTACTTATTTGTTTATGCTTATTTCCTTGTCTATCCAAATTACCTTTTTACCCTCAATTATGAATGTTTATAAGTTATTATTTTTATTTTTAAATTATTAATGTTATTTAAGGTAATATTATTTTTTTTAAATTATTGACGTTAATTTTTTTGGTCATTTTACATAAATAAGCAAAAATTTGCCAAACACTAAAAAACTCCTTATTTGCTTATCATGTTTCCACACCACAATAAGTTAATCCAAACATTTTTTAAAAACTCTTTTTCCTCACCACATAAGCAAATAAGCACTTTTAAAAATAAGCATAAGTTAAAAATATAAGCAATCCCAAACACCCCCTAAATTGGGGTGTGGGGTCTAGGATGGCGTTTGGGAGATCGCTGTTAAGAAAGGACTAATATCTAGTCAAGGACTAATGTGATCAAATTCCTTTAATACCCTTTTCCTTAATTTTAATTAATTTAGTTTTTGATTATTAATGTCCTTTAGATTGTCTTGAATCAATGACCATGAGGGTGTTTTTTAGTTTTTCGGTTATTTGAGGTTTTTCCCTGAACCAGACCATATATATATGGAAAAGTCTGAAAAAAACCCAACGAACTATCCGATTTTGAATGGTTAAGTCCTTAAACTAATTTTTTGAATGAAAAAACCCTTAAACTTTCTAAAACCGATTAAATACATTCTTGTGACCTATAAAAACAGGTTAATGATATACAAATTTGAAAAAAGTCTAAAAAAACCCAACAAACTATTTGATTTTGAATGATTAAGTCCCTAGATTTTTTTAACAAAATAATTTCTAAACTTTTTTCTAATGTTTTTACCAGATATATTCTTGAACTTTTTTTAACAAATAAATTCCCATTTTTTTTTTTGAAAAAACGTACTCATAAACTTAATTTTGAACAAATGAATCTTAAATTTTTTTTTGAACAAAAATAATATTTTACTGACAACGAATAAAATGAACAAATTAAATAGAGAATGATTATACTATTTTTCATTACTAATTCTATATCATTCAAGAAATACGTTCATATTTTTCACATAATATATAAAAAAACGCACATCCCTTCAAAATTTACCAAAAAATACCCACAGGATATACCAAAAGTTATGTCATTTTTCACATAATTATTGCAAACAACATAACTTCTGGTATATCTTTTGGGCATTTTTTGGTATATTTGTGAAGGGATATGCGTTATATATATATATATATATATATATATATATATATATATGTGTGTGTGTGTGTGTGTGTGTGTGTGTGAAAAATATGAGTGTTTTCTTGGTATACTTTGTAAAGGGATGACCGGATGGATATAGTTTTTTTTATGTATCTATGGATGTTTTATTCATAACTCTTGAATGATTTAGAATTAGTAACGAAAATAGTATAATTTTCTCTGTTTAATTTGTTCAATTTATTTGTTGTCAGTAAAGGGTTAGTTTTTTTTTGTTCAAAAAAAAGTTTCGAATTTATTTTTTCAAACTTAAATTCATGAATTTGTTTTTTAAAAAAAGTTAGGAATTTATTTGTTAAAAAAGTTCAAGAATATTTTGGTAAAAAAATTAGAAAAAAAGTTTAGAAATTATTTTGTTAAAAAAAACCAGGGACTTAATCATCTAAAACAAAATAGTTTGTTGGGTTTTTTAGACTTTTTCCAAATTTGTATAAAATTAACCTGTTTTTATAGGTCACAAGGATGTATTTAACCGATTTTAGAAAGTTTAAGGGTTTTTTCATTCAAAAAAATAGTTTAAGGACTTAACCATTCAAAATCGAATAGTTCGTTGGGTTTTTTTCAGACTTTTCCCTATATATATATATATATAGAGAGAGAGAGAGAGAGAGAAAAGTTCATCTAAAAACTCAAATTCAGTTGTAAACGTGAGGACAAATCTCGTCCATTGATCGCAGCCATATTTAAGTCATTCCTAAAATTCAGCTTTAGGGGTATTTTCGTCAAGATTAGAATCAGCGCCTCCTTTGTTGACTTTTTATTTTCTTTTTTAATTAAAAAACTTTTACCCCCTTAAATTTTAAAATAAATTATCTCAAAAATTACTAACATTTTAATCAAACAAATTACATCAAAAAAACGAGAATTTCATGCTCTTCGATATGACATCCATCATGATATAGTTTTTTTTTCGTTTTAACCGTTTTTTACGTGAAATCGTGTATATGTGTTACATTCAGAGTGAATAATAAAACATTCGGGATGAATAATATCTTCATTTATTCGGACTGAGTATATAGAATTATTCAGATTGAATATATGGAATTATTCAGACTGAATAAAGGTAGATATTAAAAAAGAATAAAACTTATTCATGTCTTAATATAGTTTTTTTTCGTTTTAACCGTTTTTTACGTGAAATTGTGTACATGTGTTATATTCAGAATAAATAATATAACATTATGGATGAATAATATCTACATTTATTCAGACTGAATATATAGAATTATTCAGACTGAATAAAGGTAGACATGAAAAAAGAACAAAATTTAAACATTTATTCGTTTTGAATATCTACTTTTATTCAGTCTGAATATATAGAATTATTCAGACTGAATAAAGGTAGATATGAAAAAAGAACAAAACTTAAACATTTATTCGTTTTGAATATCTATCTTTATTCAGTCTGAATATATAGAATTATTCAGACTGAATAAAGGTAGATATTCAAACAAATATAATTATTCAGACTGAATAAAGGTAAATTATTCAGACTGAATAATTCCATATATTCAGTCTGAATAATTCTATATACTCAGTCCGAATAAATGTAGATATTATTCATTCCGAATGTTGTATTATTCACACTGAATATAACACATATACACGATTTCACGTAAAAACGGTTAAAACGAAAAAAAAAACTATATCATGATGGATGTCATATCGAAGAGCACGAAATTCTCGTTTTTTTGATGTAATTTGTTTGATTAAAATGTTAGTAATTTTTGAGATAATTTATTTTAAAATTTAAGGGGGTAAAAGTTTTTTAATTAAAAAAGAAAATAAAAAGTCAACAAAGGAGGCGCTGATTCTAATCTGACGAAAATAATTACCATTATTCAATCTGAATACTTACCTTTTATTCAGACTGAATAATTTTTTTCCCAATTTTACCTCTGCGCGCTAAATATTCATTAAGCAATGGACAGAGTTTTCAACTTATTTACAAAATTGCCACCACGTTTTTTTGCAACTGATCTCTTCACCGGATTATTAATCAACGGCTGTGGTTTGTCCTCACGTTTACAATTGAATTTGAGTTTTTATTTGAACCCACCCCTATATATATATATATATATATATATATATAGGGTCAGGTTCAAGGGAAAACCCTAAATAACCGGAAAACCGAAAAACCACGAAAATACGGAGGAAAAAGTATATTAATATGGATGTCAAATTAACGAGAAAAATATGATCATTTATTTAGTGTAATTTATTTCGTTTGAATTTTGTTTATTTTTCGTCTTTTTCGAATAAAAAATAGGGGGTGGGGTTTTTTTATTTAATTAATATTGTTGTAACCGCCCGTCTAATCACATCCATCAGATCATCTGATCTAACGGTTGATAAAGTGTTTTTTAGTTTTCCATTTATTTGAGGTTTTCCCATGAACCTCTCTCTCTCTCTCTCTCTCTCTCTATATATATATATATATATATATATATATATAGAGAGAGAGAGAGAGGCTCCTTCAAATGTAAACATTCTTTTTTATGTAAACAATGAAACCAAGAGTATTTGGGTCTTTTTCTCCAAATTCATAATTTTAGGAATATCCATAATTTTAGCAACTAACAAACTTCCTTAATTTTCTCAATTATCTTCATCTCTCTCTCTCTCTCTCTCTCTCTCTCCGGCGACCTACACTCCGGCGACCTCCCCCTACTCCGGCTATCTCCAATCCGGCGCCTTGCTCCCACTCCGGCGCCTTGCTCCCACTCCGGCGACCTTCCCCAAAATTCCGGCGAGTTTCATAATTTTTTTAAGTTTCATATCAGTTTTTTCAAAAACAATTTTTTCATAAGTTCGAGTTATTTAAGTTTCATAAACCGTTTTTTCGAAATTTTCACATTTCATAGGATAAAAAACAATATGAAACTGGCGAGTTTCATACTTTTTTCACGTTTCATAGGAGGGAAAACAATATGAAACCAGCGAGTTTCATAATTTTTTCACGTTTCATAGGAGACGTTTCATAGAACTGCGATCTTGCTGTTTTAAAGAACACAGCTTTCCGGCTGGATGGTGGCGAGTGGTAGCGGTGGTCATGAGCGGCCGACGATGGTGGTAAATGGGTGGAGATTACGATGACCCAGATGAGAAAAAGTTGGATTCTTGGATTTGAACAAATTGTTTGTACCAATGATTTCTTGATGAGGTTCACTGCAATATCTCCAGGTGGTGCATGGAACTGCGATCTTGCTGTTTTAAAGAACACAGCTTTCCGGCTGGATGGTGGCGAGTGGTGGCGGTGGTCATGAGCGGCCGACGATGGTTGTAAATGGGTGGAGATTACGATGACCCAGATGAGAAAAAGTTGGATTCTTGGATTTGAACAAATTGTTTGTACCAATGATTTCTTGATGAGGTTCACTGCAATATCTCCAGGTGGTGCATGGAACGGCGATCTTGCTGTTTTAAAGAACACAACTTTCTGGCTGGATGGTGGCGAGTGGTGGCGGTGGAGAGAGAGAGAGAGATGGAGAGAGAGAGAGAGGGCCGGATTTTGTGAGAGAGAGAGAGAGATAGAGATTGATTCAAATCAGTTAATATATTCCAAAATTAATAGATTCCAAAATTAAATACCTAAAACATTATTCCCAAAATACCCTTTTCCCTATTTTTTAAATTCAAAAATCCCTCAACCGTTGATCAAAAAATCGGATGGCCTAGATTGGTTTACAAGGTTTACATAAAAAAAATGTTTACATTTAAAGCTCCTTATATATATATACTCCCTTTATCCCTTATAAAAAACGAGTTATGGTTATTATTGAAAATTTTAAGAATTATCAAAATATGTACAAATTTTAAAGTTTCACAGCCTCTCCCCTACAATCTCTTGATTTTAAATCAAATCATTTTTAATTTTTAAATTTCACGCTATACTTTTTATAATTAGTTATTAATTTACTTAATTTTTCATTTTTATTTTACACCATTATCATTGTACCGTTACAATCATCTCGTCAGTACCTTCAAAATATGCTTAATATTGAATATTTCTGAATTTAATCGTATTATTTGATATCATAAACATCTACGAATTATACATTTTTACTTTTACATCTTTAGTATATTAAAATTACATAATTATGGATTATTTGAGATACATTTCTAGTACGTTTATTTTTTCAATATAAATCATACAATCATAATTTTTCGTCAATATCTTTTAATAAACTCATTATTGAATATTTTTGAATTTAATAGTATTATAAAATATCATATATACATACCAATATAACATATTAATAAGCATGTATAACGGTTCTTGTAAAGAAAAATCAGGTATACAAATCTATATTAAGTATTCTTATTTACGTCTATTCAAAATTTATATTTAGCATGTGCATCGGTCGGGTCGGGCCCAAAAACCCCCCAACCTGATCGGGTTTCGGGTGGACAAAACAGGCCCCGAAACCCGTCCTAAGTAATGTTCGGGTATCGGGTATGATCGGGTTTCGGGTGTTCCGGTCGGGTCTATCGGGTTGGGCCTGATCTCAAGCCCATTTTCAGCCCAGTTTTCGGCCATGTTTTTAGCCTTTTTTCGTGTTTTTCAGCCCTGTTTTCGGCTCTGTTTTTCGGTAAGCAACAATAATACAATATAACTTAAAATTAAATAAACAAGTATTTTAAAAGTTAAAAATTAAATAAACTTAAAAGTTAAAAAGTAACCACGTTACATATAATTTAAAACTTAAAACTTAACTAATTAACTAAAGTACTAAACAACATATAACTTAAAACTTAAATTAACAAGTTCCAAATAACCAAAGTACAAACTTACAACTTAAAAGTTAAAACAACTAAACAAGTTGTCAAGTTCCATACTTCTATTGTTCCAACCAAAATACCAATCAAGTTCAAACTTCAAACCAATTAACCAAATGTCCAAATTACCAATTACCAAATGTCCAACACTCCAAATTATCAAAAGTGAGCCAACTTCCAAGTTCCTTTTCTTCCACCAACGTCCAAACCAATCATATAACAAACTAACAAATTATTAAAATCATAAATTATAAAGTCATAAATTATTATAAAGTAACAAATTTTAAAGTCGTAATTGTAATTTATAAATTATTAAAATCGTAAATTAATGTCGTACTCGTACCTTTCTCAAACTTCTCGAGATCCTCCAAATTCTCTTCCACCGCAAGTGGTTCAGTAGGGCCCCGTAACCAATCTTGCGTACAAATGAGTGCTTCAATTATTTTAGGAGTTAGAGAACTCCTAAAATTATCCAACACCCTTCCATTTGTACTGAAGGTAGACTCGGATGCAACTGTAGAAATTGGTATGACAAGGACATCTCTTGCAACTTTTGAAATGATAGGAAACCGTGTATCAATTATCAATTATCAACAAACCCAGTTTATTTTTTAATTCAAACATGAATTTTTACTTCAAATTAGGAAAGAAGTCAATATAACATTATAACTTAACAAGAAACGAAAATAGTTTAAACAGTCATAACTTAACAATTCCTACTTAATAGTTAATATAATTTCATTAACAATTCCAGAATTCATACTTAATAGTTAATAACTTAAGAAAGTTACTAACAAGGCAACAATTCAGAAACAGACAAACGGTAAACAGAAACTTAACAAACCAGAAACAGTAAACCAAAAGAGCACAACTTCTTGTTAATGAAAGTTATAACAGTTAATAACAATTCCTACTTAAGAAATAGTGCCATGGACTTGGATCTACCCAATGATAAGGGTGCCTATCTTGTAATCTTGTTAATGAAAGTTATAACAGTTCACATTTCACAACTTCATAACTCATAAGTTAACAATTCCTACTTAAGAAAGTTAACAACATTAACAACCTCAAGTAGTCAACCATTCAGAAATCTTAGTATCAAACAGAAACTTCCAAATCAGAAACTTAGAACAATGGTGAGCTTAGAACTTAGAAGTTAGATTTTAGAACATAGAAGATAAGAAGAAACTTACAAATCAGAAACGATGGTTTGAGAAGTGAGAAACTTTCGATCCTAAAATTAGGGCAAATCGACCTTGACCTTCGTCCAAATCGACCCTCGTCAGTTGTCACTTCCGTCCTGGCATCCCCTTCGACCTTCGACCTTCGATTCGACCCTAAAATGGTGAAACCGTGAAAGAATTAGGGATGAGAATGGAGATGAAAGAATCGTGAAAACTGAAACATATGTGTGTGTGGTTTGTGGAATCGTCAATCGTGGAGAATGGAGATGATCTAGACCTGGCAAAAACTGACACGATACGCTAACCCGACACGAACTCGACACGAAATAAACGGGTTAGGGTAATACATTTCAACCCGTTTAAGTAAACGGGTTGACACGACACGAAAATTAAACGGGTATGGTCAGGGTCAAATATTTCAACTCGAAAATGACCCGAATAACCCGTTTATATATATTATAATTCTTTTTAATGCTTTTGATTTTTAATGTTTTGGATTTTTAATGTTTTGGATTTGGTTAGAGCTTAAAAGTTTGAACTATAAAATTTAGATTTATAATGCTTTCATTTGAATTTTGGATTTGTAATTTTTTTGTGTATTTTCGATATTTAATTTTTAGTTTTATAAATGTTAAACGGGTTAGGCGGGTCGGTTAGGGTTGGAATTTTCTGACCCGTTTATTAAACGGTCGGGTTAGGGTCAGGCACTCTCAACCCGTTTAACTTTGAACCCGACACGACACGTTTGTCAGGTCTAAGATGATCAGATGAAAGAATCAAAGAATTAGGGCTAACCTGTGTGTGGTCTCTGGTCTGTGGAATCGTCGTGAGTCTCTGAATTGGGAAAAAAAACGTCGACAAAAGAGTATAAGACAATAACCCTAAAAGTAAAAATACATTTATTAAATTTTAAAAAATTTTAAAAAACTCCGGGTTTCGGACAGGTACGGGTTTGGAATAACCCAACCCAACCCGATCCGTATTATCCGATATAAATAATCGGGTTCGGACCACTTCGGGTTTCGGACTGACGGGTGAGTCAAAATCGGGTTACTCGGGTTACTCGGGTTTCGGGTCGATCGGATTCCTTGGGTTTTGCTCACCCCTATATATCGATATAGAAAAAAAATGAAATATGATTGACTCAAATTTTCAATTTTAAATTGAGATGCAAATCTTGATGTTGCATGAACACCTTACTAGTTTTAATAGTTTATGAAAATAGATTTGTGCGTTTGCTACATTGCTCCCTATGCACCTTTATCCGTTTCTTGCGGTGGAGAATATTAGAATAAGGCGATGTCGTAAGGTACCTCAACTTGCTTTCATAGCTCAGTTGGTTAGAGCACCCGTTTAGTAAGCGGGAGGTCTTGAGTTCAACTCTCAATGAAAGCATTGCATTTTATTTTTATTTCTATTTTTATTTTCTGAGCTTGTAAATATTAATTTCTGCCAAATTTACAAAAGGTATCCTTCAGTTCTGGAAATAGATCCGCCAATTTATGTATCCTTCAGTTCTTTTAATTCTTTTGATAATATTTTGGATTAAAAAATTTCAGGTAACCCATTTCTAAAAATTTAATGGTTTATTTAGGTCCAAACGACTTACGGGGCCGTATACTAATACTTATCTTGTAGGTACTTATCGATAAAATATAACACTATCATTTACTTACCAGATAAGATTTTGGTCCACCAAAACGGTATAGTATACAACAACTTTTCCGATAAGCGCTAACCGTGATAAGAGTCGTCGCACTCACTTACCTGGTAAGACTCTTGGTCCTTGTTTCGCTCTTACCGGGTAAGATTCTTGGTCCTTACCATATTAACCGGGTAAGCATTTGGTAAACGACCCCTTACTTATTCAAAATAAGAAAGTTCAATGGTCTATTTATTACTCCGAGAAAACACTTGTTTTATAGGGACCCATTGGGCCATTATTTCTCAATTCATCCCAAATTGTCTTCATCTAGGTGCCAATTCATTCTCTCGTGTTTAAATCGAAAATGCATGGTATCGAAAACACTCGTTCGATCAAAAGGGACCACACTTGACGAGCAGATATAACAAAATCATAATTGCTGAGATTTTCTTAGACACTGAGTTCAAAATCCCAAGACATCTCCATGTTGTTATTACGGTTCCATGAGTTATTTTGAGACCATGCTTTCCGAGCATTTTCAAGATGGGCTTTTTGAGGTCGGGCTTTAACCGGACCTTCAAAATGATGTTTTACGAAATATTTTATAATATTTTTCATGATCCTAGACCTAGACTAATTTGAAAAATAAGCCCATCTAGATTAATGAATTGGGTGTTGAAATTCGATGTATTTGGCGGATGATGACTTCTGGTTTCGATTGGTGACTGATACATCATCTTTTTAGCTATATATGTTGATATCTTTTTACTTGTTATCGAATTTTAAATTTATTTAATTAACACACACACACACACACATATATATATACATATATAGGGAAAGGTTCAATAGAGAAGTGCAAATATTTAGAGAAATAGAGAAGTAAAAAAACACGGGACCGTTCATATATGAACAGTCATATATGAACAGTCATATATGAACGTTCATATAACAGTCATATATGAACGTTCATATATGACTGTCTATATATGAACGTTCATATATGAACGGTCCCGTGTTTTTTACTTCTCTATTTCTCTAAATATTTGCACTTCTCTATTGAACCTAAGGCTATATATATATATATATGTATTATAAGTTGGGGATGTGATTGTGAAAGAAAGAAAGAAGTCCATCATATTTGTGTTGTGAATATGTATATGGATCTTTACTCACATGGGAGTCGCTATGTGTTTAGATGGGAGTTGGCCTACGCACATTAAAGAGAGGTCCCACAAACATCAAAAGTGTCCATATATTAGTTTTTTTTTATTATTTTAATTTTCAAGCAGATGGTTTATAATCATGGATGATATATATGAAAATTATATTTGATTACATTACTATTTATAAGGAGATATATTTGATGGTTTATAATTTGAAATGGTTTACTTTAATATAGAATGGTGGCGTGACAATAATATATATGATATGGATAAATTTGACGTGTTTTGCAATCTATATGTTTTTCAAAATTAACATTTTCAAACCATACATCTTTAAATCTGAATTTTGAAATTATGTTTCTCGAATCATAATTTAAATGGAAAAATCTAATATATGTTTTAAGAGTGAATGGAAAAGAAAATAAATATTCCTACTCATGAGCGAAGCATATTGTAATTGATATATATATATATATATATATATACACACACAAAGATGTGGGTTCATACGAGAACGTTAACTATTTAACAAAACAAGAAAACAGTCGCTATGTACAAAATCATATATGATTCACGTACAAAATCATATATGATTACGCGACTTTTCCGCCACTTTAAGTCACGGTCAAAGTCGCGTGTGTCCAGTTTTTGCTGTGAATGTAAAAGGGAAATTAATTAAAATACCCAAAGTCAAACCAACTGTTATCAAAATACCCTAAAATTTTTCAATTTTGCAAAAATACCCAAAATACCCACGATGGGGTCCCGCGATCGCGGGATACGCTGCCGTGGCACGTATTTTGGGCACAAATGCCCCGCGAAGCCCCTAAACTTTGGCCGCGGTGCACTTTTGGTCCCTGCCCACGATCGCAGCCCGCGATGGGCCAAAATTTACAGTTTTGGTCCCTGAAATTTTCAACTTTTGGTCCCTGAAAATTTACACTTTCAGCCCCTATACTTAGACGAATCTTGATGCTTTTACTGTTTTTTTCCACAATTATTGCAATTTAAAGACCGATTTGTGGTTGAAATTCAATTGCATGTTTCAATCAATGTTAAATCAATGTTTTTGGAATATCAGTTTGTGGATGAAATGAGAGATTGGTTTTCTGATATGTTGGTTGTTTCATTCATAAATAGACGTAAAATTCAAGCCATAATTCTCACACAACGATTTCATTGTTGCAATATTTCTTTCTGCAATATTTTGTGTTTGAGATACTACTGAAAAAATGAGTTCATCTGTTGCAAAAGCTAAGCTATATTTCTGTTTTGATGGTGAATGGGTGCAAGATAACAATGAGTGGAATTTTGCTTATAAATCTAAGCATGGTATAAAAGTGTCAGTAAACTATACTTATCAGAAGTTTGTTGCATACGCCATGCAAAAATGTGGAATCAACTCTTCTGATATTTGCAAGTTAGTGTTTAAAAATGGCGATGGGTCATTTGTGGATTTATCCAACGATGGGGATATCTCTACTTTTCTGCACCTTGCAGTCGATTCAGAAAGACCCCCATTACTCTTTGTGTATCCCGGTGTATCCGACGGTGACGACGACGGTGACGAGGAGGGTGACGACGACGAAGACCTCCAAATAGAGCAGCCTGATTCTCAACAACAACAACCACCACCACCATCACCACAACCACACGAATGGCGTACTGCTGGAGTTGCTGATGACGAAACCCACGTTTTCAGAACGGGTAATTCTGAAATAGACAGATCAGACACCGATAATGATGATCACGAAGAATATACCCCTAGTAGAAAATCATGTAGTCAGAAAAATGACTTTTTTGATATGCCCCCTATTCTTCCAGACTCCCATACCCAGACACAAAGCTACGAACCTACACCTTATATTCGTAGCGAAAGTTTAACAGCAGGTCAGATATTCGATTCGAAGGATCTCTTAGCAAGTCAGATCGGACTCAAGTTCTTGGAAGAGGGTTTCCAAAGTCGCGTGCGGGCATCTGAAAAAATCAAATACGTAGTTGAATGTGCTAGAGAAAAGTGTGAGTGGAGGTTGTACGCGATTCACACGATTCACAATTCTTAAATGAGTCCAGTGATACCAACTTGTCAAAACCCCATTTCATATTATATATATACACACACATACATATGCTTCTAAATGAACATTGATAACACAGCTAGTTTGTATTCCATCCAACAAGCTCTTCATCTTCAATCTTTCTGACCCTTCTTCAACAGCTTTTGCTTTTGCAACCACGTATGGCCATTGTGTACCACAACCCACACACACTTTAGCAAATGAGTTGAGGGTTGTCATATATTCTACAAGAGGAGTAGGCCCACGAATGAGGTAACCTCTGACTTGACCTTGCATGATGTATCCAACCTAACCGTGGTTCAGCGGCTTAAAAACTACTTTTCAGAAAAATTAACAACAACAAAAAATACAAAACAACAACACAGTAAAAAATACAAAACAAGAAAAAAAATACAAAACAACTAAAACAACCACCACCTACTTAAAAATTGATTTAGTTTCATCAATCCAAGCTTGCTTCTCGTTTACCTTCGCTTGAATAATTGCAAAGTCTTGCAGAATATGGTGAATTGCTTCTTGTTCTCGACGAACACGAGTCTCCCTAGCTTTTATATCCCCTTTCATCCTTTTGATCTCCCTGTCTTCCTCTTCGATCTTTCTCAAATGGACTGTCTTCCTGTCCATCATTTTTTTCCACTCTTCTGTTAGTTCATCTATCTCCTTTTCCTTTTTTTGCTATGGCGACCTCGATTTGAGGTGGCATTTTTTCAGGAGTAGACTTAGGGTTTGATGACGATGCCATTTGTGGATGAAATGAGAGAAGAGAGAAATCAATTCAAAGAAAGAAAGCAAGAGAGAAATCAAGAAAGAAAGCAAGAGGAAGTGTGAATTGTGAATTGCATACTACTGATATTTATGGATGAAATCTCAAACATGCAAATGAATTTCAACCACAAATCGGTCTTCAAAGTACAATAATTGTGGAAAAAAACAGTAAAAGCATGCAAGATTCGTCTAAGTACAGGGGCTGAAAGTGTAAATTTTCAGGGACCAAAAGTGTAAATTTTCAGGGAACAAAAGTGTAAATTTTGGTCCATCGCGGGCAGGGACCAAAAGTGCACCGCGGCCAAAGTTGAGGGGCTTCGCGGGGCATTTGGGGCCAAAATACGTGCCACGTCAGCCCTAGCCCGCGATCGCGGGATCCATCGCGGGTATTTTGGGTATTTTTGCAAAATGAAATTTTTTTGGGGTATTTTGGTAACAGTTGGTCAAACTTTGGGTATTTTAATTAATTTCCCAATGTAAAATCACATGTGATTTTGCACATGATTTGTTGTTTTCTTGTTTTCTTAAATAGTTAGGGTTCTCGTTTAAACCTTTCTCTCTCTCTCTCTCTCTCTCTATATATATATATATATATATATATATGTGTGTGTGTGTGTGTGTGTGTGTGTGTGTGTGTGTGTGTGTGTGTGTGTGTGTGTGTGTGTGTGTGTGTAGGGAAGGGTTCAATAGAGAAGTCCAAATATTTAGAGAAATAGAGAAGTGATCTTGGCCATTTATTTAGTCAAGATCGGCGGCTTTGACCGAGAAGCAGCAGATAATTACTCGTGTGGTCTGCACAAGATAGAGGGGTAGTTTCGTAAAAAATACACGGGCTGAGTTCATATATGAATCTGTGTGATTCACATATGAACTATACGTTCATACATGAACCTTTGTAATTCACTTATAAACTCTTTTTAACTAATTCATATATGAACCTTTGTGATTCATATATGAATCAGTTAATTTGTTCATATGAGAAGTAGTTAAAAAAAATTCATATATGAATCACAAAGATTCATATATGAACACAAAGGTTCATATATGAATTAGTTAAAAAAATTCATATATGAATCACAAAGGTTCATATATGAACACAAAGATTCATATATGAATCAATTAATTGGTTCAACTGATTCATATATGAACCTACAGTTAATTAGTTTCATATATGAAACACAAAGGTTCATATATGAAACACAAAGGTTCATATATGAAACACAAAGGTTCATATATGAATCACAAGATTCATATATGAATTAGTTATAAAGAGTTCATATGTGAATTACAAAGGTTCATATATGAACGTATAGTTCATATGTGAATCACACAGATTCATATATGAACTCAGCCCGTGTTTTTTGTAAAAGTTACGAAATTGCCCTTCTATTTTTGGAACAGCCGCAACTTTTGACCAGTCAAAGCCGCAATTTTTGACCAGTCAAAGGCGCAATTTTTGACCAGTCAAAGCCGCAACTTTTGACCAATTATAACCGATATTGACCGAATAAATGGCCAAGATCACTTCTCTATTTCTCTAAATATTTGGACTTCTCTATTGAACCTAAGGCTACGTGTGTAATGTTTTATAAATATTTTTAATAGTTATAATTTTTACCTTTTTTTCCTTTGCATTTGGGAGGAAATATTTTGAAGAAAAATCAAAATTATTAACCACGATATTTTTTCTTTATACTCAATTTTCCTTCCCTTTTACTCATAAATAAAACTCGAAAACACAACTTTTTAAAATATTATATTTTGTTTAACAAGCAGAGTTCTTTAGTTCTTGTAATAATAGAATTACAACAAATTTTGTAGGTGATAGAATGCATATACAAGTTATAAAAATATAACAAAGAGGCAAAAGGGATTCAAGATTATCGCTTTCGCCATTTTTTTCTTTTAAGTACAATTATAAATCATTTTTTTTTGAACGGAAAAATAAGATATTATTACCAACCAATCAAAGATAGTACAATAAGATAGTGCAAGAACCACACGAAACAATAACGCAATACAACGAGATAAAACAGCAAATCACGATCACAACATACGAAACAAACCCGTGACCAAGCAGGGCGAGAGGGAGATGTTGCAAGGTGCAAACTCAACCAGCACAGCTTAATCCAAACAGCTACCTATTTCCACCCTCACAGCCTCCACGAACATCCCCACAGCCGCAGTGAGCAACAGCCTCCTGAAACAGCTTCGATACAGCAGCTTGACAACTTCGAAACCCAACAGATCTCTTGAACAGTCTTCGATTCACAGACATGAAACAGACTCTAAAATCCTGCAGCCCTGTCGTGTTCGCCTTAGTCGCAATAACGTCTATCCCTACGGGTTTGTTAGCCATTCGACCCAACCCACCTCCGGTTTCTTGATTCTATTAGACACCCACTCAAAACATTTCCTTTGAAATTCGAAGAAAAGGTCGATAATGTGACCCTTGTCCTGTTTGAACACAATTTTGTTTCGATGGGACCAAATGAGGTAAATCATTATCCACTTAACGGCAAGCCATTTAGACTTACCATTTGTAGAATTTGCCAATGTCGCGTCCTCTTGTAGTAGCTCCTGAATTGATGTGTTATTGTCTAGATTCTTCTTCCACCATTTTCCAACAAAGGTCCAAAGTTTCTTGACTTCTTCGCATTTTAGTAGAGCATGATCTATGTCTTCAATCTCTTCACCGCATCTCGGGCAAAGCACCGAGTCCAAGTCAATTCCCATCTTGGTTAAAATCGACCTACACGGTATCCTTCCTTTTGCTACTCGCCATAAGAAGATCCACACTTTCCTTGGGACTACTGAGGACCAAACCGTTTCCCTCGAGCTCCCGGTCTGAGTTGTCCGTTTTTCGTCGATTAACGCTCTAAGGTCTTTCACGTTGAATTCCTTTGTTTGATTTAGTTCCCATTCGGTGAGATCCCTTTTGCTAACTTTCGGCTGCCAATCTTGAAGACGACTTACTAATTCCTCCAACTCCCCTATCTCTCTACCTCTCGGTTCTCTCCTCCACGTCCATACTCCCTCGACCCATTCTCCTCTTTTTGCTACACTTGCATTCTTGTTGGATTCCAATCTAAATAGCCGTTTGAAATCATCTTGAAGTCTTCTATCACCCGTCCATTTGTCCATCCAAAATTTAGTATCCATACTGTCCCCGACCCTTTTCCGGAATGACCCCGAAAAACACAGCCCATCTTTATCCAAAACCTTACCAATCCTTGCGATGTTCTTCCATATTGATCCCATACTCCCACTGTCCGTGGTGTTGTCTCCAAGGCCGCCCTCTTCCCCGTAGATGCTCCTTACGACACTCATCCAAATTGCATCTTTTTCATTCAAGAACCGCCACCACCATTTTCCTAGTAACCCCCAATTTAGCGCTTGTAAGCTCCCAACTTTTAGCCCCCCATTTTTAAAGTTCCCCAAAGTTTTTTCCCAACCGACCCAAGTAATTTTCTTTTCAGATCTATCCTCGCCTCCCCCCCAAAAGAACCTGTTTCTAATCCTCTCCAACTCTCTTATCACACCACTCGGGACTCGAAACAAAGAAAAATAATACAATGGCAAGCTTCCTAAGACCGTTTTGACCAAAGTCATTTGTAGTTATAAACTTGTCTGTTTAAGGGTTCATTTACCAGACACTTACTAGATAGGTGCTTATGCGCAAGAGCGCCACCCTCACTTACTTTTTTAAAGCAAAACTCCAGGCAATAATATTAAAGAGCAAGAAAATACAAAGTGCAGGCAAACGCCACAACCAAAGCCAAAACGGCAAAACAAAAAAAACTCCGAGACAACACCATACCAGGCAACAAGAAGCCAAAATAGACACAAGCACATAGTCCTGCACCAACTCGAAAAAAAGATGGCAAAAACTAAGGACCATCACCAACACTGTAACCCCCTGAAAAAAATTGTAATATGAGTTTTGGGGTTGCGGACGTCCGCATGGGCCAAGGGTCGGACGTCCGCGTAGCGCGGAAGTCCGGGGGTCATCCGCGAAAGCAACAGAGCATTTGGGGGGTTCAGATCATAGCAAGTCCGGACGTCCGCGTGGTGGTCAATCCGGACGTCCGCGACACGTCTGATGAGATATTTTGGTTTCCATTTAAGATCTTCCTCTCTCACTCCCCTCATTTCATCTTCAACCCCAAATCATATCCTCTCTCTCTCTAAAATCGATTTCTCTCAAGAAACCCTAAATCTTCCCTCTCCTCTTCATCCTTCTTCCCCAACACAAACCCTCACCATTGTTATAAACCTTAACCCTTCTAGAAACCCTTCACTTCATCTTCTTCATCAAGTTTCTAGGGTTTCATCCAACCCTTTTCACTCAACTTTGAAGATTGGGAGTTTGTGGTTCATCTTGGTGATTCTAGAGGTATTTTGGTTGGTGGATTCAAGTATGGGTAAGGTAATCTTCTCTTCTCTTCATTTATGGAAGTTAGGGTTTTGGTATAAGTGGGTATTTTGGTGTAAAATGGTTAGAGAATGATTCTACATGGTTAGATCTAATTTTTTATGGTTGGAAACTTATGGATCTAGGTTTTTGAGGATTTGGCTTGATGATGCAAGTTTCTTCAAAGGAGCTTACGTTTGGGGAAAATCTAGATTTAGCCTAAATCTAGCAAGGTGAGTTCAAGTTGATTTGTGAAAACTTTGTACATGCCAAAAATGTTATTTTCCAAGTATTTGTGTGTTTTACTTGAAATTATCAATTGTTGAGTTATTTGATGAGTTTAACTCTTTTGAAGTATTTAACTTTACAAATGTAGTAAAACACCCATATTTGGGATTTTTGGATATTTTGATGTGTAGAAATCATAAATATGTCCTTAAAAGATTTATTGCTCAAAATGAAGTTTATTTGATAGTTTAATCATATTGGTGAAATTGATTTTATAAACCATTTGGAAAAATGCACAAGTTATGTCAAGAGTCATTTTGAGAATTATAAGGGTATGAGTCCTTTTGGGAAAACCCTTTTGTTTAACCCGTGTCGAGTTTTGGGTTAATAATGATTTTGTGGTACTTGTTTATATAATCGATCTTTAAATGCATCTTATGATATGATGACCGTTATTTATGGGTCTAATGGGTTTTGAGCATTTTGCTCGGTTTTGACATTGAGAAAGTCTTGGGGACATTTTGTCCGGTTTTGATGACTTAATGTGGAGTCTTAATTATGGTTTGCATTTATTGCATCATATCGCATATTATTGCGCATTATTGATATTTACATGCCCGGGTGCGTTAGTCATTCCAAGATGGGCATATTATTATAGACTGTGTTGCATTGGATCCATAGGCACGTAAGTCAGTCTTTATTTGATGGTCTATTGGGTGTCGTGGGATTTGACCGGGCCCCATGTTTTATGACCTCTACTTTTCAAAGGTACACTAGGAGGGTTGAGTCCGATTGAGCTGTCAGGTTGATTGACGGGCGTTTTATTGACCTTCGCCATGTCGGGGCAATGCCATGGTTGTATCCCCTCTTGTGCCGAGCCTTTGGTGGTATTCTTAGTAATATTCCGCTAAGGTCAACTGTCTCTTTGTGTGTGTCTTGAAAGGCGTCGTATGGGACACTTGGGCTTTTATAGAGTGAAGTGTCGTACGATTAACATTGTTTGAGTGGCGTACTTTTGTGTTCATCCACTCTCAATGGATACGGGTCTCCCCCGTCGTTGGCCAACCCTACTTGGGATTTTATAATGTCCCTGTTTTATTATTGTTGGTCTTATACATTTGACTACGATTGGATGACTTTAATATTGGATTCCCCTCCATGTATATTAAAGTTTAAATGAAGCATGTCATTTCCATGTTTATGGCATTTGGACTTCATTACATTTTACGTTCGCATGAGTATTGGTTCGTATCATGTTTTCGATGAAGTATTATATTTAAATGGATTGTTCTTCCATGTTTTATGGGTTGAGTATTTGTCGTCAACCGTATTTGAAGGTTTTGCATAATATAGATTTATTCACGTGTTGAGTGAGTTTGGATTGGAATTCATTTTGGAAAACGCTTTATACCTTTTGGGAACTTCTCTAAATGATTTTGGGTGCGTTGGAAAATGAGCCGTTTATATCCTTTTTGTAAACTTTTTTGGAAATCATAATCTATGTCGCAAACTTTCATTTTAAGAATTATTTAAATCATGCTATAAACTCTTGAGCTCACTAGGCGTTAGCCTAGCCCTTTTTATTTTTCGACATGTGCAACAGGTTCAGGTTGGGAGTAGTTCTAGTGACACTGTGAAAGGTTGTGTGCTAGAAATGTGCTCGAGAGGTGAATTGATTAAGTGATGTCTTCCGCATTTACCCTTAGGAATAGCACTTTGTATTTGGGCTAAGTAATACCCGAAGTGAGTTTAGTCTTTGTAATAAGACTTGAATTATATATTGTTGAGGTTGATCATAGATGTTAATTTGAGGTATTTCACCTATTGAATCATAGGAAGAAGTCTTATTATTTCGGATGTATTATCGAATTTTTTATTTAGTTGCTCTTTCCCCATTCGAGGGTGTTTCAAGTTGGTATCAGAGCATAAGTTTGAGAGAATTAGGTGTTGATTTGGATACCTAGACTCAAACTAGCGTTCTTTTAAGTAAATGAGAGTGAAATTCACCATTAAGCACTTTAAGATAGGATGTTTTGAGGTCGATGGAGTTGCTAGAAACGAGAATCACGTCAAGAGTAGCAAGGATAATCATGTACGGTGCGTTCATAATGACACCTGGCCAGTGTCATGGTGAACCTACTAGTTACATGTGCATACTTGAACTACTTTAATGTGATGACCGTTGGGGTAGTGAGGAAGTTTCTAAGCGAGAAATCGTTGGAAAAGATTGACGATTTTAGTATTAGTCACTTAGGGTGACAATAAGCATGATAATTGCTTTAAGTGGACCGTTTCGGGTCAAAATTGATGGTTGGATTAGAACCATAGACTTATTGAAACAACTTTGATTCGAGGAGAAACCGTAAGGTTAATCGAGGTAATTCCCAACTTTGCCTTAAGAGGTTTGAGCATCCGGATGACAATAGTGGACCGGAGGGATTTGGAGGAGTATGGGTTGAGACATGGAGTGCCGACTAAGTTATGCACAAAAAATTATTTTAAAATAAATGGCATCGATTATTTCTTGTGTTTCAAATCCTTATATGGATTGTGTTACAAAATCTTGGAAAATGTTTAGCACACACAAGATTTTAAATCATGGTTTTTGAACCTGCATGAACTTATTTTATTGCGGGAGTTGCAAACTTTGTCGGGACTTGTTTTATTTTATTATTGTCCAACATTACTTTCGGATACAGTGATATCCATATTTTTATGATGTTTAAGATGTTGGGCAAGTAAGTACGGCTTATGACTTTAACATTGGATCTCCTCCACATATGTTAAAGTTTGGACGGAAAGTTATCTTCCATTATGCCTATGTAAAGCTATTTTGGAGACTTTGTTTAATGCAAGTTGTTGATCAATGTTGTTTATATAGTGTTACAACATGAAGGGAATTTTTGGAATTTTGACGTTTTAGTCACGATTTTGCTTATTGCAATTCGGCTTTTGGAGGCAAAAGGTTTGGTGCCATCTTGTTGACTTGAGGTCATTGAGCCCATTGAATTTCATGGAGTTTTGTTTTACAACGTTTTGTGTCGTGTGAGTGTAATTTCACAATGTGCATACTCCGTTTATTTATGTGAGAATTTATGAGTTATGTTGGGCATTTTGTCCCACTCGGGTTTGTTGAGAAATGTTATTTTATGCCATAAGACGACGAAAAGGGATGAGTTTTGAAACTTTGGTGTCGCATGATTTTCTCTTTCAAAGATTTGTGTTAGCACATTTTGTTGCAACTTGTTCGGTGTATGGATTGATTTATACATGACATAAGTAATGCATGAAAGGACACCTTGATAGTATTTCATAACAATTTTCTTAATGCGTTTTCGGTCAGTTGATTGTTTTATTATCATTTCATGTGAATGCATTATATTGACCTAAGGGTATGCATAGCTTGGTAACCACTACTTCTCAACACTTTGATAAATGGATCGTGAGTGAAAACGTTTTATTAACTCATTGTTAATGCCAAAAATCGCCTAAAAGAACAACTTAAGGTTGATGTGGACTTTTAACAACAACTAAAGAAATGTATCTCAGGACCAATCAACACAATCGCAAAGAAAAAAATAAACAAGACAAGAGATTTGGTGACGCGGAAAACCCCAAAACGAGGGAAAACCCGCGGTCGACTTGTCGACGGTGCACTATAGTCGCCAAACAGGGGCGAAAGTCCTTTTGTAACAGGTGTTTTGTGTACAACATATTACAAATGAATGTAGAAATAAACTTAGTCGCTTGAAAGAGTCGTGTGTAAATCGTGCGAAAAAGTCTGTTGTCGTGCGGTTCGAACTGCTGTCGTGCGAAGGTTGCTTTAGCGATATTCGTTCGAATGCTCTGTAGGTTGTTGTGTTTTCGATGTGTAATAGCTTAGAAAATAGATGGAGCAGATGTAGATTCCGTCTCTTTTTCGGTTGTAGAGCAGGCCTTTATATAGCTTCCGCTGGTCATTAAATGTGTCTTGATGGCTTGCTTTGTAACCGCTGTCGGGCTTTTAATGCTATTGATTACTTGTCCGTTACTGGCCGTTTGCACCATGAATGCTCGTGGACCTGCATTAATGAACAAAAGAAACGGGTGTTGACTGTTAACGGTTAGTATAGTCGTACGATCGTCTTAAGTCTCATACGTTGGTCGTACGGAACTTACGACCATCATAAAAATATACGATCGAGTACTCGTCTGTAAATAACCTGTAAGACCTTATCTTAATACAAGAGTAGTCTTATGAAAATGTTATCTGAGTTTTCTGGCGTCGGTCGTGAGGTGTGATTTTTTACCCAAACAGTTTGCCCCTAAAATTTGAATTTTAGGCGTGAAATTCGAATTTTAAATCTGACAAAGTGTTTTGACACGTGTCGCCTGGGGAGAGAGTCTGGTCGAATTCCAACCGTCTTGGTTCGATTTGGATTGGAGGAAATGAAAATATTGTGACGTCACGACGGCGTGTCAGAGGCGTAGAGTTGTTTAGGGGACAGGTGTCGACCATCGGCATGATGCATGCGAAAAGGTGTTGGACAGGTGTCAACCATCCAGAGGGTCAACCTGACACGATCTTTGCCATAAATAGCGCGATTCAGGGAATCATTTTCTTTTTACGTTTGCAACACATTTTCGAGAGAGTTCTTCGAGAGGCAGAGTCAGGGGAACTTTTATTGCTATTCGATCGTTCGAGGTTTTTAGACATATAAGGTACAATCTTTTACCCCTCTTTCCATCATGCGAATAAAGTCGATAGCCAAGAAGGGTTCTGCGTATAAGGACCTTATGGACCTATACGTAGTATAGGTTTCTGTGCCTGACTTTTCTGTCTCCTCCGAGCCGGCGAGCTCTTTTCAAGAGAAGGAGGAGGTGGAAGCCTTTAGGTTATCGACGGGTATTCCTGCCGAAATCCGATTATACACTCCCGACCAACTTAGACCGGCGGAGTGTCTAGGAGGATTCTTTGTCCTGTACGAGTATCCTTTTAGAATAGGATTCAAATGGCCGTTTATTCCCCTGGTTAGGGAGTTTTTGGGTATTTTCGACTTATCTCCTGGTCAGATCCTGCCCGAACTTTGGCAGATCTTTCAGGAGATCGATCGGATCACCGGTGATTGGGATGTTCCTTTCACGGTGCGTGATTTGTTGACGGCTTTTGACGTAAAGTCGGACGACTATCACCGTTATAGCATGTCCTCTAAGTTGAGGGGTGGTCATACTTTGGTCCCGATACCCTGGTTCACGATCGTGGGTGGAAGGCCAAATATGTTCTCGGTCGTGTACGGACGCTTGGTCGTATAGACGAGGATACTTCATGGGTCGCGTCTGGGTGGAACACCAGGGGTATATAAATTTCGATTTCGTCATGTCGTATGATTTTAATGTTGATTCTATTTTGTTAACTTCTGTCATTTTTGTTTTCAGATATAGACTTTGCTAGGTTCGGTCATGTCGCTGATTCTCAGGAAAAGGTTGCGAGGCTTTTTTCTTGTGGGGTCGGAGAGTTATTTGAGTCTCCTAGTCGTACGACCGTCGGCACTTCAGAAGCTGAGGAAAGAAGTCAACAAGAGACTTCGACAAGTAAGTGTCTATTAATCGTACGTTTTCTAATTTTCTTCGAGTCGTACGATAATATCTGACACTTTTATTTTTTATAGGTGGTTCAGATATGCAGTCTACTTCGGGTAAGGCGAAGAGAGAAGCCCAGCTGGCCTTGGCTAAAAAGGCCAAGGAGCTGAAGAGGAAGGATCCTCTGACTTCGGAGGTTTTGAAGAAGACCAAGTCGGTTCCCCTGAGGGAACCGTCGTCGACGGGTGAAGAGCCATTAAAGGTCTCCACACCTGAGAAGGCGAAGACGTCTTCGGACGTGCCAAGGACGACACCGATGCCGCATGGGTCGTCCACAGCAGAGGAGAAGGGGAAGGGTCCACAGACGGAGGGGTCCCCTGAAGTTACGACGATAAACTTTCCGTCACCGACGAACTTTTTATTGGACGGCGTCTTGGATAGGGCGAAGATTTTCCCTAACTTGGGAAAATTCCTCCTACCAGCCTTCAAGGATCATTATCGTGGCACTACTGTGGACGAGACAGGGTCTCACGTCGCAGGCATGGCCTTCCTGGTGAGTTTTTTGTTTTTGTCGTATGTTCCCTATCTGATAAGATAGACTTATCATTTTTCGTGCGACTGCAGCCATTTCAGGCGTCGTTGTGCCTTTTCGTCCAACTGGAGGAGCTCCAGAAGGTCGAACCTTGCATCGCTGAGAAACTTCAGCGAGCATAAGAGGTCGTACGTAAAGCTCAAGAGGATGAGCGTACGGCGAAGGCCAAGGCGGAGGCTCTCTCCATTCAAGTGGACGAACTCAAGAATCTTCTGGAGATGTCGTCACTAGAGAAAGAGGAGCTCCAGAGTCGCCTCAAGGAGACGTTGGAAAGGGCCTCTGCTTATGAAGCAGAGGCGACGACGATCAAAGCATCCCTCACCGTGCGCGAAAAACAGGTGGGGGAGCTGAGGTCGCCGGTTAACGCTGTTGAGGCCAAGACGGGGGCCTTGGAGGAGAAGCTCCTCTCGTTTGAGGCGTTGACCCGTCTAAAGGTTAGGGCGACAATTATGCGTCGTCACCTGCAGGGGAAAAATCCCTTGGCTGGCGCCGAGGCCGAAGTCGCGTCCTACCTCGAGCATGTCGGGACCAAGGAGGATCTCAACCAAGAAGATAGGGTCGACGATACTGATTCCGCAGAAGCCAAGACGGGCGATGTGGAAGACGAGGATAGAGTCGACCAGGGCCCTCAGTAGGCCTTTGTACTTTTGTAATTTTTATTTTGTTCTAGGGCGATCGTTAGTGGTCGTGCCTTTATCTTGTACCACATTTGGATTAATACAAGTATGTCTTTCATTATACCACCGTGTGCTTTACTTTGTTGTAAATAAACAAAATAAACTAGTATAGAAAGTAGTAAAGCGAACGTAGAATTGTACGACACAGGTACATATAACTTTGGAAGTAGTCGGGCGTCCGAGCCGAAAAAATATTCTGAGTATGGAATTCCAATCATAAGACTCTGATTCTGACACTTAGTTTAAAGAACACCTGTGATGATCATAAGACCTGTGTAATGAGTCATAAAATTTCTTTTGTGATACGCAAGTCTCAGAGACTTTGTCTTCTCGTGATGTAGGTCGTAAGACAGACATTGGCGCGATCCTGCGAGTCTGCAATGTAAGACTCGGGGGGTGGTAGTTGGTTTGACCAATGACCCTTCAATGCTTAAGTCAGTAATCGTTTGTCGAAGTAAATCGAAAAAATAAAAATTCAAAAGAAGTACTTTTTTAGATGTACTGCGTTCCAGCTTCGTGGGATGTCTTGGTCGTCGAGGGTTTGAAGCATGTAAGCACCCTTCCCGACGACCTCAGATATTCGATAAGGTCCTTCCCACTTAGTGGACAACTTACCTGCATTTGGTTCCTTAGTGTTCTGGAACACCCGTCGCATGTTGGTCCCGTAAGGGTTATACAAGTTTGTAGAAAGGGGGGGGGGTTGAATACAAACACACAGATTTTACTTTTTTAAATTGTTTATTGATATGTATCAAATAGTTTACAACTTGTTGCGGAACAAGATTAAGGAATAAACCTAATCTAAACAAGTTAAGAGAATCACTAAGATTTTCTTGCACTAGAAAAAAGATAGAAAGAAAGTAAGAATATTAAAGACTAATATTCTAACACACAGAAATAGTGAGAAGGAGATGGCCGAGCACTTCATTTATGAGGTAGTGTTTCCTTTATATACTGCATGCATTTAATGCATATCAGTACAACTTTACACGTAGCAGCAGCTGATTGGTTGCATGGTTTGACCTTTGTAGACACCCTAGTAGCCGCATGATGAACAGTGTAGAATCAGAGTTGGTTGTACGATTCTGGATAAAGGGATGTCCGTTCTGACATTATCGTACGGAGGGGTGCAAGGAGGTAAGACAAAAGTAACTTGTAGAGGAAACTTCATGATCAGCGTTCGCTGAATAGTTCTTTATTAGCGAGTGATAAAGTTCAGCGTTCACTGAAGTCTTCTACTTGAAACTTCACGTTGAGTGGAGAAATCTTGGCTTCGCTGATATCCGCATCAGTTCATTAGTAGACTTGTAGCTGGTTCTTTGGCTTGATCTTCAACTTCAGCGTAGAACATTGTTGACGTGAAACTTGTCTTCGGGGATCATAAGTAAACAACTAAGATTATCAGCGATCATCAGTAAGACTGAACAGCCTCAGGGCTTGCTGATGAACAGTGTCGCTGAATGTGTAATTTAAAGCATATGTTTTCATCAGCGATACTAAACAGACTTAGTATATATTCTTTGATGACAAAACATTAATACATATTGTCTACTTACAATTTTCACTAAGTGTTTCTCAGAGAGTCATTATCAAATCATTGAGGGTTTGTATAATACCCCGCTTTTAAAAACGTGTACTTTAACGTCTCCAAAATATATCGTAATTTAAATGTCAATTAAATATAGTTGAGGGGTTAAATCTGTCAATTAACTAAAGTTCTATTATTATTAGAAAAAAAGTTAACTAATAAATATATGTATATCAAAGTTTACGTATTATTAGAGTAAACTACACTTTCATTGTGCTTTAATCCACCGCCATTGGGTATAGTCAGAATGTTTTTGGTATTCGATGAATTATTTAAGGGTGCATGAGTATTGCTAGAATACCTTATAAGTTCGAATATGGATGACATATACTTGGCGGTACATTATGGTTTTGAGAAATTGGTTATCAAATGATTAGTGATTTTAGTATCAGTTGTATAGATGTTTTAATATGGAATATTTGGTATGCAATACAAATAAATTTAAAGACTTTTAGTTGGGGTTATATGATTGCTCAAGTCAAATGTTTCGAATTAGAATTTGATTTTTTTGGACGGTATTAGTTGTGCAATCTTGTATTTAGAACTAAGATATATGTTATATTTTGATGATTTTGGTGGGAAGTTTGTTACTGTCTTATTATAAATAGAGTTATTCTAATTGAGATGATAAATAGGACTTTGAAGTAATTTTGGTGTTTTATCTCTGGCATTAAGATTAAATTGTAACATGTGAGTATTGGTACTATGACACTTTAGATGATGAATTTGGAAGACCAAATTATTTAAAGTTGGGTGGATTGTAATAATCTCAGCGTTGGTATAATTTGAAGATTAATATACCTTAATTAAGTATTTAATGATCAATATTTTGGTTATTTGTCGAGAATTTACAAGATAAGGTATTCTTGAAGGTTTCCCCAACTCGTGGCGTCAGACATTTTGGTCTCAAAGGAAAACTGAAATCCAATATACCTTGGTTCCTTTGAAATTTTGGAAAGGGTTACAGTTGTGGCTTATCGATTAGCTCTACCGTCGCAATTGTCCCATGTACATAACGTGTTCCATGTCTCTTCACTTCGAGGGTACTTTTATCATCCCGTACACGTCATTGAGTATCCCTTGGAGCACATAGAGCCTGATCTGTCTTATCACGAGGAGCGTGAAGCGATTCTTGATCGTGACGAAAGAGGTACACGGAAGAGAGCGATTCCTTTCGTAAAAGTTCTATGGAAGAATCACTCGGAACGTGAGGCGACATGGAAAACTAAGGACCATATGCAACGGGAGTACCCCAAGTTCTTTAATCAATGTAAGTTTTCTATCTAAACTCGATTTCGGGGACGAAATCTCTTTTTAAGGGGGGGAATAATTGTAATACCTCGCTTTTATAAACGTGTATTTTAACGTCTCCAAAATATATCGTAATTTAAATGTCAATTAAATATAGATGAGGGGTTAAATCCGTCAATTAACTAAAGTTCTATTATTATTAGAAAAAAAATTAACTAATAAATATATGTATATCAAAGTTTACGTATTATTAGAGTAAACTACACTTTCATTGTGCTTTAATCCACCGCCATCACCATACCTCATCTCCCTCTCTCTAAAATCTATCTTCTCTCTAAAAATTCTCTCGTTTTGTTCAAGTAATCAAAGATACAATTACATATTCGGAATCTTTTCGTCAAATCCTTCGTAGAGGTATAATTTTCTTCCTATATTATGAGTTTTAGTGTCAAGTTATAGAAATTGGGTTCTAATTGTGTTTAGGATTAGATTATGGTTTGAAATTGCAAAGTTATGATGATATATATGTTTAGAAATGTTTGGTTTTGTCAAAATTGAAGTAAGATTAAAAATGGTAAAGTTTAGAATCAAAATGGTAAGTTTTGTGTTTATACGGTTAGTTGCTCACCAAGTGTTCGGTTAAATGCTTAAGAGAATAAAGTTTCGTGATTAAGCTTAAGAGATTAATCATTAAGCTCTATTTTGATGTTTAGTATGTTAGCTTATACTTAGAATGGGTTTTATTGAGTAAAAATGGAAGTTTGGATCATAAAAGTGAATCGGGAAAAGTTTGGAAATCGGACGTTACGGTATGTGCAGGTCCAGTAATTTGACATCGCATAACTCACAAACCGTAAGTCCGATTGAGCTCAAATTTTACAGGTGAAAGGTCCTCAGTGTGTTCTACAATTCTTATGAAGGACCTAAAACCCAGTTTTGACTTTAAGTGGCTCAAAACAGCATGTTTTTGGGACTGATCACTGTGTACTCGGGATCAGTCCTGTGTTTTTATAAAATTCATATAAAATCAATGAATGATCCAAATGAAGTGATTCCAATTCGGGTAGAACCGTAAGAGGTCATAGAACAGATTTCATTAAGATCTTATAATCTGTTTTGGTCTCTAAGTATGATAAAAATGCTCGAAAAGAAGGGTTCTAGGAGCTGTCAAAATGCAATTCCGCAATATGTGTCGAGTTTAGTTCGAAATGTGTATCGGGCTGTTCGTTTTGAAATTTAAGTTGCTTAGATACCATTAGAACCGAAATACAGTATTAGAATAATTATAATGTGAGTTTTATGTTGTGCGAGTGATAACAATTTATATTTTAAATAGGCACTCGAACTCGTACAACTTCTTCGTGAATCTCGTTTGATCGTGCGTTACATCTCAATTCGACTAAAGTATGGATTTCACTTCCTTTGATTCGTGGGCAACTATTTGATGTAGTTGACCCTTCCTAAAGGTGGTTCACCGCCTTACAATTGATCACGTGAACGTGATCAATAAGATGAATATATATATATGAATTATGAAAGTTTTATCGTAAAACATTGATGTTGGTTTATTGAATCATTTGTTTGAATCTTTTGGCGTTTCATTAAAACGTGTCTTATTTGAAAGTGATTATGAACTTGTGAACTATATTGAACTTGGTTTATGAACGCCATTCGGGTAAGTGGCATTTTTGATTTTCGAGGATTTTAGAACAACCCAATTAATGGGCACATTATTTGGGATGCCTTCTATGGCGGCTATGTAGTCATGGTGTCCTGCAGGTGAACTCGGTCCACTAGAGTTAAGCCCGATAGTGGCTTCCGTGAACCCGACTCTGTGGACTAGGCCGACTTTGTTGGCTCCGGGGCGGATGGATCGATCCTAGAACTTTTACCCACCGAATATGTGACCGTGGTTAAATTCACGGGGGACTCGGGTGTGTGTGCCCGCACGCCGGCCCAATAGTTCGTGTGGTTTGGCCACCCCACGAACACTTGAACAGGAATTGACGGAATTGATTTATTTTACGTTTTGAAGTTAAAGTGTGAACCGTTATTGAGATTCTTGCTTTCGAATATTACTGATCATCTCTTTTGAATTAAATGAATTATCGTCTTGAGTTTTATAAAACGTTCTTCAATTGAATTTTAAGTCTTCCGCTTTATTGTTGATGTGTTTATTATTATTCCAAATTTATATTATAATCCATTCACTGAGCCCATGCTCAGCCGTGTTTCTTGTTTTCTGACACGGCAGGTTCCAAGTGACATTGATAGGGACGGGACTTGAGATCGAGCGTGAAGTTTTGGAGTTTTTAGACTCGTCTTAATATACAAGTGTTATAAGTTTATAATCCTTTTTGAGATGTAATATTTTGGGATGTAAATCATACTTTAAAAGTTGTAATCCGTTCTAGAGTTTATTAGTAGCTCTGAATTAGTTGTGTAATTATGTTAGGTCCCGTTAGTGACATCATCCGTTCCGGACCACGTGGACGGGGGATGTTACAGTTTGGATCAACAATCTCCCCCTATTTGATTATGACATAGCAACAAGAGAAAATTGCTAAGTATGAAAACATAAGGATAAAAAGAACTCATAAAATATTTGTCCATTTTACTGTTTTCTGGGATCTTTTAAGTACTGATGGAGTAAACTACATTTGCTGAAATTTTTCTTTAAACTTCGTATAAGTTACAGAGGGAAGTAGAAAAATTACAAGTACAACAAATAAATTTACAAGCACAAAAGATATAAGCCGATAAAGGATAGAAGAATTTCAGGAAATCCTATCAGCTAAACAAGTCCATCCTTAATGCGAAATTCATCAAGGGACTTTGTGGTAGGGATCATCCAGTCAGGGACTTCTTGTTCAAGATCTCGTCTTCGCTTAGCTTCTGTAAAGATCAGAGGCTTGAAGAAGTGTCCGAGAAGGTCTTCTCTGAATCCGCACCAATAGACGAGATCTCTGAGCTGTTCGATAGGGGTAATGCATAGCTCAGAGACTCTTTGAAAGCATTCTCGTCCATCGTAGTCTCTGAAGAAGATACCATAAGGTTCGCTTAAGACTTTACCAGGGACAAAACGTTCACCAGGGGGCAAGGAGATGTCGAGAGCTGAGAGATCAGGTTCAGGACCAAGGACTTCTTCACGTGAAAAACCGATTCCGGTTTCGTTTCTGATAGGAGGACCTGAGTCGGAAGGTATTATCTTTTTCTTTGCAGAGGCCCTTCTTCGTTGAACTGGAGCAGGAGGAGGAGGAGGAGGAATATCTACAACAGATGTAACCAAGTCGATCTGTGAATTTATAATTTTCTCGACATGGCTTTTAAACGCTGAGCGAGATCGCTGAATGGTTATTCGCATCTCCAACCACTCAGAGAAACCGTACTTCTTGATCGTAGAAGCATAGAAGGTTTCCTTAGTGCCATTTTCTCTGAATATGTCAGCTTCAACAACAGGAACTTTTATGGACATTCTTCCCCTGATGTTCACTTTGTTGATTCTGGAGACATGGAATCGAAAGTTAATTCGTTCTTTGCACCATTCCAAGGTAGAGTCGGAGACCTTGGTTTTCTTCTCGATGATCTTTTTGGCATCTTTCCACAGTTGACGTTGAACATCAATCGGAGTCTTCTTTAGATCAGGGTCTTTCACCGATTGTTGAACGAGCTCAATGGCATACGCCTTATCTTGTTCTTCAGCTCTTCTTTGATCGGCGAGTTATTTTTCAGCTTCGAAGTGTTCAGCGAGTTCCTTTCTTGATAGTCTGCATCGAGGAGCACGGATGATTCACTGATCTTCAAGTTGTTTCATCATTGCTTCTCTCCTTTTCTTTTCCTCTTCACTTAGCTTTTGAGGAACTAAGGAAGGTCTATTTTTGTTAGATAACAATTATTCTTCTGGTTCATCAGTCTCAGTGAAGTCTAAGACTGGGATTATTTCTTCAACGCTTGGAGCTGGAATTATTGGAGTTGCAGCAGGAGGAACTTCAGCTGGATCCTCAAGCAGGGGAGAGGACTAGCTGAATCGTAACGATTGTTTAAGTAAGATCATTTGGGAGAAGAGATAGAGAAAGAATGAGGTTTAAGTGTATAGAGGTTTTATGGAGAGGAGAACTGAGGTTGAGAAGGGATAGAGGAGGGATGCAGTGTAAGGGAAGAAAATATATTGTACCTGACAAACTGGCTTTCGAAGCAAGATAGTCAGATTGTCTTTTGTAGCGACGTCTTTGTTTTTGCCCTTGTCGGCTTCGGTCGCTGCAGGCTTTTTCTTGGTCCCCTCCCCTGAAGTGTCTTTGAAGAAGCAGTCGATATCTTCATCATCGTCATCATCATCATCTTTAGGGGATGATGATGGTTCATCATCATCGATATCGACGTCTTCAACATCGTCTTCTTCTTCAGCTTCTTCCTCATCAGCATAAGGTTCTAGGACATCAGCTTCAGCTTCAGCTTCCTCATCGAGTTGTTCCCCCTCAAATTCAGAGGGAGGTTTCTCGGTTCCCTCAGAGTTTTCAACTCCCTGAGGTTTTTCAGCAGTAGAAATAATACCCTCCCCCTCAGAGTTATGGGGAAGGTCTTCTTGAGTTTTCATCTCCCCCTCAACATTATGGGGAAGGTCTTATAGATTCTTCTCCCCCTCTTCCACATGATGGATGGGGGAGGACATAGCAGCAGCAGCAGCATTTTCAGCATGCTTTGGGTCACTGTCTTCCAGGCCAGTGATCCCAACGCAAGTTTCAATCTTTGCTATTATGTCTTCCAGGCCAGAAATAGCAGGACTGATCTTTTGAAGATCCTCTCGATCAACCTGAGTAAAGTGGGATGGAGTACAGGTTGGAGCGTTCAGGCGTTCAAGGATTTGCTGCAGTAGATTGGTCGCAGTGCTGACATCTGTCTTTAATGTAGATACCTCTCCTTAAAGATCTCCAACCACTGTCTTCAATGATGTGACTTCATTCGACAGGGTGGTGAAGTTGGTGGAGAGGGTGTTGTTGGTGAAGTTGAGATTGTTGATGGAAGTGGAGTTCTCAGCGAGAGTAGTAGCAAGATTTGAGATACTACCTTCCACCTTTTCAAGATCAGCACCGGACGCTTTGTCTTTCACCTCAGTGGTGAGTGTCTTGAGAGCCTCTCCAGCGTTTGTAACCGCTGAAGAGTTTGAGGAGAGAGTGGTGGTGAGAGATTCCACCTTGTTGTACAAATCCTTGAGCGATGTGTTGATGACGCCTAAATTAGGACCTGTAAAGGTTGAAAACTTATGAACAAAGGAAAGCTCAGAAGTTGGGGATTTTGAGAGAGGAGTGTTTGGAGTTTTGTGTATACCTGCGGGGTGGTTGACGAATTTATCAAAGATTCGATAACCTGAAAACGTTTCCATGTCACCTTCCAGAGAGCCTTTTCGCTGAGAAGTGCCCGCAGGTCCTATGCTTTTATCCATCATCTATTGTAGAGCTTCAGCAGATGTATCACTTAGAGTGATGTTTGTTGAAGAGAATGGGGGGAAAACAGATGGAGTGACCAAAGCAGTAGTAGGAGGAATGAAGGTTGAGAAGAGGGATTGGGTAAGAGGTTCAACGTTGGATCCGCTGAGAATTACTTCCGCAGTACTTGGAGGTACTGAGGGAGGGAGGTTTTGTTCCAAGATAACCTCAGCGTGTAGAGACGCTGAAGCGGGTATAAAAGGGGTGGTTTCAGCAGCTGTAACAGATCGTACCACTGAACTTTCCAACGGATCTTGTAGATAAAGATTCGTGGAGTCTTCAGCCTGGAAAGGCTTGGGTGGTTGCTCCTTGGTTTTCTTGGGCTTAGGAGCGCCAAGAGTGGTTGATGAGTGTTTTCTCTTTCGAGGAGTGGATGTTGCAGCTTGGGTGCCAGTGGTTGAGATTACCGTGGAGGTAGTTGCAGAAGTAGAAGAAGTGGGAGGATTGAGAAGAGATAAGAGAGTAGTAAGACGTACCTCATTTGGTAGGGGCTTGAAGTCGAGAACCTTAGCGCCGACCTGAGAGAGTTTCAGGTCGCCTACTTTCGAGTATTCGTCCCCGAGTCCTTGTAGGAAGAGAGCGCTCATAAAGCAAGGATATGGAACAGTTGTTGGTCTCTCTGTTGCATCCACCCTCAGCAGCATATCGTCGAATATGATTTTGGCCCAATCGATGTGAAGGCCCTTCAGCAGTGAGTACCCCATAGCTTGTTGGGGTTTGGAGGCTTGGTCAGTAGAACCAACCTTTGTTGTCATGCAGCTGATCAAGTGAGCGAAGATGAAGTTCATCTCGCTGGGCATTTTGGATTTCTTGATGGCGGTCAGCTTCTTCTCAGGGAGTTTATCTCTCCCTGTTTCCCATACGTACTGCATTGCATCAAAGAATGCAATGAGGGCTTCCCTATCAGCGGGGTTCTAGGGATTTGGCAGAGGGACAAATCATTTTTCTTTGGAACTACCAGGGAGGTTGAGGGCAGACCTGATAGAGCCAGGTGTAATCTTGGAGGAACCATGTTCGGTGTCAAAGAGGATGACGTCGATTTTCTTCTTGGGGTCTTTAGTGGAAGTGATCACAGCTCTTCTGGCAGTATACCAAAACTGAGCGAGAATATGTTTGTGAGCTAGACGATTGACGGTCAGGGCTGTCGATAGAGGACAGGTTTTGAGGAAATTTACAACGTCGTCTAGGTGTGTGATTTGCTTTCTTTGAGGAAAGTTGAAGAGGGCATATGGATTGTTTCCCTGAAAGGTAACTTCCTCCAGTTTAAATTCGACATGAGGAGCTTTGACGAGCTCAGTGCTTTCCGAGGTATTAGGAGATTGAGTAGAAGGAGCTTCAGTAGATGCCATTTCTGTTTATAATGTACAAACATGAAGAATATGAAAAGAAGTTCTTAAAATGGATACAATTTCCAAAATAAGGGTTTTAGGGTTTTGCACATTCCATTTTGAGAAAGAAATGGAGATTGAGGTTTTTCTAGTTTTGAAAAATAATACAAAACATAGTGAATGTTTTTGTTTTCCAGTTTCCTTTTAAAGAAGGGATTCTGGAAAAACATATGAAAAAGTCAAGTTTAAGATTTTTATTATAAACTTGAAGAACAATCTGTTTCCAGATTGTGTTCATAAAATCATGAAGAGAAAATGATTTCATTTTAAGAAGTTCTTTTGTTTGATCTTTTAAAATCAAGAATAAGATCAAAAACAAGTTTATGCAAGGAAAATAATAGAGATATTAACCTTTAGTGTTGAAGAAGATGAAGATGAACAGTTTCTGGAGAAGGAGAGTTCAAATGCAATAGTTGTTCTTGCTCGAAGAAGATGATGTTCGTGTAAAAGGTAAAAATATAAACTCAATTGGGTTTATATAATGAGAGTAGAGAGAGAAAAACTATGAGCGGGAAAGTTTTTCATGATGACACGGACACGTCCCTTGAATATGATTGGTCAAGGAAAACGAAACGGGCGAACGTGTCAGAGAAAAAGCGTGCCATGGTCTATCCGTTGTGATGACGTCACAAATGTCCTTTCATATTTTAGGATGTCTCTGAGGATTTGAAAAACTCAGGGACATTTTGAAAACATGAAGCACTGATTAGAAAGATCAGTGTTATTTAGAATTTTCAAAAGAACCACTGAAAGGAAGAGATATTCAGCGAGACAATTAGTTTTGAAATCTTGCATTCATTGGCGAACGTCAGCGAGTAAGAGAGAACATACCTTGATATCAGTGAATCAATTTTGTTCAGAGAGTAAATGATTAATGGGTTTATATAAGTTCATTTTATTATCGTTGATCAAATGTGAACCGCTGAAGATTTACTCTTCTAAGTTCAGCATTCCAAGATCGCTGATGAGAAAGTTGAATCTTGTCTCATCAAGAGGTTTGGTGAACAGATCAGCTAACTGAAAATCAGTAGGGATAAAATGAAGTTCTATATCACCATTCATCACATGATCTTTGATAAAATGATACATGATTTCGATGTGTTTGGTCTTTGAATGTAGCACTGGATTGTTGGCTATAGCGATGGCACTAGTGTTGCCGCAATAGATTGTAATTTTCGAGAGCTGAAGGTCATACTCTAGTAGTTGATTTCTCATCCACAAGACCTGAGAACAATAGCTTCCAACTCACCAGCTTTCCACCCAGGAGCTGACAGCCTCCTGTGGTGCTTTTCCTATCCAATTTTCATCCTGCTAAATCACTATCTGAATAGGCGATTAGATCAAACTCTGAGTCTTTGGGATACCAAAGACCTAGGTTAGGAGTACCCTTAAGGTATCGAAAGATTTGCTTTACAACGATCAAATGAGATTCCTTAGGTTCAGCTTGATATCGTGCACACAAACAGGTTGCGTACATAATATCAGGTCGGCTAGATGTAAGATACAGAAGAGAGTCGATCATCCCACGGTACGATGTGACATTAACAGGTTTTCCAAAAGGATCCTTGTTTAGTGTCAGCGGCGGTGCCATAGGGGTTTTCATAGCTGAGCTCTGAGTTAAATCAAACTTTTTCAGCATATCTTTAACATATTTTCCTTGGTGAATGAAAGTTCCTTTTTCACTCTGTTTGGTTTGAATACCTAGAAAATATGTTAGCTCACCCATCATACTCATTTTATATTCAGCTTTCATTCTTGTAACACCCCAAAACAGGGGTTAACAAAAACTTCCATAAAAC
This sequence comes from Saussurea involucrata, assembly GCA_033807775.1. Classification (NCBI taxonomy): domain Eukaryota; kingdom Viridiplantae; phylum Streptophyta; class Magnoliopsida; order Asterales; family Asteraceae; genus Saussurea; species Saussurea involucrata. The sequence goes on along the minus strand of CM066322.1, from coordinate 91,564,090 downwards.
GGAAGAGTGGTACACATTACTAAAGTAAAAGTATACCTAATTAACATTACATAATCAATAATACAAAGATTTAGTTAATTATAACTACTATTGGACCACTAGCTTATTTGATCACTACTATAGCAATCAAATATAAAAAGGATGTCGGAAAGTTCTATCATCAATCTTCCAATCTTTATCTCTCTAACAATGATCCCATGCTCACAACCCCGTTCTAGACCTTCTTGTGTCCGGAACCACTAAAATCTGTAATACATAAAACACATAACAAGTGTTAGGCTTTTAAAGCCTAAGTGAGATTTACACATAGCACAAAGAGCATAATCATAGCAAGTAGGAATAACAATTCGATACATTCACAAATTGGATTCCATGGAGAAGGTCCATATCGCTATCCAGTTACATCATAATCGAAGATATACCTTGATCGGTACCCCACGGTATTGTCACAAGGCATAACACAACGGAAAACCCCACGGTATCCGAAGGTATGAATCAATTACATTTACCCCACGGTGTGTAAGAATATATCCTCCAATGCCTACTAGGTGCTCCTCCAGTTATGTGAATATCAAATATGTTAATCCAAATAACATTCAAAGCATATTTAATCACTTAACAATGGTCCAACCATTTAACATAATCAATACTACTTCCATGTAGTTCATATACATCCATATGTATAAAATCATATTCTATATGCTATCAATAATAAACATCCATGTTTACAATTCAATAATAGGTCCATTTTGACCATTAAGCCATCTTTGCTTCATTAAGACATAAATTAAGCCATCGTCATAATCACATACCAATGATGTATAATCAAACCCAAACCTTTAACACTAACATTTACCATGGCATTCTAAGAAGTAAAACACAATTAATCCACCATAACTTACTTGAACTCTTCTTGTTTCCCTCTTAACCATTAAGAGCTTATACATCAAGATTTCTCATTAACCATACCAAAATCAAGATAAAGAATGGTAGATAAGTGTAATACAATCAATTAATTACAAGTTACTCACCTTAATTCTTCAATTGGTATAACCCCAACTTGATGATTTAAACTCAAACACTCCAAGAAGAAAGATGAAGATATATTGCCCTAAATCAAATTTAATTGGTGAGATTCATCTAATTGTTGTTTGAATTGAACTAGGATTAAGAGAAGTGGATTTACCTTAGTTTAGATGGAGAAAATCGTATGAAGCAGAGCAAACAATCTCATTTTTGAGTTCTAAGATGAAAGGATAAGTGACAAGGACCAAGAGGTGGGTTTTAACCCCCTTTCAACACGTCAGGTGCTCGGCGCCAGCGCCCGCGCCAGTGCATCGGCGCCACCATCCGCGCCAACCTCTGTTTGTTTGTTTCTCGTTTTCCACTAATTTGGCCGTAATTTCTTCGTTATAGCTCCGTTTTTGCTCCGGAAAGAACCGTTGTACTCGTATTCGAATTCCTCATCCAACTAGACCATAAAATCTAATATTTAACTTTATCATCTATTTTTCATTAATTTCCTTAAGGAATAAACTTACGAATTTCTATCGGAAGTTCTCAAATAACAAGTAACACTCACGGAAATTACTTAGGAAATCAATTATAATCTAAGAAGTCAAAATATAAAGAAATATTAGGACTATTATTACTCACAAGGATTTTCCGGGTGTTACAATTCTCCCAACCTTAAAACGATTTCGTCCTCGAAATCTATATCCTTTACAACCCAAAGTCAACCGACTCACTGTCGACCAAAATTCCACAATTCCTAACGGGAATCTAAATTCCATCCACACGGTCTTTAAAGATAATTCCTCGAACAATTGTTTATTAACAAAGCCCCTACACATACGTTGTACTTATGTACGGATAAACGTTCCAACCATAAAGAAACTCCCAACCATACGACTTCAGTCGTCTCCCAACCTTAAAATGTTCTATGCATCTTGATTTCAGTTTCAAACTCTAAATCAATCTAAGGTTCAATTAATACTGAGACCAACCGAATCTCTAATTTCAATTGTCCCTATCGTTAACGGCCATTCACATCCAAAGAGCTCTAATAGATTCCAAAATCCATCTCAATAATTAATCATCAAACAGACAGGTTCATTAACCATACACAAATATTAGTTCACTAAAACCACTCATCACAAATGAGTATCTTAAGGTTACTACTACCATCACCATCATTCTTTTTAAAATCGGCTACAATTCCCCGATTACACTAAAGATGTTTGGCCTTAAGCCCAAAAGTTGATACCTAACTATCACCAACCTTTGCACTCTAACCAAACCCACACATGAGTTCCATTCACAAATAAAAATCTAGAAAGAACAAGGATTCATCTTTCATATTTCCTGAACCTTACTTCTTTCCTCATTATCCGCTCCCCAACTTAGATTTGAACTACCACTTTCGATTTGCTAAATAACTTGAACTTATTCGTTCATACTAGCTCCTTGTGAATCCAAACCAATACTAAAACACGGTACAATCCTTCACAGATCAACATTTTCCATACCTCACTTTATTCATGCCTAATACTTTCTTCTTTGTAAACCATCCACATCGCAAGTAAAAAACCTCTATAACACAACAGTCTTTCAAAATCTTAACACTCTTACAAAGTGGTCCTTCAACTTTTATTCTTCTGATTTAAGACTTAACAATAATTAAATCCAAAAGAATACCCAAAACATTCACATCATGCAAACCTCTATTTTAATACAATCCATGTAATCCCAACCCAAGCCTATAACGAGCTTATTAAATCGGGTCAATGCTCTTAAGACTCAACTGAGTTCAAAACCTAGCCATCTACTCCAAGAATTAATGATCATTATACAACATACGTTCCGAGGCATAATAAATCTATGACTCCTTCATTGCTACTTTCCCAACGAAGTCAATTTATATAGGTATATGCAATTCTTATATACTTCACAATGTATATACCTCGCCAAGGTTCGTTAGTTCCTAAGGTATTAAAACGCAAAAGTTATCAAACAATCTTTACACTTAAGACCGACACTTATTCAAATAAAATGCAGTTAAGCATATAATACAACCAAGACTCCATCTCGATTCATTAAAACTGACAAACATTCAAAAGACTCATTTGAATATCAATCAAGCCTTTAAGGCTAAAAATAAACGTTTGGTTAAACATGTGCCACGCACACGAGTACATAAACCAAAATACATTGTTACCCAATTCTTTACCCTTTTTAAATCTCTTAATTGGCCATCGGCCCCAAAACAAAGTTTTACCAAAATCCCCCAACTCACATGTGCACAATTTTAAAACATAATACCTCATAAATATTGCACATCCACAAAATATTAAAAGCGTAATTTTGACTACATATCTTTCGCTTGCGCAACAATAATTCGAGACTTCTATCATCAGTGATCTATTATTCAATCACTCAAAATCCTTAACCATGTCGTACCCCATATTAATTGCTTTGCGCATACCCTTTGCATAACCGCTTACCGGTACCGCTCACAGTCTTATTCCTGTCCGCACGGCATACGCGGGACGCACCCAGACCGCACCCAATGACAGACAAAAGGTCTCATACACCTTACATAACTATCGATTTCAAAGCCAATAGTCGACCTATCGATACTTCTTTAATCTATTCATTAATAAGGACTGAACCTAATCCTTTCAACCAAACATAATACAATTTACATCTCATCGTCTTCATTTCAAACTTATTCGTGCAATACTAATATCACAAGATCACCATAAATTCTTATTTAACGTCTAAGGTATTTCCTTACTGTCTCACCACACTGCTCATAACAATTTGCTAATTCCATCACCTTGATGACTACTAATCCTTCCTCCGGACACAACCGTCCCTTAACAACTATATTTCTAGTTACCAAACAAGGGTATAAACCTTCTTACAACCGACACTAAGTCCACTTTCAACTCTCCCATTGTTCACCTTCCTCTTGAACACAATTACCAAAATTACAAACATCCTCCCATGATTTATTCAACACCTCTACATTCTCAGAGTTCTCTCTTAGCTTATAGTAATATTTTACAACTTAGTTCGTTCATAGCCTTCATACATAACAATGTATTAAATATATTACTTCGCACATTTCCTCATTTTAAAGAACAATACTTGGAGCAACTTGGGTACACATGATCCCAAAATTCTTATAACTTCAGTGTACTGCACAACGATCACGAGAATCGTTTGCATACTACTTTCAAAAACAAAAAAAAACAAACTTAATCTTTTTCAACCAAAACGATGTTGTTATGACCGTAATATATTTAAAAGAATTTTCCAACACAAAGCAAGCTAGTCGGATCTTACTTGATATCATCAAGTTAATACTTTTGTTGGTTACAAAGGTTTTGCTAGCCAACGTTTTCTTGGCCCCTTTTTACAATTAACTTTTCATATATAAAGAAAATACGAAATATTTTGCAAGTTGCTAAACCCAAAATTTCATTGTGCATCAAAAATGAAATTGTCTCTTTCTTAAAATACACATTTGTACAAGAAACTCATTCTTGAATAAAAATTGTTATTTATGCATTTATTTTAAAATCAAGAAAACTCATGTAGCACACTTACTAGGACACCATACATAAAACTTTACTCGTAAATGAAGGCTACTCACTCAAACAAGGTCAATCGTTGTACTTACATCACTTATCATTAACACTCTACTTCCGACTAGTGGTCGTCCTCTTGACCTTGTAACACTTTCTATCCATGCGTTCCACGACCCACTTACTTAATCATTTCATATTATTTCCATTTTGATGAATCATCTTACATTCTATCTCTACACATTTCCATCCGCCTATTAAAGGTTACCTCGGCGGGCTTTCATAAGTCCTGCCAATTCTAGGTTGTCCTTCCAACCCCCAAATCATTTACTTATCTATTCTCTAAAGAATTAAAGGACCTTGGTGGCATATCCACCAACGATCTGCTATAACACAAAGGAATAACCATAAGAAATGGTTATACGAATATAGACATACTAAACGTACTTTACCGATCATTAGTCACTGTAATAATTTAGAAACAAGCATGCTTACGTAACAATATAATCATAATAACAGTAGCTAACTGGAATTGTGAACATATTATACATGAGAATCCTCATCACCATTGTCACAGTACTAATTTCACGTATTTCTGTCAACTATAAGACTATCCCTTCTTAGTACTTCTACCCATATCTCACAAATCATAACTTAACTCATCACAGCTTAAGTCTAAGTACCTCCTCAGCATACTTAGTTCACTTAAGTTAATGCTCTGATACCAACTTGTAACACCCCAAAACAGGGGTTAACAAAAACTTCCATAAAACGGAAGAGTGGTACACATTACTAAAGTAAAAGTATACCTAATTAACATTACATAATCAATAATACAAAGATTTAGTTAATTATAACTACTATTGGACCACTAGCTTATTTGATCACTACTATAGCAATCAAATATAAAAAGGATGTCGGAAAGTTCTATCATCAATCTTCCAATCTTTATCTCTCTAACAATGATCCCATGCTCACAACCCCGTTCTAGACCTTCTTGTGTCCGGAACCACTAAAATCTGTAATACATAAAACACATAACAAGTGTTAGGCTTTTAAAGCCTAAGTGAGATTTACACATAGCACATAGAGCATAATCATAGCATGTAGGAATAACAATTCGATACATTCACAAATTGGATTCCATGGAGAAGGTCCATATCGCTACCCAGTTACATCATAATCGAAGATATACCTTGATCGGTACCCCACGGTATTGTCACAAGGCATAACACAACGGAAAACCCCACGGTATCCGAAGGTATGAATCAATTACACTTACCCCACGGTGTGTAAGAATATATCCTCCAATGCCTACTAGGTGCTCCTCCAATTATGTGAATACCAAATATGTTAATCCAAATAACATTCAAAGCATATTTAATCACTTAACAATGGTCCAACCATTTAACATAATCAATACTACTTCCATGTAGTTCATATACATCCATATGTATAAAATCATATTCTATATGCTATCAATAATAAACATCCATGTTTACAATTCAATAATAGGTCCATTTTGACCATTAAGCCATCTTTGCTTCATTAAGACATAAATTAAGCCATCGTCATAATCACATACCAATGATGTATAATCAAACCCAAACCTTTAACACTAACATTTACCATGGCATTCTAAGAAGTAAAACACAATTAATCCACCATAACTTACTTGAACTCTTCTTGTTTCCCTCTTAACCATTAAGAGCTTATATATCAAGATTTCTCATTAACCATACCAAAATCAAGATAAAGAATGGTAGATAAGTGTAATACAATCAATTAATTACAAGTTACTCACCTTAATTCTTCAATTGGTATAACCCCAACTTGATGATTTAAACTCAAACACTCCAAGAAGAAAGATGAAGATATATTGCCCTAAATCAAATTTAATTGGTGAGATTCATCTAATTGTTGTTTGAATTTAACTAGGATTAAGAGAAGTGGATTTACCTTAGTTTAGATGGAGAAAATCGTATGAAGCAGAGCAAACAATCTCATTTTTGAGTTCTAAGATGAAAGGATAAGTGACAAGGACCAAGAGGTGGGTTTTAACCCCCTTTCAACACGTCAGGTGCTCGGCGCCAGCGCCCGCGCCAGTGCATCGGCGCCACCATCCGCGCCAACCTATGTTTGTTTGTTTCTCGTTTTCCACTAATTTGGCCGTAATTTCTTCGTTATAGCTCCGTTTTTGCTCTGGAAAGAACCGTTGGACTCGTATTCGAATTCCTCATCCAACTAGACCATAAAATCTAATATTTAACTTTATCATCTATTTTTCATTAATTTCCTTAAGGAATAAACTTACGAATTTCTATCGGAAGTTCTCAAATAACAAGTAACACTCACGGAAATTACTTAGGAAATCAATTATAATCTAAGAAGTCAAAATATAAAAAAATATTAGGACTATTATTACTCACAAGGATTTTCCGGGTGTTACAATTCTCTCAGAGAAACAAGTACATAAGTCAGGGTTAGTGGAACCAAATATAATATCATCGACATATATTTGAACAAGAATAATATGACCTTTTACTTTCCTGAAAAATAGAGTTTTATTGATTTTACCTCGCTCAAATTTTTCAATGTGGAGATAAGAAGAGAGGGTGCCATACCATGCACGAGGAGCTTGCTTTAAGCCATAAAGTGCCTGGAACTTCAGGATCAATTCTAACAGGGATGTATGGACCATTCTCGATGTAATGGGGCATAGTAGGGTCTACACCTTCTAAGAAGAGTATCGTCCTATTTTTTCACAGATTAAAGTTATCTCTGTAAAATCTAGGGGGTTTTGCAAGAGAACCATTATCAATGTAGTTTGTGTTTGTGGTGTTAGCCATTATGAGAAATAGCAAGGAAGAGAAAAGATATTAGTATAAGCAAGATCTTGTTTATGAGATTAAACAATCTGCTCTGATACCACTTGTTGGTCCCGTAAGGGTTATACAAGTTTGTAGAAAGGGGGGGTTGAATACAAACACACAGATTTTACTTTTCTAAATTGTTTATTGATATGTATCAAACAATTTACAACTTGTTGCGGAACAAGATTAAGGAATAAACCTAATCTAAACAAGTTAAGAGAATCACTAAGATTTTCTTGCACTAGAAATAAGATAGAAAGAAAGTAAGAATATTAAAGACTAATATTCTAACACACAGAAATAGTGAGAAGGAGATGGCCGAGCACTTTATTTCTGAAGTAGGGTTTCCTTTATATACTGCATGCATTTAATGCATATCAGTACAACTTTACACGTGGCAGTAGCTGATTGGTTGCATGGTTTGACCTTTGTAGACAACCTAGTAGCCGCATGATGAACAGTGTAGAATCATAGTTGGTTGTACGATTCTAGATAAAGGGATGTCCGTTCTGACATTATCGTACGGAGGCGTGCAAGGAGGTAAGATAAAAGTAACTTGTAGAGGAAACTTCATGATCAGCGTTCGCTGAATAGTTCTTTATCAGCGAGTGATAAAATTCAGCGTTCGCTGAAGTCTTCTACTTGAAACTTCACTTTGAGTGGACAAATCTTGGCTTCGCTGATATCCGCATCAGTGTATTTAGGGGTGAGCAAAACCCGACCGCCCCGAACAACCCGCCCGACCCGAGCCCCGAAAAACTCGAAAAATGCCTAACCCGATTACCCGTAGTCCGAACGGTCCGAACCCGATATTTAATCTCGGTTATAGCGGATCGGGGCGGGTGGCTAAAAGTTCAGGCCGAACCCGCCCGAAACCCGAATTATATATAAATATATATTTTTTCTTAAATATTTATTTACATTTTATATGTTATTAGGGAATTTAGGGTTTCAACTTTCAATTTCAAAGTTTCAATTACATTTCTCGACTTCTCGTCTCTGTAAGCCATCGTCGACGAACACGATTCTCGTCTCTGTTACTCTGTTAGGGTCGAAGCCATCCACGTCGTCCACGATTCTCGTCTCTGTTACTGTGTGAGGTCGAAGTCGAAGGTCGAATCGAAGTCGAAGGTTCTTCACTTCTTCTCATCTTTGTGACTCTGTCGATTGTCCTCGAAGTCGAAGGTTCAATTTCCTGCTAAATGTTTCATCATTCATGCTTTGCTAAATCTTAATTACTTATTTGTTTGGTTAATTTGGTTAAAGAACTTACTTAATAACTTATTTGGTTAATTTGCTAAATCTTAGTTACTTATTTGGTTAATCTGTTAATTTGGTTAACTTGCTAAATCTTAGATTCTTAGTTACTTATTTGTTAAAGAACTTACTTAATTACTTATTGGTTTGGTTAATTTGGTTTGGTACTTTGGTAGTTTGGTTTGGTTAATTTGTTAAAGTGTTAACTACTTAACTTAATAGAATGTTTTCATATAGAATGTTAAGTTGTTAACTTAATTTGGTACTTTAATCAGGCACTATTTCTGTGTTCTGAATCTGATGTGCATCTTTGATTTAGTTTCAACTTTCAAGTTTTAATCAACCACTTTGACTTTCTTTGTAGTTTGTATTAGTATCCAAGAAACTTCTTCCCTTACATAACCATGAAAAGAATGATTCAAGAACTAGTTTCCTCTTTGGGTGATCTTGTTCATAGCTTTTCTTTTGGAAAACAATTATGATCCATATCTTTGTAGTTTGTATTAGTAGAAATTAAGCTTTTGTATCTAATGCATACTTAGTTACTTACTTTGAAATATTATTGCATTGATTCTTTTGATATCCTTCTCATTTGTATCTCTTACTTTAAGTAGTTTACTAATGTTGTTAAATGTTGTTAAATGTAGTTTTAAATTGAAATGTCTCAATCTCAAGCGGATAGTAGTGCACCACCATCGCCCGAAATCGAAACTAAAAAGAGAAAAGCAATGGGTCCAAGTTCGGATGTATGGGATCACTTTGAAAGAATTTTAGATGAAAAGGGTAACCAAATAAAAGCAAAGTGTAAATATTGTCCAAAAGTATACGCGGCCGACCCAAAAAAGCATGGCACTTCTTCTTTAAAAAACCATGCCAATTCATGCCTAAAAAACCCGACCGCTAAAGAGACTAGACAAACATTGTTGGCATTTGCTTCAAACTCTGATAATGAAAGTGTCTTGACCAATTGGGTTTTTAATCAAGATAGAGTTAGGAAAGCAACAACTAAAATGATTATCATGAACTTCCTTTTAAGTTTGTAGAGGGTAGGGGTGGAGACAATGAGTGCAAGAAGCATGTCCGATGTTTAAAATACCGTCAAGATGGACGGTTAATAGAGACATTTTTGCCATTTATTATGAAGAGCGGAGTAGCCTAAAAAGGTTTTTTAAGGAACACGGACAATATGTTAGCTTAACCACCGACACTTGGACATCGGTGCAACAGATCAATTATATGTGCATAACTGCACATTATATTGATGCCCAATGGAAATTAAACAAAAAATGTAATCTCTTTTGTGCCAATCCAATCACACAAGGGAGAAGCAATAGCCAAAGCTTTAGAGGGTTGTTTGGTTGACTGGGGCATAAAAAACATATCTACCATCACAGTAGACAATGCATCCAGTAACGATGTTGCACTTGTGTTTCTGAAAAGCAAGCTAGTATCTTGGGGGTGTTCATCTGTTAGGGCACAATACTTGCATGTTAGATGTGTTGCTCATATTTTGAACTTGGTTGTCCTAGATGGCTTGAGAATGGCAGATTCAGCGGTGAAGAAGCTTAGGGATACAGTTAGATGGGTAAGGGGCTCTCCAGCTAGGTTGCACAAATTTAGAGAGATTGCTACTTTAATTGGGGTATAAGAAAAAAGCTCACTTTGTCTTGATGTTCCTACTAGATGGAACTCTACCTACATGATGATTAGAAATGCCATTCCTTACAAAAGCGTGTTTGAAGTCTATGACGGAAATGATGACTCGTTGAAGATAGATTTGGGTGATTCTATGCTTGCGGATTATGATTGGGTGTACTTAGAGAGCTTTGCAACCCTTTTGGAGACCTTTTATGATTTGACGATAAAAATCTCGGGCTCTCTTTATCTCACTTCTAATGTTTACTTAACCGAGATATCTGATTTGGGGTTGTTCCTTACGGAGATGATGTGTTCTGAGAATTTAACCGAGAAGGTACAACTATTTAGCTTACTTTATAGTTTATATTGTTTATTTATAATTTATATTACATATTTAACTTGATTTAGTTTTCTTGAATTTTCTATAAACAGAATATGGGTGAAAAAATGAAGAAGAAGTTTGATAAATATTGGGGTGATCCGGAGAAGATGAACATGGTAATTTTCTTTGCCAACATTTTTGATCCAAGAGATAAATTTGAGTACATGCCAGCACAGTTCACTCAGTTGTTTGGTGAATAAAAAGGTGAAGCATGTTTTAGGAAAGTAAAGTCTCATCTCACTATATTGTTTGAAGATTATGTGCAACAATATTCTGAACCTTCTCAATGTCAAACCCAATCCCAATCCCAATCTCAATCGGGAAAAGGTCTCCCCTCTCTTGGAAAGTTAAAACCTGGAATTAAGAGTTTGGTAAAGAAACATAAACTTCAAAGTGGGGTCTTGGATGCCAAACGGAGTGAGCTTGAGTTATACTTAGATAAGGCCATTGTAGATGATTGCGACGGATTTGATTTGCTTATGTGGTGGAGAATGAATAGTGCACGGTTTCCCATCCTTTCAAAAGTTGCAAGAGATGTCCTCGCCGTACCCATTTCTACAATTGCATCCGAATCGACCTTTAGTACAAGTGGGAGGGTGTTGGATAATTTTAGGAGTTCTCTAACTCCAAAAATAGTTGAAGCACTTATCTGTACGCAAGATTGGTTAAGGGGCCCTATTGAACCGACTGCGGTGGAAGAAAATTTGGAAGACCTTGAAAAGTTTGAGAAAGGTACGAATACTCTATTAATTTATGACTATAATAACTTATAAATTACAATTACGACTTTAAAATTTGTTACTTTTTATTTTAAAACTTGGAGAAATGGAAAATTTGAGGATTGGAACTCCTTCGGGTTCGGCTCGTGAAGATAGTCCAAGCACTCAAGCTTCAACTGGTTTGGGGGATTTTTTTGAAGATGATTCGATTCGTGATCTTTGAGAAAGGTATGACTTTTATTATTAATAATTCTCATTTATAAATAATCATTCATATTTCATGATTCATAATTGTTGTATTGTTTATTCGTTTTTGTTCTTAGTTTGTTATAGGATTGCTTTGGACGTTGGTCGATTTGGTTGAAGAAAAGGAACTTGGAATTCGGTTGGTCGGTTGGTAATTTATTTTGGAGTGTTGGTATGTTGGACATTTGGACATTAATTGCCTAATTGGACATTTGGACATTTGGTATTTTGGTTTGGTAATTTGGAGTTTTGGACATTTTCTTTCATGTTTGAACTTTGAACTTGATTAAGATTTGGATTTTGGACATTTGGTATTTTGGTATTTTGGTTAGTAGACTAGTACTAAAATAATTGTTTAATGTTTATTTAATTCTAAGTTATTTAGTTTAGTTAATATGTTTATGTATATGTAGTTTAAAAGTATGAAAACAGGGCCTAAAATAAAAGTATGAAAATTGAAAACAGGGCCTAAAAGTATAAAAACTGGGCTGAAAACTGGGCCCTGGGATCTGGCCCAACCCGACCGCCCAACCCGAACCCGAATTGACCTGAAACCCGAAACCCGAATTATACTTTGGGCGGGTTTCGGGTCCTGTATCCCCCACCCGAAACCCGACCGGGTTGAAACTTTTTCGGCCCGATCCGACCCGACCCGACTGATGCTCACCCCTAAGTGTATTAGTAGACTTGTCGCTGGTTCTTTGGCTTGATCTTTAACTTCAGCATAGAACATTGTTGACGTGAAACTTGTCTTCAGGGATCATAAGTAAACAACTAAGATTATCAGCGATCATCAGTAAGACTGAACAGGCTCAGGGCTTGCTGATGAACAATGTCGCTGAATGTGTAATTTAAAGCATATGTTTTCATCAGCGATACTAAACAGACTTAGTATATATATTCTTTGATGACAAAACATTAATACATATTGTCTACTTACAATTTTCACTAAGTGTTTCTCAGAGAGTCATTATCAAATTATTGAGGGTTTGGATCAACATCGCAAGACGTAGTCACCTACCTGAAAGATTTTGGCCTTAACATTTTTATTGAAATGTCGCTCAACGACTTGTCGTTGAGATGCCATCCTGACTAAAGCAGACTCTCTTAGCTCTTCAAGAGCGTCGAGGTCGTAGCTTAGGTCTACCAAATTATGATCGACAGACGTATGTCTCGATGTCGGGAGCTGTATTTCAATAGGTAAGACGGCTTCACAACCGTAGACCAATGAAAACGGTGTTTGTCCTGTCGATGTTCGGGGTGTCGTACGATTGGACCATAGGACCGATGGGAGTTCTTCGACCCACTTCCCTTTTGCGGCCTTAAGTCTTTTTTTGATTGAATTGATGATGACTGTATTGCTCGATTCTGCAAGACCGTTAGATTGGGGATAACGTGGGGTTGAGGTCGTAAGTTTGATACTACGGTCCTCACAAAATCGTTGTGTGCGATCACTTATGAACTGCGACCCATTCTCACACACGATTTCGGAAGGGATTCCGAACCTGCATAGGATGTTAGTCTGGATAAAAGAAATAACGTCTTTGTCCCGAATCTGGGAGTAAGCGGCTGCTTCTATCCATTTAGAAAAATAATCTGTAAGGACTAACAGAAATACCTTCTGCCCTGGGGCAGGGGGTAATTTACCAACGATGTTCATTCCCCACCTCATGAAAGGCCATGGATTTAAGGACGTATGTAAAGGTTCAGAGGGTTGGTGGATCATACCTGAATGTCGTTGACATGCGTCACAGCCTTGGACATACATGGTGGCATTTTGCCTTAATGTCCGCCAATAATAGCCTTGTCGTGAGATACGATTTGCAAGACTGCGACCACCTGAGTGGTTGCCACATTCGCCATCGTGCATCTCTTTTAAGATATTTTGTACCTGTTCGGAATTATCGATGCATCTTAGATTTAGACCCGTAACGAGCATCGATAGAGTCTATCGCCAATGATTATGTATTTCGATGCTCTGAATCGAATCTTGCGAGCTTCCATTCGATCTGCAGGTAGTTGGTCGTGCATGAGGTAATTTTTTATGTCGGTCGACCAACTGTCTTCTGTGCTGAGAACACAGATTTCTTTAGAGTCTTCAATAGATGAGGTCGCTAGATGTATCATAGGAATAGCGTCGAATGACGGCTTATTAAGCGTTGATCCAAGGTTAGCAAGTGCGTCGTCCTGAGTATTTTGATCTCTGGGGATTTGCTCTATTGAGAATGGATCAAACATCTTAGATTTATCTTTGGCTATCTTGAGATAGGCCATCATTTTGGAATCTTTGGCTGAAAATTCCCCGCTCATTTGGTTTACGACCAGTAGCGAATCGCTTCTGACGTGAAGTCTGACTGCCCCCAAGTCGTGAGCCATATTCATGCCCACGATCAGAGCTTCGTATTCCGCTTCGTTGTTGGTAGCCTTGAAACTGCATCGTATGGAGTACACCATCTTGCCCCTTGTGGGGACTTTAAGACGACACCAAGACCTGCTCCTCTAGAGTTTGAGGAGTCGTCGACATGAAGTACCCAGGTCGTGTCGCTTATAGTCGCCACAGTACAAGTCTCGATTTGTGCTTCCTTTTCCAGTTCAGGACTGAAGTCAGCGACAAAATCAGCCAAGACCTGCGACTTTATTGTTGTACGAGGTTTAAAATCAATATCGTAGCTGCTGAGGTATATACTCCATTTCGCTAGTCGTCCTGATAGCTCAGGTTTTCTCAGGACCGGCATAAGAGAAAAGCTTGTCACGACGGTAATGGGATGGTATTCAAAGTAGTGTCTTAACTTCTTTGCTGATGTCACTAGCGACAAAAGTAATTTCTCCATGGACGTATATCGGGTTTTTGCATCCAATAGAGACTTACTGACGTAGTAAATCAGCATTTGATGTATGTCGTCCTCTCTAGTTAAGATGTCGCTCACGGAGTGAGGACGTACGGCGAGGTACAGTTGTAGGACCTCGTGTTCTTCTGGTTTCAAAAGTAATGGCGGGACGACCATATATTCTTTCAATCGTTGTAATGCTTGCTCGTGATCGTCCGTCCAGTCGAAGCCCTTGTTTTTTCTTAAGATGTTATAGAACAGACGGCATTTATCCGATGATCGTGAGATAAAGCGATTTAGGGCGGCTACACGACCCGTGAGTCGTTGGACCTCCCTGAAATTTTTGGGCGACTTTATGTTTATCAAGGCCTTGATTTGATCTGGGTTTGCCTCTATGCCCCGCCGTGTGACCATATAGCCCAGGAATTTCTCGGCGCTGACTCCGAAAGAGCATTTCTTAGGATTCAATTTCATCTGATATTTTCGTAGGATGTCGAAGGATTTCTTCAGATGATCGATATGGCCGGTCGCCTGTTTGGACTTGACAAGCATGTCGTCAATGTAGACCTCCATGGTGTCGCCAAGATGTTCTTTGAACATCTTGTTAACCAATCGTTGATAGGTTGAACCTGCGTTCTTCAGACCAAAAGGCATGACTTTGTAACAATAGATGCCTTTGTCTGTCATGAAAGCAGTCTTCTCTTGGTCTTCGTTGTGCATCAAAATTTGGTTGTATCGAGAATAAGCATCCATGAACGTCAGAAGTTCATGTCCTGCGGTCGCGTCGACCATAGCGTTGATGTGGGGTAATGGGAACGGATCTTTAGGACATGCCTTATTGAGGTTTGTGAAGTCGATACAGACGCGCCACTTCCCATTCTTATTTTGTAGGACCACGACATTGGCTAACCAATCGATGTATTTTACCTCTCTGGTCTTCTCAGTCTTAAGCAAGTTGTCGACCTCATCGTTGCTCACTTTGTTCCGCTCGGGGGCGAACTTTCGACGCTTTTGCTTTACTGGTTTAAAAGATGGGTCGACGTTCAGCTTGTGGGATATGACATTGGGGTCTATACCTGTAATACCCCGGGTAAGTTCGTTAGTTAAATGTTAGTTTCGTTAAATTTAATTAACTTTATAATTGATTTTTAGGGTAAGATTGGGTAAATTTATAAGTTTAAGGGTATTTGGTCATTAGTGGATAGTTAAGGGTCTAATTGGTAAAATTTGTTTGATATTACCCTAAGACTTCAGATATTTTCATAATCCAGAAAATATCAGCTAAGTGAGTGTGTGAGGGTGTGTTTTTGAGACAAAAGAAGAGAAAAGAAGAAAGCTAGGGTTAAGGCTTCAATTGAATTGCTTGGAAGCGATTTAAGGTATGTTCCCTGTGTATTTTATGTTTGTAATTGTTAGTAGATAGTTTCTATCGGAGTAGAATAAACGATTTCGTGTCCAGTAGTGATTTCTGTTGAATCTGGGTCGAAATTGAACAAACCGACAGAGGTTTCCGGACATAGTATGAATGTGTCCGGGTAGTCTTGTTGATAGTGTCCAGGTAGTTTTGTTGGTGGTGTCCGGACGGGTTCTTTATCCGGGTAAGTTCTATTTTCACTAGTTTTCCGGATGAAATGAGTTACCGGATAGTATCCGGATTGATATGATGCCCGGGTAGTTGGGCTGTCCGGATTATTAAGGTTGTCTGGAGAGTCATGTTGTCCGGAAAGGTTGTGTTGCCCGGGTTGTTTGGGTTGTCCGGAAAGTTTGAGCTGTTTGGTCATTTTTGAGATTTCAGATATTTTTATCTATGGTTTTTGAATGAGGACTAAATAAGGTTTTCTAAAAAAATTCCAGGGCGCTGCCCCCAGACCCCGCAAGGGTGTTGCCCCTTGACCCCATCCGCTAACCGGGTAGTGGAACCCCCGTGTTAAGTCGTCGTAGGGAAACAATTAAGGATAAGAGTATGATAGGTTAAATAGGATTCTCAGCCTGCTAGAGAGTCTTCTGTGTTCTATATGGTAAAGAGGTATTGTATTTGAATTGTTTCAGATACTGTGAATTTGAAGTGAAAGACTGAATCTGTTGAAAAGGCTTGGAAAGGATTTTGGTGATAAGCAAAACAGGTGAGTTTTACTTTAAAACGTTTTTAAACTGGAATACATTTATGTGTGGATTGGGAATCTAATAGATGGTGTGATTATGTGTTTATGTCTGAAATATAATATATTGAGATATTGTATTTACATGAGTATTCTACTATACGAGAATACGTTGGCCGGGCTTAGGACCGGTGTGTTGGCTGTAATGTTCGTACAACGTTGTTGGCTGTAATTGTCGTACAGCGAAGTTAATTTATTAGTTGGCTTGCAACCAACTAATATGGCCAAGAGAATGAGATGGGAAAATACATGATGATTGAGTCATAACTAGTAATTGTATTTGTATTATGTGAATGGTGGTGTGCAAAGGATTTTCAAAGAAACGGGGATTTTCTCACTAGACTTTTAGGTCTAACCCTCATTTTGTTTTTAAAATATATATTCCAGATCGTGGATCAAGTAAGGACAAGTAAGCAGCGTAATCGGTGAATAACTTTTGAGAAGGCGTATATTTTTTAAGATCATGACATGTTTTGTAGTTATGATGTAATGTAACTAGGAAAAAAAGTTTGTAATGAATTATCTTATTTTGGATTGTAAAGACTAAGGGACCGTATTTGCTATAGGATGTATCTTGTTATGTAACGACGTTATGCAATTTATGTTATATGTGTATATTTGGAAGAATCGGGTTGTTACAATACCCACCATGTCCTCGTGCGTCCAAGCGAAACAATCAACATGTTCCTGCAAAAAGGAGATTAGTTGACCCTTTATGGCAAGATCTAATGATGCCCCCACGAAGACAATCCGATCAGGCTTATTCTGGTCCAGGATGACTTCTTCCAAGCGATAGTCATTTGAGGGTTCAGGGGTGCCCTGGATCTGTAGTTGTTGCGCCGTAGGATCTGATTGGGCTGCCATTTATCCTGGCAATAACAAAAACTTTTCGAGATCGTCAGAGCGATGTATGCGATGGTATGAGATTTTCTCTAGATGAGGTCCCACGGATGGCGCCAAACTGTTAATGCCAAAAATCGTCTAAAAGAACAACTTAGGGTTGATGTGGACTTTTAACAACTAAAGAAATGTATCTCAGGACCAATCAACACAATCGCAAAGAAAAAGGTAAACAAAACAAGAGATTTGGTGACGCGGAAAACCTCAATACGAGGGAAAAAACCGCGGTCGACTAGTGAGGGTCGACGGTGCACTATAGTCGCCAAACAGGAGCGAAAGTCCTTTTGTAACAGGTGTTTTGTGTACAACATATTACAAATGAATGTAGAAATAAACTTAGTCGCGTGAAAGAGTCGCGTGAAAGAGTCGTGTGTCGTGTGTAAATCGTGCGAAAAAGTCTGTTGTCGTGCAGTTCGAACTGCTGTCGTTCGAAGGTTGCTTTAGCGATATTCGTTTGAACGCTCTATAGGTTGTTGTGTTTTCTATGTGTAATAGCTTAGAAAATAGATG
The DNA here is from genome assembly GCA_033807775.1 of Saussurea involucrata. Taxonomy (NCBI): domain Eukaryota; kingdom Viridiplantae; phylum Streptophyta; class Magnoliopsida; order Asterales; family Asteraceae; genus Saussurea; species Saussurea involucrata. Next base: position 91,545,986 of record CM066322.1, on the reverse strand, counting down.
GAGCAGATGAAGATTTCGTCTCTTTTTCGGTTGTAGAGCAGGCCTTTATATAGCTTCCGCTGGTCATTAAATGTGTCTTGATGACTTGCTTTGTAACCGCTGTCGGGCTTTTAATGCTATTGATTACTTGTCCGTTACTGGCCGTTTGCACCATGAATGCTCGTGGACCTGCATTAATGAACAAAAGAAACGGGTGTTGACTGTTAACGGTTAGTATATTCGTACGACCGTCTTAAGTCTCATACGTCAGTCGTACGGAACGTTCGACCATCATAAAAATATACGATCGAGTACTCGTCTGTAAATAACCTGTAAGACTTTATCTTAATACAAGAGTGGTCTTATGAAAATGTTATCTGAGTTTTCTGGCGTCGGTCGTGAGGTGTGATTTTTTACCCAAACACTCATTGCACTAGAGGAAGGCCATTTGGTCAAAGTATGTTTTAGTATTGTGAGATCATGCATAGTTTACAATACGGTATATTTTAAAAACACGAATGAAGCTTGCATGCATACTCCAATTTGAGATTTCCTCATGATGTTTTAGTCAACATCTTCAAATGATGAAAACGTATTGATTTTGTCTTTAAACTTGGAATTGACACAAGTCATTTTATGTTTGACCAAAGTGTACTTATGAATCGTTTCATCGTTTTTGTGAAATAAACTGACGCGCGCGAATCTTGTTGGTGAACCTTGTTCCATGCCATTTTATGGCTAAAAAGGAATTTTGGAGTCGAATGTCGTTCAAACTTCTTTCGAAGTACGTGCAAACCTTTTTATTTGTCGGTATGTGCAACAGGTTCAGGTTGGGAGTAGTTCTAGTGACACTGTGAAAGGTTGTGTGCTAGAAATGTACTCGAGAGGTGAATTAATTAAGTGATGTCCTCCGCATTTACCCTTGGGAATAACACTTTGTATTTGGGCTAAGTAATACCCGAAGTGAGTTTAGTCTTTGTAATAAGACTTGAATTATATATTGTTAAGGTTAATCATAGATGTTAATTTGAGGTATTTCACCTATTGAATCATAGGAAGAAGTCCTATTATTTCGGATGTATTATCGAAACTTTTATTTAGTTGTTCTTTCCCAATTCGAGGGTGTTACAAACACCAAAACCGAAAATCGAAACAATACAAGTCACGAGCCACACCATGGGAATTCACGATCACTTTGTTTCTTTGTTGGGTAAGATTCTTGACCATCAAAACCGATCATTAGTGTCTTTTACCAGGTAAGCGTTTACTAGATAAGAGTCTTCTCTCGGTTATTGGTAAGATTCTCGATCCTTACTATGCCTCTTACCGGGTATGATTCTAGGTTTTTGTCCTACTCACCTGTAAAGGTAAGTGACACTCGATAAGTGCTTACCCAATAAAGATTTGGTAAACCTTGGTAAACGACCTGCAACTTCTATTTTGAATATTTAATCAAAAACTATTTTGTATAATAATAATCCGTATGGTTTTTCTTCTTCTATCATCAATGTAATTTTTTAATATCACTTTCCGTCTTATGTCAATCCTCCAAAAACGCCACATCCTCACCGTGGTGTTTGCGCTTTGACTTTATCACCACGTCATGACTCACGTCACTTAGAACCTTAATTATATATATGAAGTATGGAACTCAAATGTCTTGTTAATCGAATTTGAATAATTCCTACATACACTTTACAAAGCCATAAACTAGGGTTACGTCTTTCCGTTTTTCTAATAACGATACTTAATATGGAAACGTTTATATCTTCTTATATTTTAGTTAATTAGTTATCCAAATACTGTTCCCTCTACATAGATCTATTTAATAATTTCCAAATATGTATTTCCGCAAATAAAACCCCACACATACACGAAGCTGTGGGAAGAGTTTCATCATCAAAATAAACTAAAACTGAAAACAAAAACAAAAACAAAAACAAAAACAAAAACAAACTTTCAATGATGTGGGCTCTATCTACTAGGCCTCATTCATGGGCTTTTTCCTTTGGGCCTAATATGAAATTGCCCATCTTTTGGGCTTATAGCTATTTTTGGGCCTTTTGTCGTCTTGGGTTCTTGACCCTTTTGCTGAAAATTTTAGAAATGCCCCGTCATGAATAACTAGAAGTTTACTCGTGCAATGCAACGCGATAGATCTCGATTTTAATGTTCTAATTTATTTTAATATGGGGTTTTGAGAAAACGGTCATGTTTTTTTTTTATAAATTTGTTTAAAGAATGACGTTTTTTAAGGACTTCATGATTTGAGGATTTGAAAGTGGTTAGAGATAAGGATTAATTAACAAGAGTCTACGATTTAAAGATTTGAAGGTTGTTAGAGATAAGTATTAATCAAGTAATTAGCATTAAAAATGGTACATAAAGCTTCATTAGTTGTTTTTAAGAGATTTTAAGTAATCTATACTATATTATAATTTTCTCAAAACTACACAAAACCGTTTTATAAAATCGACAATGATAAAAAAGTAAAACAAAACATTAAAATCAAGATATTCGCGCTGCATTTAGGGGTGAGCAAAACCCGAACCACCCGACCGAACCCGAACCCCAAACAAGCCAAAAAACGACTACCGAGAACCCGTCATCCGAACCACCCGAACCCGAGGATTTGATCGGGTATTTCGGTTCGGGTTGGGTCTCCGTTTCCCACACCCGAACTCGTCCGAAACCCGAATAGTTTTAAAAAAATAAACTTTTTATCTAATAAATATTTAATATAAATAGTTTAAGTGTTTCAGACGCCTGTTACTTTGTGAATGGCTTAATCTGTAAAATGGCTTTATTTGAGAATATATATATATATATATATATATATATATATATATATATATATATATATATATATAGAGGCTCACTATTTTGTAAACTTTTTTTCGTGTAAACTTTGGATTTCATAGGTTTTCTTGATGAAATTGTTTATTTTGATTAAATTGTTTCATGAAATTGTTTATTTTGATGAAATTGTTTCATATCATTCATTTTTTATGAAATTGTTTCATATATTTGTGTTTTTTATGTAGTTTCATATATTTTTTTTCATTCCTATGAAACTGTTTCATATATTTTCTTACTTTGATGAAACTTTGTCGTTTTTACATAAAAACAAAAATGTATGAAACAATTTCATCATGAAAAGAATGGTATGAAACACTTTCATCAAAATAAACAATTTCATGAGACAATTTCATCAAGAAAACATATGAAATCCAAAGTTTACACACATTTAGAGGTTTACAATTTATTATCTCTCTCTCTCTCTCTATATATATATATATATATATATATATATATATATATGGGCTTAATCAAATGAGAAATAGTTAGTTTGTGGTAACTGTAAGATCCAATGTGGGTCACTCATTTATTAATTTTGTTTATTTAATTAATAGGTAGGGTGTATTAGTAATTTGATTAATGGTAATTTAAATATTAATTTTTTTTACAGTTATCAATCAAAGATTTGTTTCCTTATTTTTCTCAATAAATTGATTTTTGATTCCCTTTGATCATCTTCTCCGTATGCGAGAAAAGTTTGTGTATTTTTATCATCCACAAACCATCATTGCTATCGACACCAATCTGCAGATCTCTCCTCCATCAAAGTCGTGGTCCTTGACGTGACTGTGCAGGTTCGATAGGTTCGTATGAAATCTTTGTTTGGATTAAGTTGTTCGTTCTTGGCTAACCGTTTATGGCGTCTGGTCGGAAGAGGAGGTGCAGATACTGCTTAGGTCTAGGATGTACTTCGTTCTGGGTCTGGATGGTAGAGGGGGATTGGAGTATGGTCTACGTCCAGTAGGCTGCTGCTTAATCCATTAAGCTCTGTCTGTGGGTTGAAATATGGTTCCTGTTTTGTTGTTGTTGTGTGGGGTGTTGGGGTTTTGGACTTTGGTTAATTCCTGGTAAGCCTTGGTCTTGCCCTTTTGTGTTCATTCTTGGCTCTCTTGTTGGGTGTAGGCTTTTTGTGTGGTTTCTGTGTTGAGATTCTGTATGATGCTTTGGTTTGGTAATATATATTTGCTTTTCTAGAAATCTTGATATGGGGTATCACATTGGGTATCACATTGGTATGGGGTATCACATTGGTTTTGTTTTTCTCACACACAACCCATCCTTTTTTGTAACTCCTTTTGGTATCACAGTGGTATTACAAACAGCTGGCATCACCATGGTATCAGTTTGTATCATAGTTGGTCTCACTTATCACATTGGTATCACAGTCGGTATCTCACTGGTATCACGGTTGGTATCACAATGTATCTTGTATGTATTTTGGGTATCATATTGAAGATTGTGTATATTGTTTTTACATTGGTGTTTGTCGGAATAAGTTGGCCGGAGAGAGGAGAGAGGAGAGAGGATAATTTTACAATACCTAAAATGCCCCTTAATTAAAATTTAAAGTCAAAAATACCAAAATTAATAATTTCTTAATTTATGGGTTGATTTGTGGTTGAGATTGGATCTCACGGTTACCACAAACTAACTAGTTCTCCCTTGAATGGCTCCCTATATATATATATATAAATAGAGACAGAGAGAGACCCACTATTTTGTAAACTTTTTTTCGTGTAAACTTTGGATTTCATAGGTTTTTTTGATGAAATTGTTTCATGAAATTGTTTATTTTGATTAAATTGTTTCATATCATTCATTTGTTGATGAAATTGTTTCATATATTTGTGTTTTTCATGTAGTTTCATATATTTTTTTTAATTCCTATGAAACTGTTTCATATATTTTCTCAGTTTGATGAAATTTTGACGTTTTTACATAAAAAACACAAAAATATGAAACAATTTCATCAAAAATGAATGATATGAAACACTTTCATCAAAATAAACAACTTCATGAAACAATTTCATCAGGAAAACCTATGAAACCAAAAGTTTACAAAGTTTACACAGATTTTGAGGTTTATATGTATGTATATATAGTTGCAAGAATTGATCAGATTGGTCAAGTGGTGGTGCCACCCAAAGCCACGTTGCAAGTTGCAGCTGTATACAAACTGCTACCCTAGTACCCTTCACTCTTAACTTATCATCATTGCTTGATTTGCTTCATAAAATATTATAGACTCTAACTTCAAAACCGTTTACGTATATACGGTTTCACATGATTTAATTATAACGGAATGGCTTTATCTGTAAAATTAAGAACATGCTTTATGTTTTACTCTGTGAATAGAAGTCTCAACCCGACATTACCCGACCCGAAAACCCGAGACCCGACCTCACCCGAGGCCCAAACTCTACTTTAGACGGGTTTCGAGTTCCACAATTTCCACCCGATACCCTATCGGGTTTGGATTTTTAAGGGTCGACCCGTCCGTTGCACACCCCTAGCTGCATTGCACAAGTATCTTTCTAGTTAACATTAAATAACGGTATATAAAGCTTTAGAAGTTGTTTTTAAGAGTTTTTTATAATATAGTATCGGTAAACTTGTTGAATATTTTTTGGACAAAAAGAAGCGTTTAACTCAGATTTTGAATGATAAATGGTTAGAATTATTTGATTCTGATCCTTTATTAAATTGTTAGAAGAATTATCAAAAGTTAAAAGTAGTAACACTTGCTTCTAAAACAAGATATGAAGCAGAAGAAGAAACAACAATTCAACATATTTCTGCTAAACTCAAGATAGATACATGAGAGTAATCTACAGTGGAAGTAGATAATGTTATTTGCCTTCCAACCAAATCATACATCTTTAATCAAATACTCATTTTAATCATCAAAAAGAAAAAGAAAAAGAAAATGTTGCTTATAACAACACACACAAATCAAACATCATTCATTAGATTCATCTTCTTCATCCATAATAGCATAGCTTTAATTAATCCTTGTACTTCATATCAGCTAGCGAAAATCCGGGCATGTCAAAAGACCCAGAAAACTTCTCCACATCAACCTTCAGTTGTTCGATCTCCTTGTTGTTGGTCAAACCCTTGTTGAAATCCTTCAACAGTTTCCCAAACTCCTTCTGGATGCTCAAAGTGATTTGAATCGCACGATGAAGGAACTCTCCGATTTGCTCAAAATCCTTCTCCACTAGACCCCTTGATGTCATTGCCGGCGTACCTGTTTCAAACACCATCACAATCGTTCAAAACCACCACAAATGACAATCTTACCCACAAAAAATAATGTAAACATTCAGGTAACAAAACGCATACCAATTCGGACACCTCCTGGAGCCAAAGCACTGCTGTCACCAAACACAGCATTCTTGTTCACAGTGATGTTTGCAAGATCACAAAGCTTCTCCACCTTGTTGCCTGCAATATCACAACCAAATATAAAAAAAAATAGAATTTACTATCATCATATCATAAATGGGAAAAGTCAAAAGCCCTTTCTTACCAGTCAAACCAAGAGGGCGAAGATCCCACAAAACAAGATGGTTTTCGGTTCCACCAGTGACGAGCTTGTAGTCTTTAGCCATCAAGTAGTTGCCAAGTGCAACCGCATTGGCTCTAACTTGTTTGGCGTAGGCCTTGAAACCAGGAGTCATGACTTGTTTCAAGGCAACCGCTAGAGCACCGATCTGGTGGTTATGGGGACCTCCCTGAAGGGCTGGGAAAACGGCAAAATTGATCTTGTCTTCAAACTCATAAACTGCATCTTCTGGCTGACCCTTCTTTGCTGGTTTTGGGCCCTTGCGGTAGAAGATCATACCTGCTCTTGGTCCCCTAAGACTCTTGTGGGTGGTGGTTGTCACCACATCACAGTACTCAAAGGGATCTGCAGCTTCCTATTAAACCCCAAACAAATCTTTATTAGGAGAAGAACTAAAGAGCTGTGTGTTTTTTAAACCTCTTAATACCTCTGAAGTCTGAACCGGTCAGACGTTTTTACGTTCAGGCTGTTTGTTTGTTTTTTCAGACTTCAGAGGCTCTCAAGTCTGAAATACGTCTGAAAACTAGAAGAGGTAACCTAATGTCTTATATCCTCTTAAAGCACCACCTCTTATTAATCAGAAGAGGAATAAGACTTCAGACTTCACCTCTTAAAAAACAAACGCTAATGACCAAAACCCTAAATTCCTTTGGGGATCAGGTGTGGATTGGAATGATAAACCCTTCTTTGATCAATTTATTGTACCCTAAATACGGATTGGTTTTATTTATGGCATGGAAAAGGCAGATCCAGCTGACAATTTTCAAATCTGAAATTATGAATGATTACTACTACACATAACTTCAATCGATTTCTCATCTAAATCTATAGATCTAACCCTGCATGTGGATCATGCTCTACTGAATTCTAATTTCTAAATTACGTGTTATATTTCAAATGCAGCACCTTATTCAACTTACAGTAACTTTCAAATTCAGATCTAGAAATCAAACGCAACAGAATTTCATAATTAGCAGTAAATCAGATCCAGAAATCGACATATAAGCAGCAATTAACATAATTAGCAGTAAATCAGATCGCGAATTCGACATCTAAGCAGCAATTAACATAATTAGCAGTAAATCAGAGAGAAATGCCTACCTGAGCAGCAACAAGACCACTGATATGAGCCATATCACAAAGCATTAGGGCACCACACTTATCAGCTATAGATCTAATCCTCTTATAATCCCAATCTCTAGGATAAGCACTTCCACCACAAATAATCAACTTAGGTCTAAAATCCAAAGCCTTCTCCTCCATCTTTTCATAATCAATAAATCCAGTAGTCGAATTCACCTTATACGGCAAACTCTCGAAGTAAATCGAAGTCGCCGATATCTTCTTCCCACCGGAAGTATAGTAACCATGTGTCAAATGACCACCTGACGGCAAATCAAGCCCCATGATACGGTCATGAGGGTTCAATAGGGCGGTGTATGCAGCGAAATTAGCCGGAGATCCGGAGTAAGGCTGAACATTGACTCCCCATTTGGCGGGATCTAGGCGGTAGGCTTCTAGGGCGCGACTACGGCACAGGTTTTCGATTTGATCGATGAATTCGTTGCCACCGTAGTAACGGTTTCCGGGCATGCCCTCGGAGTACTTGTTGGTCAAGGGGCTGCCGAGGGCTTGGATGACGGCGAAGGAAGTGAAGTTTTCAGAGGCTATGAGTTCGATTCCACGGCACTGTCGGCGTTTTTCCTTTTCAATTAGGTCGAAGATTTCTGGGTCAGCGGCGTCCAGGGCGGTGTTGCCCCAAACATTAACTGGATCCATGGCGGAGATGGGTGGATTAGAGTGGTGATTACGGGTAGAAATGGAAGGAGGAAGAGGAGGAGGTGGTGGTGGTTCAAGATTTTCGGAAATGAAGGAGGGTTTTAATAGGCAGATGGATGTTTGGAAAGTTATACATTATACCCCTGATGTTTCAAGACTTTTTATTTATGCTCCTTTGTTTTTTATATGTGTTTGCTCTTGGTGTTGGTGGTGGAGAATAAGGGAGATTGGTTAGTGCCTTTTTTTTGTTTTTATTGAATTTTAATAAAATGCTTTTTCATTTATAACTACTAGGTGACCGGTTTCGATAAGAAGTTGAAGACATTTGATTAAAAGTGATCAACGGTTCAGATTCACTTCTCATTACGTTAACCTTCGATGTTAGGTGAGACACTTAAATTGGGCAAAAACATTTCATTCACTATATTAACTTGAATCTTAAGCAGTTATATCGTCGAATTGTTCCAACATTCTTCACTTGGTTTCATAGGGTATTAGGTAGGTTATGGCATTTGATCTGAATCAACCTTGTATAGAAATGTATGATAACTATAATCATGATAGTTAAAGTAACTTGTATATATAATAGGATGTCCTATAGTTGGCAAGTAGTGAACGAGTAAAGTAGATGTTGTAACACAAGTTTATTGTAATTGGTTAAATGGTTACAACACTTGACATACGATGTATCCTACAATAGATCCATAACAAAAGTGAAATTAGAATCTCTATTTTTACCAATTAGAATCTCTTATAGATATTTTAAATAATATTTTGTTCACATACATTACATTATCATCAAGAATTACATTTTATATAATAGTGAAACTAGACTTCCCCTGTGTAGTAATATATGGTGGATATAGTATGTAAGATCCTTAAATCAAATAATATATGTTTTAGGTCTAATTTGAGAAACATAGGGATCTTGATTTGTAGCCATGATGTCATTTTGAGGTTGGTAATAAGGAGTAGTCATGATTTCCATATATCCAACTTCTCTAGGTTTGGTGGGGGTGGGTTGGTGAAAAGGGCATAATTGTCTTTTTAGCTCACCAACCTTCTTGTTGCTGGCCTTCTCCAAAAAATAAACAAAAAAAAACCTTCTTGTTGCTGGATACTCTATTGGGTGGGAATTTCCAATATTGCCACTCAACCACCATCTTCTATCTTTAAAAAGTATGATATTGACCTTCAAAAACATACAAATTTTAACTAAAAGAATTCTTCAAATAAAATTTTATTCATTATGGTCTTTACTTTTTTATTTTCCAAAGATTCAAAAAGTAATGTTTTGCTGATTTTTTTTATCGTTAACAAATATTTAGAGCATTTCTAACGGATTCCTCAAAACGAATTTACAGATTGTTACTGTATCAAATTCTTAAACCTTTTCTCTAAGGCCATCCGATATCACAGCCCTCAAGCCCTCAAGCGCCACATCAGCGCCACATCAGCTTTTCTCCTAACCCTCTCCTCAAACCCTCAAGCCCTAAAGTGGCGTAGCGCTACCCTCAAGCCCTCTTGCCACCTCATTTTTTTTAATTCTTTTATTTATACATTTAATTATTTAACAAAATAAAAATATGTATATATTTTTTAATAAATAAAAATAAGATAAATAATAAAAATAAAAATTCATATCATTCATTAAAAATAAAAATTACAAAATAAATTTAAAAATTACAAAATAAATTTAAAAATCTACTCGTCGTCATTGTTGGGAACTTGGATACGCCAAATATGTTCAACCAAATCCGACCGAAGGTTATTATGAGTGCCCCGGTTTTTGACTTCTCGAACATTTGTCGCGCGTTGTTCCTCACTGATTTGGGTTTCGATATCATCCGTGAAAAGGTCGTTTTCATCGCCACCACAAATAGCATGGTCTTCGTCTTCGAGTATCATATTGTGTAATATGACACAAACGTACATAATGTTTGCCAATCTTGTCGGTTCCCATCCGCGTGTCGGGTTATGAAGTATATGCCAACGTTGTTTAAGCACGCCAAAAGCTCGTTCAACATCTTTATGTGCCGCTTCTTGCGCGGACTTGAACTTTTGTCGTTTAGGGTCCTGTGGACACGTAAATGATTTTACGAAAGTAGCCCATTCCGGATATATCCCATCCGCTAGATAATATATGTGCTCGTAGGTGGCTCCATTCACCTCAAAAGAGCAGTCGGGTGCTTTTCCATCATATACATCGTTCAAGATGGGCGACTGATTGAGAACATTGATGTCGTTGTTGGAACCGGCAACACCAAAGTATGCGTGCCAGATCCATAGATCTTGAGAGGCCACTGCTTCTAGCATGATTGTCGGGTGCTCATGATCACCTCTCATGAATTGACCTCGCCATGCTACCGGACAATTTGCCCACGCCCAATGAGAACAGTCTATGCTTCCGAGCATGCTGGGAAATCCGTGTTTAGCTTCATGCGCGGCGTACAACTTATGAATATCAATAAAAGTAGGCTTGCGTAAATATTTTTGACCATACAGTTCAATAATACCTGTGTAGAATTTGTACAGACAATCTCGTGACGTTTTCTCTCCCATACGGATGTACTCGTCAAGTGCGTCAGCAGCTACTCCATACGCCAATTGCCGAATAGCGCAAGTACACTTTTGTATCGGAGAAAAACCTTGTTTGCGTCTGTCGTCCAACCGAAGTGTAAAATACGGATACTCTCCTTCTAAATCTAAAACTATTCGTTCGAATAGTTGCCTGCTCATCCTGAACCGCCGCCTAAACATATCCGGTGTATAAACCGGGTTGTTGCCAAAGTAGTCCCGCATAAGCCGCTCGTTTGCAGCTACTCGACCTCTTTCTATGTCCGCGGCCCTCTCTCTTCTTGACGATGAGGCGGTGCTACCATAAATTAATTGTGCAGTCTGTCGAAAAATTTCCCTTTGTAGATGCAACAACTCGTCGGTGTCTACGGATGATGATGATGCGGTTGGTGAACCGGGTTGTGGCGAATCCATATTGTTTAAAATATAGAGAATGGAAGAGAATGAGAGAGTTGTTTTGTGTGAAAAATAAAATGGGTTTTAGGATTATATATATAGTGTGATTAAATTGAAAAAAAAAATTTAAAAATAGCCGTTGTCAACGGCTCCTTTCAAATTATTTAACAAAAAATTAAAAAAAAGGAAAAACCATCGGGTTGAACGGGGTTTGGAACCCGGGGCTGAAACCGAGCCCGAGCCCGAGCCCGCTCCACCCTCGTATCGTATCTCGCTCGAACCCGCTGGAGCCCGCTCCGAGCCCGAGCCCGCTGGCGGTACTGAAGGCCTAAGATGGAGAATATGATGAAATTCTTTAAATTTGAAGTACCCTCCAAAATAAAACCCTTAAACTAATCATTTTCAGCAAGTGGAGGCTAAGGTTAGAGAGAGGCGATCGTAACATGTGAGGCGTATGTTCTTGAAGGCTAGCAAGGAGAAAGGCATTGGAGTAGAAGTTTCCATCATCTCCATAGAGGTAATCACTTCTTCGTTTGAATTCTTGTGTTTCTCTTTAGATTTAATGGTGTTTTCTTCATGAAATTCTACAAGTATGGCTTTAGAGGAAAAGTGGGTTATTCTTGGGTGGAGTCATTGGATTAAATGGATTTTTGGTGATTAGGTTACATTCTATTAATGTTAGAATATCGTTTCCCTTGATTTGGAAGTTTAAAACCGAAATGAGAAAGGGTTAATCGCAAAAAACGGGAGATAACAGTGAGCAGGCCGTAACCATGTGCCCGAGAATCGCCAAAACCCGGAAGGGTAATACCCGAGAATGGCTGAAACCCAGAGGGGTAATTCCCGGTAGTGATATACCCGGATACGGGTGAAATATGGACGGGATGAGAAGTCGAACGGGGCGAAAACCCGGTTGGGAGCGGAAACCGGACGGGATGCAAAACCCGGATCTGGGTATCCGGTATTGTCCAAACCCGGATGGGGTAATCCGGTATGCTCAAACCCGGACAAGTGTTATCCGGGGATTGATTTCCGAGCTCTGTTGCTTTTATTTCGTGAGTGTTCATCAGTTTCTTCGAGTCGAGTCCGAGGTGTCGTTTAGGGTGTCGTCTACAGACAACCTTGAGGGATGATCGAGTGACTTATCACTCTAGTGTATTTGAGTAAATCGTAGGTGTTTGATTTAAGGATCAAAATCGTCAAGGGAGAAAGAGCTAATTGAGGACGACGGGTGAGTCATTCTACCTGAAAATGTGGTTGACGTACGAATTTTAACGCATGAGATGCTTATGAAACCGCATATTTATTTTGTTAAGAAATGTGATTTTATATGTATGTATACATTTGAAACTGGGCATGTGATGGCTTAAGTCGAGGGGTGTGTCCCGTAATTGCTCATACAGGGGGGTCCCGTTAATGCCAATGGGGGGTCCCAGTTAAAAGCAATATGAGCCAGACACGTTGTCACAGGTGTGCGTGACCTTAGCGTGTGCCATCTACATGTGTCGTTTATGCGTTTAATGTTTTAAAAGTTGTAAATTGTTTATAAATGCTATAAACTGTTTTAAATCTTACTTGTGGCGCGAATGTTGTTACTAAAGGGAGCTCACTAGACCTCATGGTCTAACCCTCGTTTTCCAAATACTAAACCATTTTCAGGTAAGCAAATAGTAGAAGGCTCTAGTAAGGGCAACGAGAATATGTGAGCACAGAGCTTTGGCTAGAAGATAGTAGTTGTTATTTACTTAACTTACCAGACTCAGTATAGTTTTATTCTCAGTTGTGTAATAGGTTGTTTTCTTCAAACCTTATTATGTACTCGTATGTTGAGATGGTATTTTGGGGCCGTTTTGGCGAGTTATTTATATTATGCTGTTTTTGCTTGCGTTTGCTGAGTTTGGGTTGTTACAGTTGGTATCAGAGTCGTAGTTTAAGGGATTTAGGTGACCGGACGGACCTAGACTTAAAGTATGGAAGTAGGGGGGACACAACTGAGAATAGGTAGGCTTTAGGAAAGATGCCAGCAGTGACATGAGTAATAGGATGGTGAGGACTTTCATGTAAGGTAGGTTTGGAATTACATCCGGCCAATGTAACTGCAAATTTATAGGTACATGTATGTGCTTATTTTGCCTTATTATGTTGAAATTGTTGGCTTAAGTTTTTATCGTGTTGTCTCAGTAGTGTAATGTCTGAGCGAACATTGAGGAGTAGATCGGTGTTGGTTGGGGAGGCAATTCCGGTTGAAGAGATATTGGTGGACGGTCTGGTGGACCCTCCGAGGCAAGCGGCTACTCGTGGGAGAGGAAAGGGTTGTGGAAGGGGTCGAGGAAGGACGCCCCAAGGATCTACCACCCAAGTGGATGGAGCAAATGTGAGAGCTAAAAAACGAAAGACGACCTGTGGTGCCCGTCGACCAAGGAGTGTAGATATCCCGCTTGAGCAGGAGACATCACAACAGGAGAGCTCGGCGACAGTAAGGGGTAGGAACCCATCTAGGGGACGTGAACGAGGCCGCACCCAAGCCTTTGTGACCCAAGAGGCGTTTGTTACTGAGATGGGGAAGTTACAAGAAGCGTTGCAAGCCTTAAGGGCTCACCAAGAAAAGTCGGCTTCGGAAAGTAAATAGAATAGTGATAGCCAGGAGGGCACATAGATGACTAGCCCATCTATGACCGGAGTGGGTATTCATTCTCTTCCGGCCCCAGTGGTGGCAAACGAACTAGTGACAACTAAGGGATGCAACTATAAGACGTTCTCCTCTTGTAAGCCTCCTACTTTCAAGGGAGAATGTGACCCAATCGTGGCGATGAACTGGGATAGAGATTTGGAGCTAGTCTTTGACACTTGCAAGTGTGTCGAAGATGACAAGGTGATGTTTGCCTTATTCATGTTGAAATCGGATGCAATGTATTGGTGGGATGTCGAGACAGGTGGGAAAGGATCGAAAGCGGCAAAGGGTATGACTTGGGAGACCTTTGTCACTAGTTTCGAGGCATAGTTTTTCTCTTTGGCGGTTGTTAATAAGTTGGAAGAAGAGTTCTGGAAGTTGGAGCAAGGTGAGTTGACCGTTCGTGAGTACACCTCCAAGTTTTTAGAGAAGGCTCGATTCGTCGAGCTATATGTGCCGACCATAGAGCATCGCGTGGAGAGATACATCTATGGGTGGAAGAGTAGCATCTGAGAGCTAGTCTCAACACGGAATCCTACTACATTTCAAGCAGCCATTAATGCGGCCGAATTGACCGAGAAGGAGAAAGATCGCCATGTGTCAGAGAGGGGTGGCGACAAGAGGAAGTGAGAAGGACCCGGACGTGATGCAAAGAGGTCCAATGTTACTTAATCTGAGCCGAGGGTGGTACCGAAATTTGGAGAGAAACCATGTGGGAAGTGCAATCGAGTGCATCTTGGGGAACGTTTGTTAGACATGGATGAATGCTACAAGTGCGGAAAGATGAGGCATATGGATCGAGATTTCTCCAATCCGAGGTCTTTCTATCATTGTGGCTCTCCGAGTCACATAAAGACATATTGCTCGCACTTGAAGAGAGGATCTATGGGTGGTTATGGGAGTGGTCATGGAGGAAGGGGCAGAGAGAAGAGAGTGGAGTCGGCCCGAGCAAAGGCAAGGGCGTTCCACATGTCGGTGGAGTAGGCGGTGGAGACACCAGATGTGGTGACAGGTACTTTACCTTTCTAATAGACTCGACTCTTGCTAGAGTATTGTTTAATTCAGTTGCAAACCGTTAATTTGTGTCACCGAATTTTGTACAAAAATTGCGTGTGAAACCCAAGAAGTTGAACTATGGGTTTGAGGTAGAAGTAGCAGATGATAGTCGAGTCTTGGTGGGGGAAGTTTATGAGGGGTGTAATATTGATATTGACGGCCTTTTATTCTCGTTGCGTCTATACCCGATGGGTATGGGGGAGTTCGTGTGATCATATGTATGGATTGGTTGGCAATTAATGATGCCAACATCATGTGCAATAAGAAGTTGATCCGTATCACTTTACCCGATAAGAAAAAAGGCGGTAATCTATGGTGATCGGCGGGATAGGAAGTCGTGTTTAATCTCCATGACGAAAGTTAGGCGGTGTTTAGGGAAGTGATGTCTTGGGTTTTTAGCATATGTGTTAGATGCTAAGAAGGAGAAGAAGGGAGTGGAGGATGTTCCGGTGGTGATTGAGTACTCGAAGGTGTTTCCGGATGACCTGACAAGTTTACCCCAAGATTATCAAATAGAGTTTAGGATTGAATTGGTGTCATGGGCGGCGTCAATAGCGCGTGCACCGTATCGTCAAGCACCGGTAGAGATGAAGGAGATGATGATGCAATTTCAAGAATTGCTCGTCAAGGGTTTTATACTCCCTAGCTCATCACCTTGGGGAGCGCCAGTAATCTTTGTCAAGAAGAAGGACGGGTCTATGCGCATGTGCATAGACTACCGAGAACTCAACAAGGTGACGGTCAAGAACAAGTATGCGCTTCCGAGGATCGGCGATCTCTTTGATCAGTTGCAAGGGGCGAGTTTCTTCTCGAAGATAGATTTGAGGTCTGGTTATTATCAGCTGAAGGTGAGGGAGGAAGACGTAGTTAAGACGGCTTTCCGCATGAGGTACGGACACTATGAGTTTTTAGTCATGCCTTTCGGTCTAACTAATGCCCCAACGATAATCATGGATCTGATGAATCGAGTGTGCAGTTTGCTTTTGGATAAGTGTGTGATCGTTTTCATTGATGACATCCTGGTTTACTCCCGATCCCGAGGTAAGCACGAGAAGCACCTTCGTTTGGTGTTGGAGTTGTTGACGCACGAGAAGTTGTATGCTAAGTTTTCGAAGTGTGAGTTTTGGTTGAGGGAACCGTCTGAAGTGAGAAGTTTTCTTGGTCTAGCGGGATACTATCGGAAATTCATTCAGGACTTTTCTCGTATAGCTACACTATTGACCGCGTTGACAAAGAAAAATGTTAAGTTTGTATGGGACGAGGCTCAAGAAGCCGCTTTTTGTAAACTGAAGGAAGGTTTGAGTAGCGCACTAATCCTATCCCTACCCAATGGATCCGAAGCATTCGTGATCTATAGTGATGCGTCTAATTTGGGGTTAGGGTATGTGCTTATGCAAAACAGCAAGATGATTGCCTACGCGTCCCGTCAATTGAAGGATCACGAGAAGAATTATCCCAAGCATGACATGGAACTGGTGGCGGTAGTGTTTGCCTTAAAGATTTGGAGACACTACTTATATGGTGTTAAGTGTCAGATTTACACTAATCACAAGAGCCTCAAGCACCTATTCGATCAGAAATAGTTGAATATGAGACAAAAAAGATGGATGGAGTTGTTGAGTGATCACGACTGTGAAATCCTTTACCATCCGGGTAAAGCGAATGTGGTGGCCGACACGCTAAGTCGAAAGGAAAGAGGGGAATCGACCAAGGTGGTAGCCTTTCGAGTCGAAGCAACTTCCAACCTCCTTAATGAGATTAAGAAGTTTCAGGAAGAGGCGTTGTCAGAAGAAATTTTAAAAAGTGAAAGGATTGTCGGATTAGTAGCTTCGTTAGGAGTCAACAGTAGCGGATTGAGGTGCCTAGGGAACTGAGTGTGGGTTCATAAGTTTGGAGAATTACGGAAGAGTGTGTTAGAAGAAGCGCATAAATGTCGTTATTCCGTACATCCGAGGACTAATAAGATGTACCGGGACTTGAGACAGTTTTATTGGTGGTCAGGGATGAAGAAAGACGTCGCTCATTTCGTTGAACGATGTTTGACGTGTTTAAAGGTCAAGGTGGAGCACCAACGACTGTATGGGGAGCTCCAATCCTTGGATATACCGGTATGGAAATGAGATAACATCACGATGGACTTTGTCACGAAATTTCCGCGGACACTGAAGGGATATGATACCATATGGGTGTTGACTGTCTCACCAAGTCGACTCACTTTCTACAGATTAAAGAGACGTATCCGTTAGAGAAGTTGGCGAGGTTGTATATTGATGAAATCGTGTCAAGGCATGGTGTGTCATTGTCTATAGTGTTGGAGGAGCCTCCAAAGAGAGTTGGGATATCAACTCAAGTTGAGCACCACGTATCATCCTCAAACGGATGGTGAGAGTGAAAGAACCATACAAACATTGGAAGATATGCTTCGAGCATGTGCGATAGACTTTAAGGGCTCTTGGGAATTACACCTATCGTTGATAGAGTTTTCGTACACCAATAGCTATCATGCTAGCATTCAAGTGGCACCATTCGAAGTGTTATATGGACCCAAAGGTAGAACATTGTTGTGTTGGAACGAAGTGGGAGAATGACAATTGGCGGGTCTAGAAATTTTGTAAATGACCGCCAATAAAATCAACCAGATTCGTGAAAAGATGAGAGCGACTCAAGACCGTCAGAAGATGTGTGCTAATAAAAGAAGGAAACAGATTGAATTTCAAGTGGGAGACAAGGTAATGATCAAAGTCTCGCCTTGGAAGGGCGTAGTTCGTTTTGGGAAGAAAGGAAAGTTGATGCCTAGGTATGTTGGGCCTTTCGTCATTGTAGAATGAGTCGGAGAGGTGGCTTACAAATTAGACCGACCCGGGGAATTACGAGGTATTCATCCCACGTTTCATGTGTCGAACTTAAGGAAGTGTCTAGCCGATACAGATATGGCCGTACCTCTAGACGACATTCGTGTGGACGAAAAGTTGAATTATGTTGAGGAACCGGTGGCTATTGTGGACCGTAAGGTTAGGAAATTGAGAACCAATGAGATTAGTCTTGTGAAGGTTCAATGGCGATATCATAAGGGACAAGAGGCAACTTGGGAGGTAGAGACGGACATGAGGTCTAAATACCCAAGCTTATTCGATGATGGAATTCCGGGGATGAAATTCTTTTAAGGGGGAGGTATTGTAATAACCATGTTCATATTTTAAAAGGATATGATGTTTTGTAGAGATTCGTGAAAAACTCGAACTTCGGGACTAAGTTGTAATTAGCCATAAGATCGTAAAACCCTTAAACTGTATTATTTTTAGCAAGTGGAGGCTAGGGTTAGAGAAAGAGGCGATTGTAAGAGGTGATGTGTGTGTTCTTGAAGGCTAGTAAGAAGAAAGGCATTGGAGTAGAAGTTGTCATCGTCTCCATAGAGGTAATCACTTCTTCCTTTGAATTCTTGTGCTTCTCTTTGGATTTAATGGTGTTTTCATCATGAAATTCTTCAAGTATGGTTTAAGGGGAAAAGTGAGTTTTTCTTGGGTGGAGTCAATGGATTAAATGGAGTTTTGGTGATTGGGTTACCTTCTAGTAATGTTAGAATATCGTTTCCCTTAATTTGGAAGCTTAAAACCGAAATCGAAAAGGGTTAATCGCATAAAATGGATGATAACAGTGTGCAGGCCGTAACCATGTGCCCGAGAATCGCATACCCGGGTATGGCTGAAACCCGAAGGGGTAATACCCGATAGTGCTATACCCGGATACGGGTGAAATCCGGACGGGGCAAAAACCCGGTTGGGAGCGGAATCTGGTGGACGGGATGCAAAAATCGGATGTGGGTATCCGGTATTGTCCAAACCCAGATGGGGTAATCCGGTATGCTCAAACCCAGACAAGTGTTATCTGGGATTGATTTCCAGGCTCTGTTGGTTTTATTTCGTGAGTGTTCATTAGTTTCTCCGAGCTAAGTCTGAGGTGTCGTTTAGGGTGTCGTTTAGAGACAACCTGCAGGGATGATCGAGTGACTTATCACTATGGTATATTTGATTAAATCGTAGGTGTTCGATTAAGGATCAAAAGCGTAAAGTGAGAAAAGAGTTAATCAAGGACGACAGATGGGTCTTTCTAACTGAAAATGTGGTTGACTGTAACAACCCGATTCCCAAACATACAACGCATAACATATATTTCATAATGTCGTTACATTACAATACACATAATATAACAAGTACGGTCCCGTAGTCTTTACAATCCAAAATAAGGTATTCCATTACAACTTTTCGCTAACTAAATACATTATATCTAATAACTAGGTTGTAAATGCAAAACACATCATAGTCTTCAACATATAAGTCTTCCCAAAAGCTAGCCACCGAATACCCTATTCACTTGTTCTTATCTGATCCATGACCTGGAATACATATTTAAAACAAAATGAGGGTTAGACCTAATGGTCTAAGTGAGAAAATCCCTGTTAGTTTTTAAAACCATTTGTACAACCATCATACACATAACACGAATACAAATACCAGTTATGACTCATGCATCATATATTTTCCTCTCTCGTTCCCTTGGCCATATTAGTTAGTTGCAAGCCAACTAATAAATTAACTTCACTGTACGACAATTACAGCCAACAACGTTGTACGCATATTACAGCCAACACACCGGTCCTAAGCCCGGCCACCGTATTCTCGTATAGTAGAATACTCATGTAAATACAATATCTCAATATATTATATTTCAACATAAACACATAATCATATCATCTACCACATATCCAATACACACATATATGTATTCCAGTTTGAAAATATTTTGAAGTAAAACTCACCTGTTTGTTTATCAACACGTTTCCAAGCCTTCTTAACAGGTTCAGTCCTTTACCCAGAATTCACAGGATCTGTAACAAATAGATACAGATATCTCTTTACCATATAAAACACATAAGTCTTACTAAAGCTAAGAACTCAAATCCTCAAATGTTGCCCCCAAACCCGTACTTAAGTCAAGTCCACAGAATAGTCAGTTCTCATTCATTCCCTATCTAAGGGTTAACAAAATACAGGTTACTGGATACTCGACAGCATCTAAACTCTCAAAATTGACCAAACAGCAAAAGTTCCTGGACAACCCAAACTTTCCGGACAACTCATACAATCCGGACAGCATAACCTTTCCGGACAACACAGACAATCCGGATAACACCCGGACACCAAAGCAATCCGGATACCATCCGGTATCTCATTCCATCCGAAAACCTTAATGAAAACAGGAACTTACCGGGTACTTGAATCTTCCGGACACCTTTAGAACATCATCCGGACACTAATAACAAAACTACCCGGACACCTTTAATCTATCCGGAAACTAGTGTCAGTTCATCCCATTTTCCCAGAATTCGACTGAATTATTACCAGAAGTGTAATTGACTATTCTAATCTGATAGAAACCTTCTAAAAGCAATTACAAACACAAAATACAAAGAAACCATACCTTATTTCCTCCTCCAAGTACACCAAATTGAGTCTCTTAGCCACAACCCTTCTTTCTTCTTCTTCTCTTCTCGAAACACACACACACACACACACTAAACTGATATTTTTCTATTTCTGGAAATATCTGAAATCTGAAGGAGATAATATCAAACCAAATTTACCATCTAGACCTTGAACTTCTCAATAATGACCCAACACTCCTAAACTTATAAATTTACCCAAACTTACCCTAAACATCCAACTTTAAAGTTAACTTTATTTAACGGAAAGGGAATTTAACTAACGAACTTACCCGGGGTATTACATCATCTCCCCCTTGAAAGAATTCCGTCCCGGAATTCGGTTAGGCAAAAAGATACGGGTACTTAGTTCTCATTTCGGATTCTGATTCCCATGTAGCATCCTGACCTCTATGATGTCGCCACTGTACTTTCACTTGTCTGATCTCCTTATTCCACAAAACTTTAACTTTATGGTCCACAATGGCTTCTGGTTCTTCTACATAATTCAGCTTTTCATCAACCTGTATATCGGTTAGAGACACTTTCGAAAATTCGATACATGAAACGTGTTGTGAATCCTGCTTAACTCTGACGGAAGATCCAACCTATATGCTACTTCACCGATCCTTTCTGTAATTGCAAACGGTCCAATGTACCTCGGACTAAGTTTACCCTGCTTCCCAAACCGAATGACTCATTTCCAAGGTGAGACTTTTAACATTACAAAATCTCCAACTTGGAATTCTAACGGTTTCCGGCGTCGGTCGGCATAGCTTTTCTGTGTATCTTGAGCCACTTTCAATCATTCTCGAATCCGAGTAACCTTATCCAAGGTTAACTGAACTATATCCGGCCCCGCTAACTGTTTCTCCCCCACTTCGTTCCAACACAAAGGAGTTCGACATTTTCTACCATATAAAACTTCAAATGGTGCCGCTTGAATGCTGGAATGATAACTGTTATTGTAGGCAAATTCGATCAATGGTAAATGCTTATCCCACGATCCCCCAAAGTCAACAATGCAAGCCCGGAGCATATCTTCTAATGTCTGAATCGTTCGTTCACTCTGACCGTCAGTTTGAGGATGATATTTTGTGCTTAACTTTATCTGCGTTCCCATCTCCTTTTGAAAACTCCTCCAGAACCTTGAAGTAAAACGACTATCACGATCAGAAATGATCGAGATTGGAACTCCATGTCGAGTTACTATCTCGTCAATGTACAATTTAGCTAATCGTTCCAATGAATCAGTTTCCTTTATCGGTATAAAGTGTGCAGACTTCGTCAACCTGTCGACTATCACCCAAATAGAATCAAATCCCTTCGGGGTACTTGGTATCTTTGTGATGAAATCTGTAGTAATCTGATCCCATTTCCACATCGGTATTTCTAATCGTTGTAACTGACCAAACGGCTTTTGATGTTCAATCTTTACCTTCTTACAAGTAGTACAACCTTCCACATATTGAGCAATGCTTCTTTTTATTCCCGGCCACCAATAGAATTGTTTTAGGTCTTTGTACATCTTATTCGTACCTGGATGAATAGAGAATCGAGATTGATGAGCTTCTTGTAATACACGATCACGTAAACCATCCAAACGAGGCACCCAAATTCTGTTCCCCAGACACAATAACCCACGATCATCTTTCACTAGCAATGCTGATAACCCCACTAACCGTTCTGATTTAAAATATTCTTCCTGATAGGCTTCTACTTGACACTTCTTCAGTTCGTCGAAAATGTTAGGTAGAAGCTCAGTTCGTAGTGCAATAGCTTTTATTGTTCCACTTCTTTCTTGACGACTCAGCGCATCAGCTACCACGTTCGCCTTTCCCGGATGATAAAGGATTTCACAGTCATAATCATTCACCAATTCTAGCCATCTTCTTTGCCTCATATTTAATTCCTTCTGATCAAAAAGATGTTGGAGACTCTTATGATCGATATAAATTTGACATTCAGAGCCGTAAAGATAATGTCTCCAAATCTTCAACGCGAATACAACTGCTGCCAGTTCCATGTCGTGCGTAGGATAATGTCTTTCATGATCTTTTAACTGACGAGAAGCATAAGCAATAACCTTTCCACGCAGCATAAGTACACATCCCAATCCCAGTTTGGACGCATCACTATAAACAACAAAGTCTTCGGAACCTTCCGGTAGTGACAAAATCGGCGCACTGCAAAGTTTCTCTTTCAATACCCTGAATGCTTCATCCTGTTCTGCTTTCCATTCAAACTTTAAATTCTTTCGGGTCAGCTTAGTCAAAGGCATCGCGATACGAGAGAAGTCTTTTATAAACTTTCGATAGTAGCCGGCTAAACCCAGAAAACTACGTACTTCGGTTGGCGTTCTCGGCGGTTCCCACTTTTCAATCGCTTCCACTTTCATCGGATCCACTTGAATGCCTTTCTCGGAAACTACATGCCCCAGAAACTGAACTTCTCGTAGCCAGAATTCACATTTCGAAAATTTAGCATACAACTTTTCTTTCTTCAATAACTCCAAAATCAAACGAAAATGTTGTGTGTGCTCCTCTTTGGACTGGGAATAGATAAGTATATCATCGATAAATACAATAACAAATTTATCGAGATATGGCTTACATACCCGGTTCATTAAATCCATAAAGGCAGCTGGAGCGTTCGTCAGTCCGAACGACATCTCTAAGAATTCATAATGACCATACCTTGTGCGAAAAGCAGTTTTCAGAACGTCTCCTTCTTTAACTTTCAGCTGATGATAACCAGATCTTAGATCAATCTTAGAGAAATAACAAGCTCTAACTAATTGATTGAAGAGGTCATCAATTCTGGGAAGTGGATACTTGTTCTTGATCGTACGCTTATTCAGTTCCCGGTAGTCAATACACATTCTCATCGAACCATCCTTCTTTTTCACAAACAAAACTGGTGCACCCCACGGCGAAGAACTGGGTCTGATGAATCCTTTATCGGAAAGATCTTGCAGTTGCGTCATCATTTCTTTCATCTCTGGTGGCGCTAAACGATACGGTGCACGGGCTATAGGAGCGGCTCCAGAAATCAGATCTATACCAAACTCTACTTGTCTAACGGGCGGAAGACTATTCAAGTCTTCAGGGAATACTTCCGGAAATTCACTAACAATAGGAATATCTTCCAACTTATTCTTTTCTGGCTTAATATCTATCACATAAGCTAAGTAACTCGAGCAACCTTTATTAACACACTTACGGGCTTTTATCATAGATATAAGACAAGACTGATGATTTCTACGATCACCATAAATCACTACCGGTCCCTTCTCAGGTAATATAACATTTATTAATTTCTTATCACAAACTATGTTAGCCTGATTTTCGGCTAACCAATCCATCCCCACTACTACATCAAACTCTATCAAAGCTATAGGAAATAACTGAATGGTACTCCGCATCCTTCTATATTTATCACACAACTATCAAAAACTTCATTAACCGACACTTGTTTATCATTTGCAGTATCTACCATTAAAGTATGATCTAACACTTTAGGCTTTAAACGGAGATAAGCAGCAAATGAAGGAGACACAAACGATCGGTTTGCACCGGAGTCAAATAACACTTTAGCACGTGTAGAGTTTATTAAAAATGTACCTGTAACCACATCCGGAGTTTCCTCCGCTTCTTGTGCTGTCATTTGAAATGCATGACCCCTTGTTCTTGGTGGCTCTAGTCTTGGTACTACCGGTCTGACAACCGATGGTTTCCCTGATGTACCCCCTTGCTGTATTCTTCCCCTCGGACAATCAGACTGAATGTGGTCCGGAGAATTACATGAGAAACAAAACCGCGTCACTCGACAGTCTTTAACAACATGCCCGGTCTTCCCACACCTAAAACAAACCCGAGAATCAACTTGACAATTTCCTTGGTGGATACGATTGCATTTCGGACAAGGTCTATCCGCTGGTCAGAAAGGCGGGCGGTTATCAAATCGCTGAAACCTGGACTTCATCGGATCATACTGCGGTCCTTCCCACTTTCTTTTCCCCGCACCTTTATCCTGTTCCACGGTTTCTGTGGCGTCTACTGCGGCGGAGAAAGTTTCTGGTCCTTTAGCGATCACAAAACTTCTAACCTCTGCATTCAATCCGAAGATAAACCTTTCAATCTTCATTGCCTCCGTAGCAACGTAGTATTCCGCGAAACGAGACTTTTCCAGAAAACGAGCGGTGTAGTCCCGAACTGATACATTCCCTTGCTGCAAGTTCATAAACTCCCCCTCCAGTTGTTTAACCGCTGCCTGAGGACAAAACTGTTTCCTGAAAGCTATCACGAATTCTTCCCAAGAGTAGGTAGAATATATATCAGATCCTCCCGAGGAAATATGAGCTTCCCACCAGTATAGGGCATCGCCTTTCAACATTGCAGTTCCATAGAGTACTCTATCCTCTTCAGCGCATTTACTAGTCTTGAAGATAGCTTCTATTTCCTTCAGCCACTTCATAGCTTTCACTGGATCCCGATCTCCTAAGTAAGTTGGAGGCTTACAACTTAAGAACATTTTATAGTCACACTTCCTTAGTACTGGTGTGATTGTAGGTGTAATAGGCATCTCGTCTTCCTGACCAGGACCTGGTGTAACAGCTTCATTATGACGAGTTCGATCAAACATGGCTTGTATACTGGCCTGCAGTCTTCCCATTTCGGCTGTTAAATCGTCCCTAGTAACAAATTCATTACCTCGCGGCGGAGCTCCACTCCCAATTCTACCCCCAATTATGCCTCCAATTCTGCCTCCACCTCTTTCTCCCCCTCTTCCCCTTCCTCCGGCTGTTGGGTTTGTTCTATTCGGATTTCCTCCTCCTTCCTGATTCGTTTGTCTAGTACCACTTGCCATTCTGTTGATTCAGACAAGGTTAATATACATATAAGCACATACCCCATATAACAAGGTATTCCAGTTCAACCATGTACCTATAAGATCACAATTACACTGGCCAGGTGTAAAATGAAATTACCTTACATGATGTTCCTTCTACCTTTTTATATTTAACACCCCAAGGTTCTAAAATAATAAGGACATCCTACTTCACATGCAGTTTAAGTCTAGGTACAGATACTAATACCTAAATCCCTTAAACTAGGGCTCTGATACCATCTGTAACAACCCGATTCCCAAACATACAACACATAACATATATTTCATAACGTCGTTACGTTACAATACACATAATATAACAAGTACGGTCCCGTAGTCTTTACAATCCAAAATAAGGTATTCCATTACAACTTTTCGCTAACTAAATACATTATATCTAAAAACAAGGTTGTAAATGCAAAACACATCATAGTCTTCAACATATAAGTCTTCCCAAAAGCTAGCCACCGAATACCCTATTCACTTGTTCTTATCCGATCCATGACCTGGAATACATATTTAAAACAAAATGAGGGTTAGACCTAATGATCTAAGTGAGAAAATCCCTGTTAGTTTTTAAAACCATTTGTACAACCATCATACACATAACACGAATACAAATACCAGTTATGACTCATGCATCATATATTTTCCTCTCTCGTTCCGTTGGCCATATTAGTTGGTTGCAAGCCAACTAATAAATTAACTTCACTGTACGACAATTACAGCCAACAACGTTGTACGAATATTACAGCCAACACACCGGTCCTAAGCCCGACCACCGTATTCTCGTATAGTAGAATACTCATGTAAATACAATATCTCAATATATTATATTTCAACATAAACACATAATCATATCATCTACCACATATCCAATACACAAATATATGTATTCCAGTTTGAAAACATTTTGAAGTAAAACTCACCTGTTTGTTTATCAACACGTTTCCAAGACTTCTTAACAGGTTCAGTCCTTTACCCAGAATTCACAGGATCTGTAACAAATAGATACAGATATCTCTTTACCATATAAAACACATAAGTCTTTCTAAAGCTAAGAACTCTAAAGAACTCAAATCCTCAAATGTTGCCCCCAAACCCGTACTTAAGTCAAGTCCACAGAATAGTCAGTTCTCATTCATTCCCTATCTAAGGGTTAACAAAATACAGGTTACTGGATACTCGACAGCATCTAAACTCTCAAAATTGACCAAACAGCAAAAGTTCCCGGACAACCCAAACTTTCCGGACAGCTCATACAATCCGGACAGCATAACCTTTCCGAACAACACAGACAATCCGGATAACACCCGGACACCAAAGCAATCCGGATACCATCCGGTATCTCATTCCATCCGGAAACCTTAATGAAAACAGGAACTTACCGGGTACTTGAATCTTCCGGACACCTTTAGAACATCATCCGGACACTAATAACAAAACTACCCGGATACCTTTAATCTATCCGGAAACTACTGTCAGTTCATCCCATTTTTCCCAGAATTCGACTGAATTATTACCAGAAGTGTAATTGACTATTCTAATCCGATAGAAACCTTCTAAAAGCAATTACAAACACAAAATACAAAGAAACCATACCTTATTTCCTCCTCCAAGTACACCAAATTGAGTCTCTTAGCCACAACCCTTCTTCTTTCTTCTTCTTCTTCTTCTCTTCTCAAAACACACACACACACACACACACACTAAACTGATATTTTTCTATTTCTGGAAATATCTGAAATGTGAAGGAGATAATATCAAACCAAATTTACCATCTAGACCTTGAACTTCTCAATAATGACCCAACACTCCTAAACTTATAAATTTACCCAAAATTACCCTAAACATCCAACTTTAAAGTTAAATTTATTTAACGGAAAGAGAATTTAACTAACGAACTTACCCGGGGTATTACATTGACGTACGAATTTTAATGCATGAGATGTTTATAAAACTGCATGTTTTGTTTTATTAAGAAATGTTATTTGATATGTATGCATAAAGTGGGCATGTGATGGCTTAAGTCGGGGGGTGTCTCCCGCAATTGCTCATATCGGTGGTGTGTGTCCCGTTTATGCCAATGAGGGGTGTCCCAGTTAAAGGCAGTGTGAGACAAACACATTGTCACAGGTGTGCGTGATCCCAGCATGTGCCATCTACATGTGTCGTTCATGCGTTTAATGTTTTAAAAATTGTGAATTATTTATAAATGCTATAAACTGTTTTAAATGTTACTTGTGGCGTGAATGTTGTTACTAGAGGGAGCTCACTAGATGTCATGGTCTAACCCTCGCTTTCCAAATACTGAACCATTTTCAGGTAAGCAAATAGTAGAAGACTCTAGTAAGGGCAAGGAGAAGATGTGAGCACAGAGCTTTGGCTAGAAAATAGTAGTTGTTATTTACTTAGCTTACGAGACTCAATATAGTTTTATTCTCAGCTGTGTAATAGGTTGTTTTTCGCAAACCTTATTATGTACTCGTATGCTGAGATAGTACTTTGGGGTCGTTTTGGCGAGTTATTTATATTATGTTGTTTTTGCTTGAATTGCTGAGTTTGGGTTGTTACAAAGCGTTTATCAGATAAATTGTTGCATACAATACCGTTTTGATGAACTACAATCTTACCCAATAAAAGTAAGTTACGATGAGAATAGTAAGAAGGGATATCCACCCTTGGATAAATTATAGTTGAAGATCAATACTGAGGCACCGAGACACACCAGATCAAATCTCTTCTTACGTTTTTTTTATCTTAAGGTTAAGAAATAATTATACATACCTTGTGGAGGAACGAAAAGGCAAAGATTGGTTTAAGGCATTGTTTGGTAAAAATAAGCTAGCTTATAAATGATAAGCTAGTTTATAAGTTATAAGATAGTTTTATCTTTAAGTAATCGTTTAGATGCACATAAACTAGCTTATTAACAAGCTAGCTTACTAATAAGCTGCTTGGAGTTACTTATGCGAAGAGCTTTTTAACACTATTTCCAATTATAACTATGATTTATAATTAATTGATTAATAGTTTTTAATTAATTTTAGTTATACAATGAATGTTTATAGTTATTATTAGTTATTTATGAATGTTTTTTTAATGTAAGTTATATATGAATGTTTTTTATGTAAGTTATTTATGAATTTATTAACTATGTCAATTATTTTTTTAATTATTATTTAATATGTTTACATAAAAATGAAAAGTTATATATATTTTCTTTAATGGATGATAAAAAAATATGTTAAATTTTTTAATAAAGTAATTAATCTAACTGTTAGTTATATCTTTGAAAAAAATATTAATTAACCAAAATATGTGAGATTGACCAATTTAATTGTTATTTACATTATATGTAATGGTTATTTAATATCATAGAATAATGTAGATTTTTTCTAAAAATTGTTTGAACAAATTCAAAATTATAGTATATATAAAATAACCAATTTCAAATACTTTCAATTAGGGAATTTAATTAAAATACCCAAAGTTTGACTTTGACTTACCAAAATACCCAAATTCTCTCTGATTTTACCAAAATACCCAAAACTTCCGCGGTGGGCCCCGCGATCACGGGCTAGGGCCTACGTGGCACCCCCTGTTGGGTCAAAGTGTCCCGCGGAGCCCCCCAACTATGCCCGCGGTGACACTTTTGGTCCCTCCCCGCGGTGGGCAAAAAAATTTCATTTTTGGTCCTTTTTTGCACGAATCTTTGCATGCTTTTACTGTTTTTTCCACAATTATTGTACTTTGAAGACCAATTTGTGGTTGAAATTCACTGGAAAGGACCTTTATTCATGACAAATTAAACAACAACATACAAACAGGAAATGAACGAAACAACAATGTCGAACTAGAAAACTACAAAACAATAACACATAAACAACAAAGTACTAAAGCAACACCAGTACCACCACCTACTGAAAAATTGCTTTAGTTTGATCAATCCAATTTTGCTTGTCGCTTATCTTCGGTTGAAGAATTGCGAAGTCTTGCGTACAGTGATGAATTTCTTCTTTTTCTTGACGAATACGAGCCTCCCTATCTTTTATATCCCCTTTCATCCTTTTGATCTCCTTTTCTTCCACTTCGATCCTTGTCAAGTGGACTTTCTTCCTGGCGATAATATGTTTCCACTCTTCTGTCAGTTGGTATATCTCCTTTTCCTTTGCTGCTATCGCCTTCTGGAGTTTAGGTGGCATTCCTTCAGGTGTAGACGATGGGTTAGATGACGATGCCATTTGTTTACTGAAGAAAGAAAGCAAGAAAGAAAGCAAGTGAAAGAAAGCAAGAAAGAAGGATGGAATGGTGTGAATTATGAATTGCATTTTACTGATATTTATGGATGAAATCTCAAACATGCCAGTGAATTTGAACCACAAATTGGTCTTCAAAGTACAATAATTGTGGAAAGAAACAGTAAAAGTATGCAAGATTCGTTCAAATACAGGGGCCAAAAATGAAAAAAAAATTGCCACCGCGGGGAGGGACCAAAAGTGTCACCGCGGGCATAGTTGGGGGGCTCTGCGGGACACTTTGGCCCAACAGGGGTGACACGTAGGCCCTAGCCCGCGATCGCGGGGCCCACCGTAGAAAAATGGGTATTTTGGCAAATTCAGGAGAGAAATGAGTATTTTGGTAAGTCAAAATCAAACTTTGGGTATTTTAATTAAATTCCCTTTCAATTATCATAGTATGTTATTTTATTTTTCTTTATCATATTTTTTATATTAATTAACATATTATATTATTAAAATTTTGTTTGACTTATATTATTATAAACTTATTTGAATTATATTAAGAAATTTTTTGTAATTGACTATTTTTTCAATATATATTTTTGGTAATTTTATATGTTTATAAGATAGTTTTTGTCAAACATAATTTGTTAATCAACTACTAACTAATAACTAGTTTATTAGTCATTACTTAGTTTATCAGCTAGTTTGTCAAACATAGTCTAGCTTTTTTTCTCACATGTGAGAAGAGGAGTTAAGGTGAGAAAATAAGAATGGTTCGGACTTTTGCTCACTTTTAATCTCAAACTCACTCATAAATCACGATTGATACAGGGATTGAGTCGATGGATCGAATCTTGATACATCTCATTCTAATATACTTATAAAAATAGTCAAATAGAGATCTCTTCTTATAATTATCACCATACGTTTCATTCTTACCACAACCAAGCTTAAACTATTATAAACTAAATATGGTTGCTTAAATAAATATAGTTGTATAAAATTTAATGTACATTTTTAAAACAAGAACAAAATATGTGTTGGGTGGTGGGGTGACCACTGGCCACGGTGAAGTCACGTTGCCTACACAGACCCGGAAGTTACATCCACGCGGTCGTATCACATTCACACGCCAAACACTTATTAGACCATGAGTACCGCTTCCTATCTTACCCTCTGAACCCTGATGCCACCTCAGCGCCACATCAGCTTTTCTCTTTCCTATCCTCATTACCCTAAAGTGGAGTACCGCTTCCTATCATACCCTCTGAACCCACTCTTACCCGCACCCACCGATTATATTTAAAAAAAATAAAAATAAAAAAAAAAAATTAGGATCGGGTTCCCGAACTCACTCTTACCCGCACCCACTGAACCCACGGTACCCGTACCGTGTACCCGGGCTACCCGCCCCAACCCGATGTGAACCCGACCGTGGTACCCGATGGCGGTACGCACGACCTTAGACCATGAGTACCCGTACCCAATGAACCCACTTGCCACCTCAGCGCCACATCAGCTTTTCTCTTTCCTACCCTCCTTACCCAAAAGTGAAGTACCAGTACCCACTGAACCCACTCCTACCCGATACCCCTTAAAACATTAAAAAATAAACCCAACACCCTAATTGGGACCCACCCTCCTCACACCCTCTTCGGCTTCCATCGGGTTGGTGAACCCGCTAGCTACCCGCCTCCCCCCGTACCCCCTTACCCGCTTACCCGATGGCCACCTCACCCTTACTCGCTCCCTTACCCGCAACCGGTACTCATGGCCTTAGCGAGTAGTGACACCATAATGGCAAGTTGGCAACACATACTTAAAAAATGTAAAAACCAAAAAGTAAAAAATAGAGTAAACTTCACTTTTGGTCCCTGTGGTTTGTTAAAATTCTTGATTTTAATCCCTAGAGTTCATAGAATACATATTTGCCATTGTAGTTTGCATTTTACTTGGTTTTCGTCCCTCCACTTAACGATTGTTAAACAAATCCGTTAAGCGAAGGGAAGTTTGGTCTTTGTACTATTTTTTGTCTTTGCTCCTTGTAGAATTATATAAAATAAAAATTATTTATTATATTATAATGATATATATATCATATGCACAAAAAAACCATCCCACACAAAAACCTACTCTAGCGAACTCTTCTTCGTTTCCATCATTAGAAAA
This sequence comes from Saussurea involucrata, assembly GCA_033807775.1. Taxonomy (NCBI): domain Eukaryota; kingdom Viridiplantae; phylum Streptophyta; class Magnoliopsida; order Asterales; family Asteraceae; genus Saussurea; species Saussurea involucrata. Next base: position 91,514,319 of record CM066322.1, on the reverse strand, counting down.
CCACGTGCCTCTTCCCCATTTCCATTTGTGTTGTTTTCCCCACCATCCCACCACAACCTCGTTCTCATCCCTGTGCTCTGCCTTCGTTCACCTTTTCCAGCGAATCCAGACAAACAAACTTAAATCCAAAAAAACCTGAAATTAACTCCAATCCATAACAAACCAAAAAGCAAGGTCCAAAACAAAATGGAGTTCCAACCGAGACTTAAATCAACAAAAAAGAAACTCAAATCTGAAACAAAAGTCGAAATCCGGAACTAAATCGAAAAACAAAAATCTGAAACTAAATCGAAATCAGAAACCTAAAAGAAACCCAAATTTGGAATGGAATCTAATATCTAAAACTAATTCAAACCTATATGAAAACTCGAATCAAACCCAAATATGACAATATAAATCAACACCCAAACTCGAACGAAAAAGTTATGCATCTTCTGGGGAATATAAAATGATAAATAGACTAAAATACCTTTTAGTTAACAGATTTTTAACACCCGTTAACTTTAGGGATAAAAACCAACATTTTTGACAAACCAAAGAAGGAAATGTAAAGTTTACTCTACAAAATATTTCTCCTTATTTTTTAATCGTGGGAATCCATATATCTATAGAAACCATAATTATTAATAGTGACATGTAAAAACAAGTTAAAATAAAAAAAGTTCCCTTGGGATGTGGTGGAATATCCCATTTGTCCAGGGTTCTAATTCAGACGTACACAACAACTGTGACCACTGAGGTTTAATCAGGGTTGATGTCTTAGAGTCATAATTTGCCAAGGGATTAGGGGGTGTTTGGGATTGCTTATTTAAAATAACTTATGCTTATTTTTAAAAGTGTTTATCAACTTATGTCGTGATAAAAAGAAGTTGGGGGTAAAAATGTAATTTGAACAAATAAGTTGTAAACAGTTTCAAATAAGTTAGAATGAATTAACTTATAAAAAACAACTTATTTGTGGTGGGGAAAAGTAACAAGCATTTTTCTTTTTTTCAATTCAAACACTAAAGATAACTTATTTGTGATGAGGAAAAAACAATAAGCAAATAAGTTAAAAATAAGCAATCCCAAACACCCCCTTAGTCTAGAATCTAGACATAGCCCAAGGCACCTTCCAAAAGAAAAAAGTTATTTAAAATTATGAGATAATATTGTTCATCTAAATAAATAACATATTCTCTTGCATCAAAAACTCTCATCGTTAGATGTAAATTTAGATTAAAATCTTATTAAAGAATAAAATAATAGTATTATTTTAAGATATTGTGTTTTAAAATAGGAATATTACTTTATATATGGATCCACCAAACATTGATCAAACACCCTCCTCTCTGCTTCTAACTAACAAAAGAAGCAAAGGGTGTATGAGATACGATCTGTAAACCCTACTCCGCCATGGCTGTCATCGTTGAGAAAACTTCCTTCGCTTGTGAATATAAAGGCCAAGGTGTAATAGTAAGCATAAAGCTTACCACAATTGATTATACAGAAGAGTAGGAGAAGAAAAAGAATATAGAATAGCTAAAGAGAGAATGTAGAGAAGAGTATTTCTATTGTCTTCATTAATGAGTATCAAACAGAACGAATTCCTATTTAAAGCTCTTAACAGCTGTCAAACTCTCTGTTATTAACAACTAACCTATTGATATTAACAGCTAACCAACTTGGTGAATAACTGATGTAACATTCCTTCCCCCTTTACAAGACTTGTCCTCAAGTCTGCACCATAAAGTTAGGAATTTTGAGCTCGAATTCTTTAGCATTTTCCCAGGTAGCTTCAGAGACCGGAAATCCTTCCCATTGAACAAGGTATTGAACCTGAGCCGTGTTATGTTGTTTAACTGTTCGTCTCTCCAAAATAGCAACAGGGCGAATCGTTGTGTCCTCACTTTTGCCGTGAAACCAAGCTGGGATATGAGTTATTGCTAGAAGCACCCCTCTAAAAGGCTTTAATTGCGACACGTGGAACACCGGGTGTACTTGAGAAGAGTCAGGTAACTTGAGTTTGTAAGCCACTTTACCAATCACTTCTAATACTTGAAAAGGACCAAAGTACCTAGAAGCCAGTTTTTCATTGTTCACGGGTATCACTGAACGTTGTCTATACGGCTGTAACTTTAACCAAACCCAACTGCCCACAACAAATTGTCTATCAGTTCTTTTAAGGTCCACTTGAGCCTTCATTCTGTCTTGATCTCTTCTTAAATGGAATTGCAATGTCTTGATCATGTTTTCTCTTTTCTGCAATGATCTATCTACCACAGCAACATTAGTTTCCCCTGGTAAATATGGCAAATGCACAGAAGGGGGCTGGTTGTATACAATCTCATATGGAGTCATTTTGGCAGAAGTATGAAAATTTGTGTTATACCACCATTCAGCTAAAGGAATCCACATACTCCAATCTTTGGGGCATTCTCCACACATACATCTTAGAAATGTTTCTAGGCATTTATTTACCACTTCGGTTTGCCCATCCGTTTGAGGATGGTACGAAGAAGATAGCAACATATATGTTCCTTGAATAGAAAATAAAGCTTGCCAAAATTTACTTATGAATACCGCATCCCGATCACTCACAATTGATCTCGGCCACCATGAAGCTTGAAAACATGATCAAGATAAGATTGAGCCACGTCAATTGCACTGTATAGATGCCTCAAAGTCATAAAATGAGCATATTTGCTCAATCTGTCAACAACTACAAGGATCACTTCCTTTCCTTGCGATTTAGGCAATCCTGTTATAAAATCCATCGATACATCTACCCAAACTTCTTGAGGAATCGACAAAGGCTGCAACTGTACTGGAGAAGCTACTGTTTCATGTTTATTTTCTTGGCATGTCACACAAGTTCTAACATAATGGCTCACGAACGTGGATAACCCTCTCCAATAAAACAACGCCTTCACCCTTTTTAAGGTTGCATCTCTCCCCGAATGTCCACCTTGAGCAGAATCATGAAGCCACTGCAAAATGTGATTTTTGAGAACCACATCAGGACCCACCACCAATTTGTTCTTCCTTCTTAACAGTCCTTCTTTAAAAGAAAATTGATGAATCGATTCCCCTTCTGTAGCTTACTAATCAACCGCTGCAGATTTAAATCAAGAGTGTAACTACTCTTAATTTGTTGTTCTAAGTTTGAATCCAAGACTGATAAAGCCAAAAGAAGTAATTGAACCCCTATGACTCTCGATAGTGCATCAGCAACGACATTTTCGCTTCCACTTTTATATTGGATTTCGTAGTCAAACCCCATCAGTTTAGAAAGCCAAAATTGTTGAAATGGGGTAGAAATTTTCTGCTGCAATAACCATTTAAGACTCTTTTGATCAGTCTTGATGGTGAATCTTTGCCCCATAAGACATTGTTCCCATTTTTCACTACCGTAACCACTGCCAATAGTTCTTTTTCATACACCGATAATTTTTGCCATTTAGGACCAAGCGCTTTGCTCAAAAAGGCCAAAGGTCGTCCTTCTTGCATTAACACCGCCCAATTCCATTATTAGAAGCATCTGTTTCTATCTCAAATGGTTTCGAAAAATCAGGCAACGCCAAGACTGGTGTTGTACTTAAAGCTAACTTCAAAGTTTCAAAAGCTTTATTAGCTACTTCATTCCATTTGAATTCTCCCTTTTTTAACAATTGAGTGAGTGGTTTGTTGATCCCTGCGTAGTTCCTTACAAACTTTCTGTAGTAACCTGCCAACCCAAGGAAGCTTCTTAATTCTTTGACATTCTTTGGTATAGACCAACCACTAATAGCAACAATCTTTCGTTCATCAGTCTCCACTCCTTGACCTGAGATAAAATGCCCCAAATACTCCATCTCTTGATGGCAAATGAACATTTGGTCTTCTTAGCGAACAAAGTATGTTGCTTCATGAGTTGAAACACTTCATCCAAATGATGCATATGCTCTTCAAGGGTAGGGTTGTAAACCAAAATGTCATCAAAAAGACTAAAACACATTTTCGAAGCAATAGTTTAAAAATGTGATTCATCCATCTTTGGAAGGAAGCTGGAGCATTTGTAAGCCCAAATGGCATTACTAAAAATTCATAATGTCCATTATGGATCTTAAATGCTGTTTTATAGACGTCTTCATCATGTACTCTTAACTGATGATAACCAGCCCGAAGATCCAACTTGCTGAACACAGAAGCACCTGATAACTCATCAATTAATTCATCCACCACTGGAATAGGAAACTTATCTTTTATCGTCTTCTTGTTCAAGTCTCTATAATCAACACTGACACGGGATTTTCACACCCTGCGAATCTTACCGCAAGTGTACGGTGTCGAATCAAGTAATAACGTACGGAAGTACGAGTATCGAACCAAATGAACTAGGAACTAAATATCACAATTACTATAAGAACTATTAATTGGACTGTCGAAATTGGAGGATTGGTTTTATAACTAAATAATTGCAGAAAATAAAATCAAACAAACACAAGACAAACAGAACAGCTTTAAAGACTTCGATAGAGAGAAAAGTTGAGGGTTGGAAATCCTCAGGTTTTACACATGCACCCAATCAACTCAAACAGTTACCAGTTAATCCCCTAAATGAATCCCAAATCTTTTAAGATCACTGTCGTTTTCTTTCGAATAACAACAGATTTTATTTTGAAAAGGATTAGTTCAATCTCTCGATCTCACTTCTGGATTCCAAAACACATTAAGCACTCGATTTATGTTAAATTGGCTAGATTTTTATCTCTCGATGTCAACCTAACGGTTTAAATGGGACTAAAGCTTACTTGGTATATCTCTATCACCGTTTTGGGCTTTAGGCATGCAATTCCTAGTTCTATATAGTAGTTAATTCTCACGAACTTAATTACTAATCAACAAATCAATTGTAAACTGGCCAAGATCACAAAAGCATTAAGAACAAAACCACATGCTTCATTTAATAAGGAAAAAAAACTTGATAAACGTTCGAGTCAATTCGTTACATGCTTAAAAACCGAATCATTCCAACCCCCAACACGAACCGGTTAGTTCATGTCGGTGGTGGATTCAAACACAAGAGAGAAAGATACGAAAGTGTATGTAAACATGGTAACGCGTAAAAGATGAAATCGTAAAGAATGTAATGGTAACTCCCTTCAATCGTGCTTGTATCTACGTTCTGTGATGATTGTCTCCGTGATCGGCCCTCTAACGTGACTCCGAAAGCTCCGAAAAGTCGCCGGAAATCGCCCCAAAATCTCCCCTGGTCGTCTGCCGAAAGTTGCGTATCGAAAAGTGACCTAAAAGTTGGAATAAAAGGCTGAAAATCGCAAAACAGCCCGTGCCGCGGTTTGTGCCGCGGTTTGCAAACCGCGCGCCAAACCGCGCGGTGGCGTGGAACAGTGCGTGCCGCGGCATGGGCCGCGGTTTGGGAACTGTGTGCCGCGGTTTGGAAAACTGTGTGCCGCGGTTTTGGACTTGGATCTCGGGCTTCCGTTGGCTTCGTTTGGGACTCGTTTTGGACTCTTTTTAGCTTCTTTTCTCGATGATTGCCGCCTTTTAGATTACCTGCACATTCCACTCGATAAACCATAAAATACTCGCCTTTTTTACTTGAACACAAGCCAATCTCATTGGTTTGAGAACCGAAAATAACGCCAAAAAGTGGCGTTATCAACAACCCCAAACCGAGCGTTGCTTGTCCCCAAGAAAATTAGCGACAAAATAGAATAAAAGCACATCTCGGTGAAATAATAATGACTGCACAATTCCCAATCGGTACCAAGTGATGCATCGGTGATTTCCCATACCCGTGAATATCTATCTCACTCTCGCCTCATTCTCATTTCGTTTGACCTATGACCTTCCATTGGGAGTTGAACTCGTGAGTGTTCCGATTACGTTCGGGTTAAACTAAGTCTAGACATGCTAGGGAAAACATTTCGCCTCGACCCTACCTTACGGGATACTCTCTTTGCACTCGAACCTAGGTTATCGCTCGTGTTGTCATGTTTAAGGAGGTTATGTGCAAGAATACTCAAATTTCATGACAACTCTAAAGAAAGACGCACATATGTCCAAAAGTTTGATCTCAGACGGAATCAAGTGGCAAGACAGGGAATATCAGTAAAGGTAGTCGTAAACCGTAATCACATTCTCCAAAAGATCATCCAGGTCTTTACACGGGTTGTAATGGGGCTAAGGTTAAGGCTACGAAATGACGGGTAAAAAGGATCAACAATCCTCTGTGTGTCAATCATTGGCAATTCCTGAACTCTCGTTGCTTTACATTCGCTTACTTGGCCCTTTTCGTCACTATTGGAGTCGCTTTGACTCTCTTATTTTGCAGCTCTAACTATTATCTAAATACTTTTTTTTGGGACTTCATTGGTCCTCTTTTCTACTTCTCGGGTTACATTGACCCGTTTTATTCTCATGGCTGGCCGGAATTCTTTATTTTCTGCTTTATCTCTAGTAGTTCATTACTGCTTCCGATTGACACACTTTCGGATAAGGGTTGGCTAAGGCTTTTGGCTAAAGGGTAAATGATAGGTTTAGAAAGAAATACGATGAGTGTTTGGCTTCAAATAGGCTATGTGTACACACTAAGGGTAAAAGGGAAAACGATAGCTGAAACGGGTTAAAACAAAACACACAATGCCTGGAGTCATTTCTTAAGGTCCACACGGTATGGTCTACTATACCCTTACCTAATATCCCGATGTTCGTCTTTGCTACTCGATGCTATAATGTAGTGAGATCATTCTACATTTCACGACAAGGAATTCGAAAAAGTGTATAAGAATTTAAGTGTATGAATCCCTCGAAATGAAAAACGTCTTTTAGGCTCAAAGCTCACTATCGGGTGGTCTCCACTAATGTCCCTAGTCATGTCCTTCCCGGTCTTTCCCTAACGGTCACGTCACTATCACAAGATTCTTCCCACAATGGTTGGTCTCAATCATTCAAAACAAAAAAATTAGCTATTGTGATCTAGACACTCAGAAGTGCAGGAAATCTACGTGCATAACTTGGGCCCGATTGGGCAACCCCAAACCTTACCCACACATTGTCCCCAATGTGCAAGCAAAGTCGTAGGTGATGCGACTCAATCATTGTGCAGTTATTAAAAGGACGGGCAAGGCTTTACATAGCAAGCAAAATAAAACCCAAAATTTCTAAAATGGCACCCCAAACCTAGGCCACGGCCTAGGTTTGCCAAATAAAAGCCAACCCCAAACCTCGGTAAAACCGAGGTTTGCACAGGGTCTAATGTGAGTGTGTAGATGGTTCAAAAATGAGGCACCCCAAACCTAAGTGAAACTTAGGTTTGTTGCATCTCGTGCAATTAAAATAGAACAACACATCAAACACCACTCTTTTAGCAGAGAAATGATTAGAACATACCTGTTTTGCCCGGCCAGAGGAGATTCTTGAAAGATTGAGCATTTGGAGACGGAGGGGAGACGGAGAGAACAAGCAGAACAAGGTTAAGACACAAAACAAAAACAGGAAGCACACAAAGCAAGAAAGGAAACAAAAACTGCACGAAAAAAATAAACATGGGACACCCGCGGTTTGCTGTGTGGCTTGCAAGCCGCGTAACATCCCGCGTAACTCACTGTTTCAGAAAACCAAACAGAGGGTCCCGCGGCTTACCACGCGATATGCAAACCGCGTGGAAAGTCGCGTATGTCCCTGTTCCAGCTATTTTTGGTTTTTTCAAATTTTCGATTTTTATGGTTTTTCTGGAATTAAAACACACACAAGAAGAAAAATAATAAACGGAAACTAACCTTGGTGGGTTGCCTCCCACCCAGCGCCTTATTTAAAGTCGTGGCACGACTATGCGGTTTCAACTCGGCTTAATGTCCGCGGGATTGTACCGTCCACACTTACGGTTCTTCGCGGACTTCTCTGCTTCTTCCTCTCTTTCACCACTTCTTCTCTCCAGTAGCTTGAATCTCACGTTCTCACCGCCAACTCGGAACGTGATCTCACCCTCTTCCATATCAATTAGTGCCCGACTCGTGGCCAGGAAGGATCGTCCCAGGATCATCGGGACCTCTTCGTCCTCATCTATGTCTATCACCACGAAATCGATAGGAAAGTAAAACTTACCAACTTTGATTAGCACGTCTTCGATCACCCCATATGGATATCGGATTGATCTATCCGCGAGCTTCAGAGTCATGTATGTCGGGCTTACCTCACCCAGGCCAAGTTTCCTGAAAATAGAAAGAGGCATTAGATTAATACTAGCCCCTAAATCACATAAAACCTTATTAAAAGTAAACTCCCCAATCTGAATAGGGATAGAAAAACTCCCTGGATCTTTGAGCTTCTGGGGAAGCTTATTCTGGAAGATGGCACTGCACTCTTCAGTGAGTGCAATGGTGGCCTGATGATCGATTGCCCTTTTCTTGGAAAGGATCTCTTTCATGACTTTCATGTAAGAGGGCATTTGGGTGAGAGCATCTGCAAAAGGAATATTAATCGTTAGCTTTTTAAAGACCTCAATAAATTTGGAAAAATTAACCTGATCCTTATTTGCTTGCAGCCTGCTCGGGTAAGGCACTTTCGGTACTACCGGCTTGACCGGCGGTGTTACTTCTTTCTTCCTCTCTTCGCTCTTCTCACTCTCTTCAGCTTCAACTTTATCCATGGCAATGATCTCCACATCATTCTCGGCTTCCTTTGCTGGCTCATCATTCAACTCCTTGCCATCTCTCAGATAGATGGCGTTGCAATTTTCTTGATTCCTCTTCTCAGCCATACTCGGGAATGCTCCGGGAGGTCGGGTTTGTAGGGCTTCAGAAATCTGCCTCACTTGCCTCTCGAGAATCTTTATTGCCGCCGTATTTTGATCAGTTGCGGCTTTGACTGTGTTGACCGTATTTGCTAATTCCCCAACCGTGCTGTCCATCTTTGACATGAACTTCATCATCATGTCTTCGAGGCCCGGTTTCTTCTCCCCGGATGGTCCTTCGTTTCTTTGCTGAAAACCTGGAGGACGATAAGCACTATTAGTATTAGAGAAATTAGAAGAGTTAGGGAAATTACCTGACTGTGGTTGACCCGGCTGATTCCATGAAAGATTGGGATGCCTTTTCCACCCCTCGTTATACGTATTCGAGAAAGGATCGTTTCTTGGTTGGTTCCGGTTTGCCACAAATTGGACCTGATCAGGTTCTTGAAGATTTCCACCATTCAGCCTATTTGTGATAAAGGCTAGTTGAGCCTTCAGTTCCTTCATCTCTTCTGACTCTTGAATACTTGCCACTCTTCTAACGGCTGATCTCGGTGTAGAAAAACTATGCTCGGCCAAGTTTTCAATCAGCTCGCATGCTTCCTCGTATGATCTATCCATCAATGCTCCACCCGCGGCAGCAGTGATATCATTTTTGAATTGTGGGTGGAGCCCACTGAAGAAGGTCTGGATGATGACCCAGCCTTGTAGCCCATGGTGCGGACATTTCTTGATCATGTCCTTGTAACGTTCCTACGCCTCATATAGAGTTTCTTGCTCCCATTGAGAGAAATGGGTGATCTCCGCCATTAGTTGGGCGGTCCGACTCGGTGGGAAGAACTTCTGAAGGAAGGCGGCTTTCAACTGTGCCCAAGTAATGATCGAATCTGGTTGGATGCTCTCGGTCCATGTCTCGGCTCAGCCTTTAAGTGAGAATCCGAATAGTCACAGTTTGATGGCATCTTCACTCATGCCATTGATCTTAAACGTGTTGCAGATCCCCTCGAATGCACGAAGATGTGCGTGAGGATCCTCGGTTGGCGTCCCTCCGTATTGGTTCTGTTGCACCATCACAATGGTGCTCGGTTTAAGCTCGAAATAGTTCGCCCCAGTAGTGGGCGCTTGGATACCTATTCGTGCGGCCGCCACATTAGGATCGGCAAATGACCGCATCGGAACTCTCTCCGGAGGAGGTGGTGGTGGATTGTTGCGGCGAGGTGGTCTCTCGTCGTCAGACATCTCGAATTTTAGATTTCGCTTAGCTTTAGCTTCTTTCCGTAGACGACGGACGGTTCTTTTGATCTCCGGATCAAATTATTCAATCTCTTTTCCTCGGGCCGTCCTTGGCATAAACCAAGTGGAACCTGAAAAGAAGAAAACAAAGTCAATAATCCAAAAACTGAAAGTGAATGAAATAAAATACGAAAAGCAAATGTCCAATCTAATAGCGTGTATAGATAGTAGTGCTATTAGTTGCAACTAGTTCCCCGGCAACGGCGCCAAAAACTTGACACGGGATTTTCACACCCCGCGAATCTTACCGCAAGTGTACGGTGTCGAATCAAGTAATAACGTACGGAAGTACGAGTATCGAACCAAAGGAACTAGGAACTAAATATCACAATTACTATAAGAACTATTAATTGGACTGTCGAAATTGGAGGATTGGTTTTATAACTAAATAATTGCAGAAAATAAAATCAAACAAACACAAGACAAACAGAACAGCTTTAAAGACTTCGATAGAGAGAAAAGTTGAGGGTTGGAAATCCTCAGGTTTTACACATGCACCCAATCAACTCAAACAGTTACCAGTTAATCCCCTAAATGAATCCCAAATCTTTTAAGATCACCGTCGTTTTCTTTCGAATAACAACGGATTTTATTGAAAAGGATTAGTTCAATCTCTCGATCTCACTTCTGGATTCCAAAACACATTAAGCACTCGATTTATGTTAAATTGGCTAGATTTTTATCTCTCGATGTCAACCTAACGGTTTAAATGGGACTAAAGCTTACTTGGTATATCTCTATCACCGTTTTGGGCTTTAGGCATGCAATTCCTAGTTCTATATAGTAGTTAATTCTCACGAACTTAATTACTAATCAACAAATCAATTGTAAACTGGCCAAGATCACAAAAGCATTAAGAACAAAACCACATGCTTCATTTAATAAGGAAAAAAACTTGATAAACGTTCGAGTCAATTCGTTACATGCTTAAAAACCGAATCATTCCAACCCCCAACACGAACCGGTTAGTTCATGTCGGTGGTGGATTCAAACACAAGAGAGAAAGATACGAAAGTGTATGTAAACATGGTAACGCGTAAAAGATGAAATCGTAAAGAATGTAATGTTAACTCCCTTCAATCGTGCTTGTATCTACGTTCCGTGATGATTGTCTCCGTGATCGGCCCTCTAACGTGACTCCGAAAGCTCCGAAAAGTCGCCGGAAATCGCCCCAAAATCGCCCCTGGTCGTCTGCCAAAAGTTGCGTATCGAAAAGTGACCTAAAAGTTGGAATAAAAGGCTGAAAATCGCAAAACAGCCCGTGCCGCGGTTTGTGTCGCGGTTTGCAAACCGCGCGCCAAACAGTGCGGTGGCGTGGAACAGTGCGTGCCGCGGCATGGGCCGCGGTTTGGGAACTGTGTGCCGCGGTTTGGAAAACTGTGTGCCGCGGTTTGGAAAATTGTGTGCCGCGGTTTTGGACTTGGATCTCGGGCTTCCGTTGGCTTCGTTTGGGACTCGTTTTGGACTCTTTTTAGCTTCTTTTCTCGATGATTGCCGCCTTTTAGATTACCTGCACATTCCACTCGATAAACCATAAAATACTCGCCTTTTTTACTTGAACACAAGCCAATCTCATTGGTTTGAGAACCGAAAATAACGCCAAAAAGTGGCGTTATCAAACACACATCCTCCAAGACCCATCTTTCTTGCCAACTAAAACGACAGGAGAAGCAAAAGGGTTGCAGCTATCTCTTATAATCCCCTGATTGAGCATTTCTTGCACTAATTTTTCAATAATATCCCTCTGTTTGAGTGGATATCTATAGGGTCTTATGTTGACAAGATTTGCACCAAACTCCAAGGGAATCCTATGATCAAATATACCTCTAGAAGGCGGCAATTCAGAAGGTTCTGAAAATACGTCATTGTACTCATTCAACAGTGCATTAACTCTTTCTAGAATTTCTTCACTTTCAGCTGAGAAATTCACAATTCTCATATTATCTTGATCTGATCCAGGAGCTATTAACTGCATTAAACACAATTGAGTAGCATTTGCCATTATTTTCTCTGAATTTGGCCCAAGAAAAGACTTTACTCCCTTTGATAATACCCCTTTCAATCTGTGGTGCTGACCCTTATACGTAAACTCCATGAGAAGCCCCTTGAAATCCCATTTTACAGTCCCCAAATCACTAAGCCATTGAATTCCCAAAACCATATCACACCTTCTCAAATGAATAAGAAGTACATTAGATCGAAACTCAGAACTTTGTAGCTTCCAACAAAAATCTCTACACACATATTGACATGCCAAATGATTACCATCCGCCACCGAAACCGCTTGAGGGGTGATTGCTTCTAACTTCAGACCCAACTTTTGTGCTAACTGTAAATCGAGAAAATTATGCGTACTTCCTGAGTCGATCAAAATATGCAGGGGATTTTTGTCATAATACCCATTTACTCTCATCGTCTGAAAACTATGGCTTCCACTCAAAGCATTTATCGAGATACAAGGGTCCATGTTTACCTCAAAACATTGTTCTTCACACAATTCTTCCTCATCTTCATCTATGCCAGGAATTTCGACGGTGAACAACTGAGTTTGTTTCAATTGGCTTTATGTCCCCTTTCATATGGTTGATCACAGAAATAACACAACCCTTTTTGTTGTTTTTCTCTTCTTTCAGAGGCTGGCAACATAGTATGTTGTTTCTGAATTGGCTTAGATGAACTAGGTTGTGATGGGTTTAGTTTGAAAGCAGGTGGTGGGGTTGGAAGCAAACCATGTAAAGAATTACCTGTCGAAGGCTTAGTGAAATACTTTGAGTTGTTAACAAATGAGGACTTAGGATTGTAGAACAGTTTTGCAGCTTCCAAACTTTCTTCCTGTAGCCTCGCGTATTCTATTGCTTCGGTTAGAGCTCTCGGTTTAAAGGCTCTAACAAATGGTTTCAATGTTGCTTTAAGTCCTTCAATAAAACTTTCAAGAAAATAGGAGTCAGGTATTACCTGATTCTGTTGAAGCATTAAGGATCTCAACTCCTCAAATTCGTCAACGTAAGCTTCGATAGTTCCCGTTTGCTGTAGCTTATTGAACTTTTCAACTATGTTTAGACAACTGTCATCTTTGAACCTTGCACACAGATCGACGATAAATTCTGACCAATCCACATTCCTCCTGATTGCAAAATAGCTACTCATCCAACTCTCTGCTTTGTCGATCATATTCAGACATGCCAAGTCTACCTTCTGATCATCAACCACTTTGCACAAACCGAAATATCTGTTGCATTTCTTAATCCACATCTTTGGATTATTCCCATCAAACTTAGGGAATTCAAGTTTGGGAACATATGGGCCGATCCTGGTTGAATTGGATCCCAAATCAATAATCCTTTGGGGTTCTGTCCTTCGATTAGCCTCATATTCTTTGAGTCTATCAGCCAATTCTGCCATCGTTTTCATCACCTTAACCATATTCTCATTTTGGACTTCGATTCGTTGCTCCAATGATTTGATGTGTTCTTCCATGGCTAGGGTTTTTCTCGTCACTGGTGCCAGTGCTAGGGTTTTCTTTCAGGATTTGCTCTGATACCAATGTAACAGTAAGCATAAAGCTTACCACAATTGATTATACAGAAGAGTAGGAGAAGAAAAAGAATATAGAATAGCTAAAGAGAGAAATATAGAAAGAGAAAGAAAGGAGAGAAGAGTATTTCTATTATCTTCATTAATGAGTATCAAACAGAACGAATTCCTATTTAAAGCTCTTAACAGCTGTCAAACTCTCTGTTATTAACAACTAACCGATTGATATTAACAACTAACCGACTTGGTGAATAACTGCTGTAACACAAGGACATATCCTTGACTGATTTTGGCGGTCTCAAGCTCGAATTAGCAGAAGTTGAAATGGCCGGTTTGAGACAGAATTGGGTCCTTCCCACTTCCCATCCAATTAAGGGCGCTAGAATCACTAGTTCACTCTACATGACTAGACTTGCTTCTTAGCGTGTAGTGGATTAACCAGACTAGCTTGATAGTAGTGACAAGATGTGACCCAACCAAACACTTAGTTGCCGTTTACCTAATCACTTACCCGGGTAAGTGCTTACCGGTAAAATTCAACACTATCACTTACTTCTCAGGTAAGATTTTAGTCTACAAAAATGGCATCGTATGCAACAATTTAGCCGGTAAGCGCTAACCATGGTAAGAGCCGTCACACTCACTTACCGGGTAAGACTCTCGGTCCTTGCTTCCGCTCTTACCGGGTAAGCTTCTTAGTCCGTGTCATATTCATCCGGTAAGCTAATGTGACTTGGTAAGCACATACCCAAATAAGCGTTTTGTAAACGACCCCTTAGTGTCTTGAGTCATACTCACTCTGCTTCACCTCCCGTGTAGGTAAGACCATCCACATCAGTGCAAGAACAGAGTCCTTTCTAAGGTATCATATCATTTTTGCAATAACATCTTCTACATAAATGCAAGACCAAAATCCTTTCTAAAGGCCCACTGCCAATATTATAATATAATATAATAAACTAATGAAACAAAAACATGTAATAAACCAATATTATAAAAATAATAGTATTAGTTTATTAAATTTAGTGGGTCCCACATCTTGCAAGACCTTGGTAGTTTACCGAGTGTAAACGTATCTTGCATGACCTTGCTATCCACATGACAAACCATGTCATCTTGCAAGGTCTCTAGCAAGATGGATGTGGATGCTCTAATGGGCAAGCTAATTGATCCAAACTGGCATTCTTATTGAAACCCTAACCGCCTCGGGTGACAAGGTCCGATGCCACTCTCTTGTTGACGATCATCGAGGAAGGGTTACGAAGCTTCCGGAAAAGTATAACAAAATAAAAGATTTTGGGTATTAGATTAACATTTAGTTCAGGAAAAAGTTGGAAACTAGTATGGGTTTACAAGTCTAAACCTACACTAGTTATCAAATTTGAGAAAAACCATGGAATGAGATTGTATTGGACTTTGGTAAATAACACACTAATTATTTAATGGTCAAAAGATTGGGTTCTAATGACCTCAAATTTGAAACTCGGATAAACCCGTGCCAAACTCGCGTTCATTCCTGGACAACTGTTTTTGGTTGAGATGAAAGGTATAAATACCTTTCACTCCCGTCCATCTTCTGCAACAAAATTATCCATCCATTTCTTTCCATATTCACAAGAAATTCATGAAGCGTATTATTGATTCGATGGAATTAGTGATGTCCGTTACCAACGCACGATTAGGGGCGAAATTCTGTCTCGGACAGTGCAATCACCAACCTTTATCTGACAATTCTTGGAGAAGATTCAATTTCATTGTTTTAAGGTTCAATTCCCTTACCTTCCTTGGTCAATTTCTGTCATATTTCTTAATTTTGTAAGCGTTAATCTTGACTATCGTTGGATTGGTTTTAACAAAAGACGCTTAGTGGGAGTGCGAGAGGAGCCAACACTCCCATCACTACAATTAATGTCAATGATTTCGTCACCAAGAACAAGGTATATTTACTAATTTAACAACCATCCACATATCTTAATTATCTAATCTTTATCAATTAATCATTGCTAATTATCTATACTATATTATAAGGCATTAAAGAAAAACTTTTAAAAACAAGTTTTTATGCATCAAGTACTGTTTATTGATGCATATTTCTTAGAATTCAAAATTACAAGTGATGATGCATGAGTATAACTTTAAAGTTGCATGTTTGAATTCATAACTAACCGAAAAACATAATCAAATATAGAATAAAATCTCATTTAAGTATAAAGAATCTAAAATATAATCAAGATAATTATTGAATAATAGAATACTTAATTATTATTTTATCAAAAACATTATATAATTAAACATAAAATAATTCACAACATTATTAAATCAAAATATAATTAAAAAATTAAACTAAACAGGTTTATAAAAAACATTATCGCTTTCTCAAAACACACGAAACCGTACATAAATTTGACAAAGACAAAAAATAAAATGGAACATTAAAAACAAAATGTATCAACCCGCATTGCGCACAAGTCTTGAACTAATGATTAATTTGCATTGATAATATAGGACCTATGACATTCGAGTCACTAACAAATGTTGTATACAATTCAACCATTTTATATTATAATAGGTTATGAACGCGTAGATTTTTTTTGAAGAGCAGCAGAATTACCATTTCACCAATTACTAACCAAACACAAAGTATGCTTACACCAAGTTACCAATCAAATCAAGCCAAAAAGAGGCTTGCAAGCAGCAAACCATAACACAAAAACAGAACCATAAAAAATTAAACCAAACTTAAAGAAACAGTAGCCAGACCAAAGATGCAGTAACCCATATTCCAGCAGAGAGCCTCATCTTCAACACCGAACAATAGCTATCCTAACACATCGTTGCAACAGTCTTTGTCATAAACCTCCCCACAAATTCAATCTAGCAAGCACGTGAACAGCAGCAGTTACGATCGTTGTTCCATCCCGATTTACTCCACCCTGGCGGGGTCCGCAAGCCAGCGATTCTAATTTTCTGCGGTGACATCTTCCCCCAATCCACTCGAAGCTTTTACGCTGAAATTCGAAGAGAAGGTCACCCACCTTCCTTTTGTCTTCCTTGAACACCACCCAGTTTCGGTGGTTCCATATGAGATACAAAAAACTCCACACCATTCCATCCTAAAGGTCCGGATTGAAACTTCTTCCGATAATGTCGTTAAGCGAGACGAATCTGTTCGTGTCGATCTTCCACCACTGGCACACACCTTCCCATACCTTGTTTACCTCATCGCATTGAACCAACACATGGTTGACCGACTCTACTGTTTTCCCGCATCTTGGGCATAGGAGTGATGGAATGTTCATCCCCATCCTATCAAGCACCACTTTGCACGAGAGACGATCGAGTCTAGCCCTCCACATGAAGATGTTTACTTTATTAGGCACCGACTTTATCCACTTGGTTTCAATCACTTGTTCATCTACTACGGACGTAATGTCTTCTATTATGATCTTGAGTTGTTGAACCGAAAAATCCCCATTTTCTCCGAGTAACCATTTATTTTTGTCCCGAGATTCCATCTTTGGTTTCCAATCTGCAAAAGGCCGATTAAATTTTCCAACTCTCCCAACTCCCTCCCCCTCGGTTCCCTCCTCCATGCCCATTTCCAAACCCATTTATCCTCCACCCATTCCCCTCTTTCCACCACTAGAGCTTCTTTGTTAGTTTCTAAGAGTATCAATCTTTTAAATATTACCCCCAACTCCTCACTTCCTAACCATCTATCCGACCACAACTTCATATCCCTCCCATTCCTAACCTTTTTCCTGAAGGACGACACCAAATTTATACCCACTTTTCCCAAATCTTCCTTGATTTTTATTATATTGGTCCACACCGTGCCCCTCCCTTTACGACTCCTACTACCTTCTTTGAGACCACCCCCTCCCCAAAAATGCTTTCCACTACTTTTACCCACAACGCTTCTTTTTCACATATGAATCTCCACCACCACTTCCCCAACAATCTCCAAATGGAAGCTTGAAGACTTCCCACGTTAAGACCTCCATATTTGAAGTCTTTCAAAACCTTAACCCATTTAACCCATGCCACCCCTTTCTTTATATCGGAACCACTCCCCCACCCCAAAAGAACGAACTCCTCACCCTCTCAAGCTCTCTAATCACTCCTATCGGGGCTCGAAAAAGCGAAAAAAGTACAAAGACAAACTACCAATAGCGGATTTAACCATTGTAAGTCTACCTACAAACGAGATCAATCGTGCTTTCTATGACGCCAACTTGTTCTTCATTTTTTCAACAACTACCTTCCAATTTTCAGATTTGTTCATTGTCGCGCCCACCGGTAAGCCAAGGTACGTAAATGGTAGAGACCCGTACCCACATCCGATACCTCTTGCCCACGCTTGTATTTCATCCTCTCTGACCCCCACATCATATAGTTTGCTTTTGGCTATATTGATCTTTAAGCCCGTGGCAACATAGAAACAATGGAGGATCTTCATTAGGTTCTTTAGGTTCCTTGTGCTCCATTTTCCAAAAAAAATCTCATCATCGGCATATTGGAGATGTGATACCTCCACTTTTCTCTTCCCGACTTTAACCCCTTCAAAGAATCCCTTCTCTTTTGCTTCTAACATAAGCGTATTGAGACTTTCCGCCACAATTAGAATAAGGAAAGGTGCTAGTGGGTAGAATTTGTTTTAGAGCTATGAAGCAAATTAATCAGAAATGATCTTTGGTGACACAATGTTTTCTGGTTCATGAAAAACTGACTTATAAACCAACCTGATATAAAATCAGGACATCCGAACCGAAAGTGGGTTATTAACACTTGCTTAGATACTGTTTTGGCCGGGATTATCGAATATCCATGGCAATCGGATAACTTGTATGGATGTTCCCTTCACTCCCCGGTGATTTGATGTTTGCCGGAATTGTTGCAGTCGTATATGGGTATGGAGATGTAGGAAAGGGTTGTGTCGCTGCCACGAATTAAACAAGCGGGGATCAGGCCCTCATGGAAATGGAAGGTCTCCAAGTCCTAACCTTATAACTTAATTAGAAGTATATTTAAACATCCAATCTGAGGTCTTCCGATCAAGTGAGACATTCTATCTCAGTTTTGAACCAAACTAAGATTCAATTCTTTAGCATTTTTAAACTTGGGATTTCGCAGTTATGAACAAAAGATGAATCCATGTTAAAAGTGAATAATGTACAAGTATCTGAAAGTTGTAGCTAGGACATCCCTAACATTTTGAAGACCCTATGCAAATGACTAAATGTGGTCCTCTAATATTTTGTTTCTCAATTGTACTACTACTTATTACTAAATTCAAAATTAAATCCTTAAAAATTAGTATATACGTGAATATATAAAATACTAGTTATATAACCCGCTGCAATGCAACGAATTATTTAAATTTATTGTAAATTACAAAATGGAGATAATTTCCAACAAATTGCTATAAGAAATATTACATATTATAGCATAATAGATATTTCTTCAAAGAATATGATGAAAACAATAATCACCAAGATTTTTTTTGAGTACAATGTTTTTCAACATGTTAAATTACATCCAATAACATAAGAATGTAGATGTCACAAATGTCTTCGGGGATTCAATAAAATAACACCTTTGTAGCATACTAACTTGCTCGAAATATAGAACCTTTGATTTATTGAGCAAAATGGTCTTTGACATTCAGCGTGGATAGCTTTTTCAGATGCTAAACAAATACAAATCTTGCCCAACTACGAAACATATGTCCACAAATTTTATATCTGATCAATATGCATGAAGTCGACAAATATTTTAAAATATACCTTGAAAATTAATTGATTGTAAAAAGTAAATATTAGTTAAATTAATACATTGTAAATTAATTAATTCTTTTAATGTTTTTTTTGTCTTGAAATATTTTTCACATTTTTCATTGTTTTTAATCCTCTCAAAGAGATCAAATTAACCATTGTTTAAATATAAAACATTTGGTATTCTTTCTAAAACGTTTCGGCTTTGACTGGACCGGTTTTTGGTTAACCAAGGACCGATTTTCAGGCTTTAGCAAGGCTTTTTTTAACTGGTACTTAGTTAAGTACTAGTCATGGGTTTAAAATTTAAGATTAAAACGGGTTTTTTGCTTATAATGATTGGATTGGGACTGGTTTTCGGTTTTTACTATTCTTAAATCGGTTAATCGGTCATTTATGCATATATATATATAGGCCAAGATGAAAGAATCATTGTAGTAAATTTTTATTTGAAATCTATTTTTCATGTACATTTTTTTTCCAATCCTTAGAAACGTTATATTTTAGTTTAGATCGATAAATAAAAATTAGAATAGACTTGTATTCTCCTGATTTAACTTTAAAATGAAAATTTGGACTTAAAATAAATAAAATAAAAAATTAATTGTTTAGTAGTTTCAAACCCCCCTCTTTATCAAATAGCCAAAATCTCCCTAAATTTACCAAAATAGCAACCAAAAATATTGCAAATACGGTCTCCTCCTTCAACCCCCAAAAATATTTACAGTTTAAAATTTCCGTTAACTAAATCATTATATTATATAAATCATTATATTATATAAAACCAAACACTTTAATTTTTATACATGTGTAACTAGTTAATTAACTTTTTTTTTGAAAGGAACTAGTTAATTAACTTATTAACCTTAAATGAGGTTTTAGTTAGCTCCATAACATCTTAAAGTTTAAAATTAACTCAATAACCTCATAAATGTTGTTATTCCTAGACTACTCTTAATGAGTCATCCTCCCTTCTCTTTAGATCGGCCTCCTCCCTTCTTCTTCGTTGGACGGTCTCTTTCCCATGTCGCCTCCTTCATTCTTCCTCGTTGAACAGTGGTGGTGGTCGGAACCAAACGACCTCCTCCCTTTTTCTTCGTCGGACGATGGTGGTGGTAGCCTTGTCGGAGCACATAGCAGAGACGATGGACGACCATGAAAGCTAGGGTTTCCGCCAATAAAGCTGCTCCCATTTTTTCCTCCAAACCTGATTCACCTCCGTTAGTGTTAGGGTAGTATGGCCATTTGCTTTTTAAAATAATAAGAGAAGGTCATTTTGCAAAGCGGGTCTCTAAAAGGTCTTATAACTAAATAACCCTTTAAACCAGGGTTAAACTAACCCATCCAAGGATACTCAACTAGTTCCAAAACGTATCCTTAAAACTATTAATAATTTACAAAGAACCCCCTCAAACCAGGCTTAAGACTAGAAAGTGCCCACAAATACTAGCAGTAGCAGTGTCTACTGCCCGGTTCAACTGAACGCTAAACCTTCAGAAATCCCATATTGGAAAAGCTTGAAGTCGCGGTGGCAATGGCGGCAAATCAATCAGGAGTTGATTCGTTCCAACTGTTTCCTTCAACAGATAATAACAAAGCACAATTAGGGTTTTCATTTCTTGATGATTCGGCGGAAAAGCCTCCTCTTCCACTTCCACCTCCTTGCCTCGAAGTTCTTCTTTCTCAGGTATTCATTCAAATTCTATATATTCAACGTCCGTTTTCCAAGTAAAAGTTACATCTACTTTTGTTTGCACTTATAACAGGTTTCATCTTCTGTAAAACCGACTTTGGAGCCTGTCAATTTGGATGGACTTACTCTGCTAAAGGTATGTCTTATTCTGTTTTTCCGCTTTTGACTTTTGACGTGTTCAGATGCCAACTTCATAATTGATTAAAATTCTAAACACAAGAGTTTGACAAGTTCCTACAATCGAAACTCGAAAGTGCTGGTGATTCATTTATTAGAAATTCCATACAAATTTTTTCATCTGAAAAGTACTGGGTGAAGGGCAAACCTGATGCTTTAGGTTGAATTGAGTAGAACAGTTAGGTTCTAGCCCTCTCAAAATTCAACATTCAATACTTCAAAACTATTTATGTTGATAGAAGTTTTACTGCCAAGTTCATTAAGCAAGAGATGGTAAAAAAAGCTGCTGTATTGTTTTAGTTTGAGGAAATGACTCTTCTGGCATCACAAACTTCACTTTGTTCATTGGTATGCTTGGACTATGCATTTGTTGATGCTTGTGATGCTAAAGATTTGTGAAGTCCAACATTGCTCTTGCTTTTAATAACGTTACATGGGGACTTATTTCTTTTAAGTGCCTATTTCTTGTAGGGGCGAGTGAGTACTCACGAAGTATTTGCATTGTCGAATTCGGACTTGGTACCTGGAAAATACGAAGGTTTGAGCATGTCGTTTCCTTCATTTTTACGAAGTTCCTTGATGATTGATTAATCACATTAGCAATTTGTGTATATTGTGCTTATGCCTTATGGATCTGTTGTTTTGTGGATTAGGGGGGCTAAAGCTATGGGAAGGTTCATTAGATTTGGTCAAGTCTCTTCAGTCAGAGGTGGAATCTGGCAACTTATCATTGACTGGAAAGAAAGTATTAGAGGTGGGATCCTACTGCTGAAATGGTTGTATGTTTTTCTATTGAAATCAGTACAATTTTCAAATCACAGTGAAATATAATGCATCTTCTCCAAATCTGACTCTTGAAGAATCTTTACTTGTCAATTCTTACTTATTTAGTATCAATATTTATCCAGATTGGTTGTGGACATGGGCTTCCCGGAATATTTTCTTGCCTGCAGGTAAACCATTCGTGCTTTTTGCTTGGTCTTTACAAGAAGATGCTTTAAAGTGGGAGATGAATTGATTTATTTTACACTTTTCAGGGTGCATCTGCTGTACATTTCCAAGATTTCAATTCCGAGGTCCTGCAATGTCTCACTATTCCCAATGTTATCGCTAATCTTCCTGTAAAGTCTAAATCGTTAGCTGCAGACTCCACATCATTGGATACTGATGCAGAAGTCCGTTTCTTTGCTGGCGATTGGAGTGAAGTACATCAAATTTTACCCAATCTACAAATAGATGACCTGGACCCAAACTGTGGCTCAGGATCGAGTGTGTCAGTTGGTTATGATATCATTCTCATGGCTGAGACAGTATACTCAATTTCTGCTCTTCCTGCTCTTTATGAACTTATAAAGAAGGTGCCTCAGTGATTTCATATTATTATTATTATTATTTCATTTCGTAAAATTCCTTGACCATAATGTTGATTTGTTTCCTTACAGTGTATGAGTCATCCTCATGGAGTTGTTTACATGGCAGCAAAAAAGTACTATTTTGGAGTTGGAGGGGGATCACGACGATTCATATCATTGGTTGAGAAAGATGGTGAGCTACTTCTTCCTTTGTTCGAATAAAAGAGAGGGTCTGCTTTTGAGGCCAGAGGGACTAAATGTCTA
Organism: Saussurea involucrata; assembly: GCA_033807775.1. Taxonomy (NCBI): domain Eukaryota; kingdom Viridiplantae; phylum Streptophyta; class Magnoliopsida; order Asterales; family Asteraceae; genus Saussurea; species Saussurea involucrata. The sequence goes on along the minus strand of CM066322.1, from coordinate 91,491,516 downwards.
ATTCCCAACTTAAAGATTTATATGTAGTCTTTTCATTTTGGAGAAACAAGTGTTTGCATTGAACTTTATTACAAAAAGATTGTTAAGTTTGTGACAAAATGTTAATAATTGCGATAAAAAAAAGAACAAAGATAAGATGTATCAAATTCTGAATCTGAAAGTTAATAGCTTTAACTTGAAAGTCTAAATGTATATTCTATCAAATGCAAATTATTGTATAAATGTGCATACCGGCTACTAATTACGTGTTGTTTTCTTGCAGGTGTTATGGTGGCTAGCCTAATTGCTGAGGTTGGGGGTGGATCCTCTAACGTTCGTGAGGTATGGAAGCTTCAATTCAAGTAATATTTTATAATATCTCTGTGTTATAATATAGTCGTTAATTATGGTCAGTGAGTGTGTACTGTATTTTCCCCCGGATTGCTTTTCATACTAAATAGATGAATTATTTTGGTTACCTTCAAATTTATCATTGTCTCTTGTTATGAAGATGGCATCTTGATAGTTTGAAGCCCATTTTTTGTGCAAAAATGACTGATATAACACCAAAAAAAGATCAAAATGCGTTCTTTGATAGTTGCAGGCTAGTGTGGGACTAATGTTCGCCTTCTACCGGTGATTTTTTTTTTGGTAACCATGGTTGTCTAGGCCAGCTTGCACGCACCTTGATTAATCCCATGGGCCCCTGGCCCTAAGGATAGCAACCATGAAAATCCTAAGTGACTCTGAGGAGGCTCGAACTAGGGACCTATGGGGAAGAGCCCCAAGTAGAGGTGTTCACCCACAGTACAATCTGCCCAGCCTGTTAGAAAAGAGGACTTGGACAACTATTCTAAAAAAAGTAGGTTAAATTTGATGGGCACGTCCGGGTGAACTTTTTTGGACAGACCCACCTGCACCATTTATATTTTTATAATTAATTAAAACTTGTATATAATAATATTTAATTGCTTCTTTTCATCAAACGAAAATTTAGAAGCCACTTCGCTGGTTTTGGGTTGGATACGTCTAATGGGTGCCAACCGCCTCCCAAATGAATCCTATGTGACTGGCCATATCGTACATGTCGAATATCGGTCTTGAAATAGTAGGCGGTGAAATATTTGGTTGTTGTTGAAGAATCCGGTTTTTGGAGGGAAATGTCCATAATCCATATATTGTGAAACTATTTTTGTTCTCAAGCTATACATTGTTATGTTTTTATGTCTTATTTTAAATGAGAAAATATTATATAAATAATTTTATATAACTTGTGATTTTGTATAAGTTTTTTCAAATATAAATTTTTTAGGTCCGTTAACCGGTGGCAAGCCCGGCTCGTTTATAGTATGGGTATGGCAAGTTATCAACCCGCAAAATGGGCTTGAGTTTTGCTGTGGTAGGCCCATTGGACAAAAAAATAGGTTAGGCACACACGACCCGTGTCCGGCCAAGCCCACATCACCTCTATCCCCAAGGTCTTGCCTTCATTTGTTAGTTGAGTTGGCCCTCAAGGTTAGGCCTTGTTTGTTTTTTTAGAAAATCTCTTATTAGCTTCTTATGTCTGATTCGTTAAGAGGTAGGGTGGCTTTTTCCAATTTAATTAGGTGACTTTCAAATTTAAATTTATACAAGTAAATATATTATTTATCGGTTAAACGTATTCGTCTAAATGAATGCTAGTTTTATGATATAGATATGTGAAATTGTATAAATTTATATATATAAATTCAACATTATAATATTCAAATACATAATTTAAACAATTAAGACATTTATCACTTTACAAAAGCAAACAGTCTTATTGATTTAGATTTCAGGCTTTAGCACCACTTCTTATCGATCAGAAGTGAAATAAGACTTCTGACTTCAACAACTCTTAAAACAAACACCACCTTAGTTTTTGTTTATCTGTTAATTAGTAGCATATGCCGCTAGCTAGTTGGAAGCACGTTTCAAAATTACGACCAAGTGATTGGTGATATGTAGAACCAAAAAGCACGTAGGTAACTTAACTAACTCCTACCTAATCTAGATAGATCGCTAGTTCGAATCTCCTTAGGGCCTCTGGGGATTTTCTTGGTTGTTATCTTTAGGGCCCCATGAGATTATTTATGCTGCACGTAAGCCAGCATAGATACCCCAACGTTACCAAAAAAGAAAAGAAAAGAAAAGAAAAACTTTAGTGAGTAATGAAAGAACCAAGCTTCCAACTGACATAAACAACAAACTTATAGGCAAGCTAACTTTTGCTAACTCCTACACCGGTAGTACTTTGAGCAACCTCTATTGTAAGGATTAGATGCTGGCGGTGTACAGCTGCCAGATTTTGTATAAGCTTCACCTCTATCACCGCCACCACACGCCGGCTGGTCTCTCTTCAAAGCCCCCACAGAGATATACCTCTTTTCTTGTATATGCCTTCTGGTGATCTCTGATTCCCACAGTTCCTCCAACGACTCTTGTAACGAACCATTGGGGGGCGGTCTTGCATTATTTTCTGCCGACCCATAAACTGCGTCACCGCGGTGGAGGAGCGCAGAAATGGGGAGGAAGAAGTGGAGGAGAAGAATCTTGATGCTAAACTTGGATTTCATTGCTTTGCTTATTTTTTTGGGTTTTCCAACTTGAAAGCACCATTATATTAAAGGTTCCAAGTGGAAGCCACACTAAAAGATAGCACTTCACCTAACTAAAAGAGTTCAACACTGTACAAATTCTTCATCTAACTAGAAAAATATAATATATTAAATAATATAATATGAGATCGTGCTGGGCGGTTTGTTCGTTATACACGTGTGGGATCAACTATCGTGATTTAGTCGAGTGAAATGTCTGAACTAGGAAAAAGATCCTCGCTCTAGTAAATGTTTTATTTTGACTTCTGAATAGTTAAATGCTTTTTCTACTTTATTTTTCTTGGAAGGTTTCTTGGGGCAACTACATATAAATATAATACATACTTGGCCATTTATCGACACAAATTGGGTAAGCGCTAAACAGATAAGAGTGTGTGTCAGGATCAACACTAATCACTGACCAAATAAGAGCCCTCTCCCTTTGCATACCAGGTCAACATCTTGGTCAACATCATGAACCGGTAAGACGGGCTTGGTAAACAGCTACATTTTTTACAGGTAAGCAGGTGGTAAACAACCCCTAGGTGGTTGAAGGTCTGTTTACCAAACACTTACCGTTCTTACCGGGTAAGTGGTCCTGACCCGGTAAGAATAATGTTGCTTACCCACTATTTCGCTGGCCAAGATGTTGTTTCTGTAAGGATCAAGAGCCTCCCTTATCAGTTAGCATTCTGTTGGTAAACAACATGTATTAATTTTGATTTTGAATTTTGAATTTTGAATTACAAAGTAGTAGGTTTCATGATTCAAGATTCAATTCAGGATGCAAGAGACAAAGGGAATACAGATTCGAATTTGTAGGTGTTAATGTTAATTCTCGTTCTCCCTTTGTTCATCGGTAGATGAGTGTTTACAAAAGCCTGAAATCAACGGATACAATCAGCCGATCAAGCATGTAACTGAACATAGTTGGAGCCAAAATGTGACGAGATAACTCCTTTTGAGTTAACAATCAGTTCCAATACGCTCGCCCACTCAGGTCCACCTCATAAACCGGGGTCCCATCAGGATGCAGCAACCCCCAATGTCGCTCAGATTCTGGACCAAACTTTTGATTCTCATCATACAACGAAAAAATAAAAGTCGGCATAATGACCCCTGGTCGAGCCGGCGTTCCCATAGGTGGAACCACTGTCATCTTTCTTACAATATTGCGGTTATACACAGCTGCATTTTCTCTATTTGCACCATACTCGTTCAACTCACCTTCATGTGGCCAACCCGTTTCCGCTATACCAATCATCACATTGTTGTATCCCAATTTAGCCATAGCAAAGAACACCGAGTCAAGCATCTGATCCAATAAGTTCGTGTAGGTTAGCCCACTTCCAGGGTCTGTATACGTTTGATTTCCGTTAAGAAGAGCATAATCAATGGTTATACTCATTGGGTTTTCTGACCATGAAAAATACGGGTAAACATCTATGAAGAAAAGCGAATCCGTTCCACTCAAGAAATCTAGCAACGGTACAATCTCATTAAGAATCTCGGGCTTAAATTTTCCGCTTGAAGGCGGAAACGTTGATTCCAAAATGTCCATAGCAAACGGAGTACCAATTTTAATGTCATTAATGCCTTCGGTTGTTAACGAGGTCCAGATTCGTGCCATGGCAGGTACGAGATCTTTCGTTATCTGCTTATCTTGATCGGTGGTTGTATAACTCAGGACTTCGTTTCCGACTAGCACGAAGCGGATTGTGGTATCGGGATAATGGTTAAGGATACGTTCGTAGACCCATTGGTCTGCAAGTTGTTGACTTGAAGCAATGGGTGAGATTTCATCGTTGGCGACCATGATGGTGACCTCAAGTTTAGTGGTCGATAGGAGCTGAAGTATTTCGTGGTCGGCGTCGTAGAGTTTGACTTGACCGGCGTTGATGGTTTGAAGGAGTTGGATGGATCGAGATGGAGATGGAAGGTTGTTCCCTAATCGCCCATAATTTACGCCAATTATTTGTGCCCCTAAGAGAAGAAAGTAAACAGAAGTGTTTAACTAGTTAGAACCACAAATAAAACCTCACATGTGAAAAATACATACAGTTTTGTTTCATATGTGAATCATTCAGGACCATCAATCTATCATATTGAAATAATATGAATCATAATTATAAAAATAGAATGCCGTGAAATTAAGAAACTTACTTGAGGAAGCGAGGAGATAGAGGTAGGAGAGGGACATAATAGTCATTTTGATAAGTGCGTGTTTCTCCATATCATAGAATGCAAATGCCATTTTTGAGGGTAAGATGTGTGTGTGTATGTATATATATATATATATATATATATATATGTATATATGTATAGTGTTGAAGAATGTGTTGACGTACCTGCAAATCTTTGACACCCAAACCAAAGGAGTGAAGAGTTAGTTTATAGATGAAGGTGGTGAAGAAGGCAAAGATTATGGTTTATGTGTAAACCTTTGTATAATAGGAAAAAATGCTGCACCCAAACTGGGGGTTGTTAGAAGCTAATCACTTGGATCAAATATAGGAAATAATTATTTTATCTTTTCCTATTTTATTATTATATTTTATTATTATACATAGAAATGTTTTAAATTAAAAAGGAATTTCCACAGGTTTGATGGAATGTTTGGTTGGTTTTCCATTAAGTCCTGTATGAATAAAGTTGTCTGTGTGGTTTAATCTGTTTGTATAGATTGGAAAGATTTTTGTTTGGGAGGGTGTTTTCATAGATGGAAGGACCATGTTTTTTACTTGGGAGAGACCGGTTTGGACAAAACTTGGCTTTCTGCATAAAACTTCCTCCTAAAAGCTTAATAAATAAGTCACTTTCTATATCATTAAGCCACTATCAAACAGTCATGTATAACTGATTGAATAAGCTATATGTCCCATTAAGTTCATTAAGCTGCTAACAAAGAGGCCTTAAGTTGTAGTTTAATGAATTCTTAAACTAAAATGAGCAGCAAGTATTATTAGAAAACGACAACTCAACTTTTAAAAGAGTTTTTGGGCCTTGGGTCCATGTTGTTGGGTTGAATAGGATTAAATGGGCTCACTTTCGACTTTATATATTTGTTGTTGTTGTTATTTAGCATAGAATTTTTGATTTCACGCCTTAGTTAAAAGGGAAATTAATTAAAATACCCTAAGTTTGACCATGTTTTACTGAAATACCCAAAATCTCTTCCACTTTGCAAAAATACCCTAAAAATCCGCGATGGGAGCCCGCGATCGCGGGCCAGGGACCTTTCCGACACTTTTTTAAACTTGCAGGGACCATTTTTGAAAAATGGAATCCCGCGATGAGGTTATTTTTGTGACTTTTCAATTGCAAGGGACCATTTTTTGAAAAATTCCAGGGACCATTTATGAAAATTTTGATATTTTTGGCACTGTTCACCCCCATTTCGTCCATTTTTACGAATTTAAAATGAAATGTTACACTTTCAACCCCTATACTTATTTACTAAATTTACTTTATACCTTTTACTTTCATTATTTTAATTTTACATTTAACACATATAATCGTTTATTAACTAAAATACGTTAAAAAAATACGTTTTAATTTTAACAAATTACACCATCATAATCGTCCATTCGATACGTTCGAAATGAGCCCAATCTTGAATTTTTTTGGATTTATATATTTTAATATATATCATATACAGTTATACACTACATAAAAAAAATATTTTTTATATTTAAAATTCATACTCTTATAGTTAATTATTTAATTTATGGTACACTCTTATTTTTTTTTCAATTTTGTTTTACACTTCTATCGATACTCAAAGTTGAGTAAATTGATGAAATTAGCAAAAACCAAATGAAGTAAACAGTAAGTCAATCACAATACTTTAACAAAATAAGTTAATACTAAAAATAACAATTATTTAATGTTACATAAACAACCTAACGTGGCCCTATTTGACAATGTTCATAAATGGACTCCGCCATATGTATGCGGAAATCTTTGGCAACAACCTCGGCCTCGTCAGGGTGTACCCATACCTCATTTTTATTTATCAACATTTGGACATTACGGCATACCCAGACACCGCAATCTGCAGTTATCCCGGCCTGCTGGGGTGCATTCTTGGCGAACTTATAGCGAAAGGCACCTGTCATTTCGCGACGTCTAACATCCTTGACCCGACAAAAGAAGTCATTCAGCACAGCTTTAAACTTTGTCATTTGCTCTTCCAATTGCTGTCTGAAGAGACTGGCACTGTCGCTATCATATATGGTCATGGTCATAGCGTCAAGTTCAAACACTCCAAACAGCCAATGTTGGGGATTAAGGCATATAGGGATGTACACCTGAAATATTACAATATTAGACAACTTAGTTAGCAACAAAACAAGTTAAATAAAATCAGAGTAAAACGATTTACATACCACATCGAGGAGAGCCCAAGAGGTCCCTTCCATGCCATTGCATGAATTAACCACGGAGGTGGGACCTAGATGCTCAATCAACAAGTAATGAAAGAACATACTGAACATCATGGTCCACCTCGTGTCTGTTCCACGATGTCTTTGCAACAACGAGACCCAACAATCGATGTGCTATACATAAAAAATAGATGGTTAGACATGTAAAATAAATATATTTGATTATATGACTATAATTAAACTTCATACTAACCACATCCAGTAAGTCAGACTCCAAAGGGTCAACGGCCAGCAATACATTGAAAAACGAGGGGGTGATTTCCAAGTTCAATTGAGAGCCGAAGAAATCAAAAAGCATCTCCTCCGGCTCAGCGTTGGCGTCCTCGACCTCCAACTGTAGAAACATGTGTACTAGCGTAGGGTCGCCACCAGAGTAAGACACATCCATCCATGGCCCGAACGGTGTCCCTCTATAGATGGTCTCAAGGGTATCCGCGCGATCACCTAATCCCCTAAAGAGCGCTCCTAATTCCTCGATGTAGGAAACTTTGCACCTTACCGTCAAGTCGATGTTAAAGAAATCCTTCTACATAGTCATTCACAGATGTTATAGTTAGTGTTATATATAGATGCTGCGGTTTATTTTATTTTATATAGATGTTGCGGTTTATTTTATTTCAACGTATCATATTGTTATATATAGATAAAGTGCGGTGATATTTTATTTCAACGTATCATATTGTTATATATAGATAAAGTGCGGTTTATTTTATTTCAACGTATCATATTGTTATATATAGATAAAGTGCGGTGGTATTTTATTTCAACGTATCATATTGTTATATATAGATAAAGTGCGGTTTATTTTATTTCAACGTATTATATTGTTATATATAGATAAAGTGCGGTTTATTTTATTTCAACGTATAATAGTGTTATATATAGATAAAGTGCGGTTTATTTTATTTCAACGTATCATATTGTTATATATAGATAAAGTGCGGTGGTATTTTATTTCAACGTATAATAGTGTTATATATAGATAAAGTGCGGTTTATTTTATTTCAACGTATCATATTGTTATATATAGATAAAGTGCGGTTTATTTTATTTCAACGTATAATAGTGTTATATATAGATAAAATGCGGTTTATTTTATTTCAACGTATCATATTGTTATATATAGATAAAGTGCGGTTTATTTTATTTCAACGTATCATATTGTTATATATAGATAAAGTGCGGTGATATTTTATTTCAACGTATAATAGTGTTATACATAGATAAAGTGCGGTTTATTTTATTTCAACGTATCATATTGTTATATATAGATAAAGTGCGGTTTAGGGACCCTAGTTGTCATTCTTAAAAGTTTAGGACCTAATTGGCATTCTTAAAAGTTTAGGACCTAATTGGCATTCTTAAAAGTTTAGGGACCTAAGTTGTCATTCTTAAAACCGTAGGGACCTAAGTTGTCATTCTTAACATTTTTTTTATAAAAAACACATTCTTAACAATTTTTTTTATAAAATGTGTTTTTTTATAAAAAATTGTTAAGAGTTTGTTTTTATAAAAAAAATTGTTATAGTTTTATGGTTTTATGTTTGAATGTGATATTTGTATGTTATAATGTGTATGTTGTTATAGTGTGTTTTTTCATATAAAAATTGTTAAGAGTGTTTTTTTATAAAAAAAATTGTTAAAAGTGTGTTTTTATAAAAAATTGTTAAAAATGTGTTTTATTTATAAAAACACACTCTTAACAATTTTTTTTATAAAAACACACTCTTAACAATTTTTTTATAAAAAAACTGTTTTTATAAAAAAATTGTTAAGGGTGTGTTTTTATAAAAAAAAAAAACACATTTTTAACAATTTTTTTATAAAAACACACTTTTAACAATTTTTTTATAAAAAAACACTCTTAACAATTTTATATGAAAAAACACACTATAACATACAAATATCACATTCAAACATAAAACCATAAAACTATAACAATTTTTTTATAAAAACACACTCTTAACAATTTTTTTATAAAAAAACACATTTTTAACAATTTTTTTTAAAAACTGTTTTTATAAAAAAAATTAACAATTTTTTTATAAAAAAACACATTATAAAAACCATAAAACTATAACAATTTTTTATAAAAACACACTCTTAACAATTTTATATGAAAAAACACACTATAACAACATACACATTATAACATACAAATATCACATTCAAACATAAAACCATAAAACTATAACAATTTTTTTATAAAAATACTCTTAACAATTTTTTATAAAAAAACACATTTTTAACAATTTTTTATAAAAACTGTTTTTGTAAAAAAAATTAACAATTTTTTTATAAAAAAACACATTATAAAAACCATAAAACTATAACAATTTTTTATAAAAACACACTCTTAACAATTTTTTATAAAAACACACTGTTTTTATAAAAATTGTTAAGGGTGTGTTTTTATAAAAAAATTGTTAAGAGTGTGTTTTTATAAAAAAAAAACATTGTTAACAAATTTTTTATAAAAACTCACTCTTAACAATTTTTTTATAAAAGAACACTCTTAACAATTTTTTTTATGAAAAAACACACTATAACAACATACACATTATAACATACAAATATCACATTCAAACATAAAACCATACATATCATGTTAAACATACAACATATTCAAACATAAGTTATAAACACTATAACAACCTACAAATCATATATCTTAACTTAAAATAACATACAAAAAATAACAAAAAACATAAGGAAAACATACCACAGAGGTAATACGAGACATCTTCACAAAACCCGAACGCGTATTCCACACGACAAAATTGAGAGAGTGGGAGAAAATTGAGAGAGTTTGATTAAAAATTGAGAGAGTGATTAAAAAAATGAGAGTGCCGTTTTTTGGTCCCCCCCCCTTATATAGTGCGGCCGAAGAAAAATTAGGGTTTGGTTCGTCAAACAGACTTTAGGGTTAACCTTGTGCCGACACGTGGCACTATTGCCCGCGATCGCGGGGGGTCAAAGAAAGTCAAACGCGGGCAGGGACCAAAACTACACACACGGGCATTCTTGAGGGGGGAAAGCTGGACCGCGGGCATTCTTGAGGGACCAACGCGGGCAAAGTGGGCAAACTTTGGACACGTGTAGCCCGCGATCGCGGGGGTCAACGAGAGTCAAACGCGGGCAGGGACCAAAACTGCACACGCGGGCATTCTTGAGGGGGGAAAGCTGGACCGCGGGCATTCTTGAGGGACCAACGCGGGCAAAGTGGGCAAACTTTGGTGACACGTGGCCTGGAGCCCGCGATCGCGGGCTCTATCGCGGATGTTTGGGGTATTTTTGTAACATGGGAGAGATTTGGGGTATTTCAGTAACACTTGGTTTGACTTAGGGTATTTTAATTAATTTCCCTAGTTAAAATAAGTAAGGAATCAGGATACTCATAAAATATAGCAAATATACCCAAAATCAGTATCAACAAAAATATTTTGAATACAACTATTCATTAATTAAATATTTATATTTTTATAAACTAAACACACCCAATATATTTCAATTTAAGATGATAATATGCATACATAATTGTCTTTTATTCCGAAAGGTAGAGAGAGCGGCTCGGTATAAATAAAACGTAAATGCTTTAATAGGTTTGTATAAGAAAATTATACAAAGTCTATGAACTAATTTTTTGAACAAAAGAACCATTAAACTTTTTCATTTTGAATGATTAAGTCCCTAAACTTTTTTTTTTCAATAAAATAAACTATCAAACTTTTAAAACTTGGTTACCTATATTCTTTTAACAAAAAAATTACTTGTAACCAATTAGGAACGTTTTAAAGTAAAAAAGAAACATAAATCGATTTTACCGTACCCAATCCGTACGTCATTCAAACTCATCACACACAACGGTATCGCTCCCTCTCGCCATCCCCATTGCCCCCATCGTTGTTTGCGTTGCATATCGCCTATCATGTTGTTGGGCTCTCCATCGATCTCCCTCTTTTTGACATGTTTGTTATCTATCAAAAGACGGAGAATCAAAAGAAAAAAACAAATCAAAAAGAGGGACATCGATGGCAACAACTAACAACGTGATATGCGATATCGGAAAACATACAATAACGGGGCAACGAGGAGCGACGAGGGGAGTGATATAGGTGTTTGCTTGGGGTTCGAATGACGAAAGGTTTGGAACGATAAAACTGATTTAGGGTTCTTTTTAATTTAAAACATTTCTAGACGGCTACAAGGAAATTTTTTGTTATTAAAATAATGTAGGTAACTAACTTTGCAATGTTTGATGGTTTATTTTATTAAAAGAATGTAGGTAACTAACTTTGCAATGTTTGATGGTTTATTTTATTAAATGAACGTTTAGGAACTTAATAATTCAAAAAAAGAAAGTTTAATGATTTTTTCATTCAGAAAAATAGTTTATAGACTTTATCATTGAAAATGAGAAATCTTAATGATTTTCTCATTCGAAAAAATAGTTTAAAAACTTAATCATTTAAAATATGATAGTTTATTGGTGTTTTAAACTTTTTAATAACATAATTGGTGAAGTAAGGACAACAGCACAAAGGAAAGAATAATCCAATTGAGAAAATAACATTGTAACATTTCTTGATGAAATACAACGAATAATTTGTTTAAAAGTAAATATAATATTGTAATCGATGTGATCTTCAATTAAGATTGATCCACAGGTTCAAATCCCTTCTCACACTTTTCATTATAAATTTCTCTGTCACCAGAACCCAACCCACCCCATAAATACATGCATAAGTAATAATATGAAATATGAATAAAGAATTTGAAATAATTAGCGGAGGCATGATTTTTTTTTTGAGGGAAAACTCCGGCAATATTATAAAAACAAACGAAAAAAAGGGGAGGAATTACCTACCCCAACATCCACCACCAAGGACAGACCCCAAGGCAAGCCAAATCAAAAAAGGACAAACCCAACCAAACAGAAAGACACCAAACCACAAGCCGCAAACGGCACAGACAAACAACCAAACCAAAAGAACAAAAACCAAACAAGCAAACCTAGCTATCATGCTGCATGATACGCTTCTTCTTCCCCTCCTTCCAAGCCATCCTCATCAGAACCACATCCTTAATCTCTTTGACAATCTGCTGCTTGTCTTTACGAGTATTCTGAAAAAGACGTCGGTTGCGTTCCCTCCAAATCAAGTAGACCGTCGCACCCAATGCCAGGTTTTGCATCATCAAATGGGGCCCACGGTCCACTTGAAAATCGCTGAGAATATCATCCCAAACTTCATTAAACCCATACAACTCCACTTCTGTCTTTATCGCCCTCCAAACATCCCGTGAGAATGGACATAAGAAAAATAAATGATTATGAGAGTCCGGACAATGCTCGCACAACGGACAACGCATATCAGGTGGTTCTTCCTTCCATAAAATAACACGATCCTGGGTTGGCAATCGTTGTTGGCATGCAATCCACATGCAAAAGGCATGTTTTGGGATACAACCCTTAAACCACACATACTTTGTCCATGGAACCACAGTATAAATACCATCCAAAGCAAGCCACGCATCGCGAACCGAGAAATCCACCAACTTTCTGTTTGGTGCCACCCATTTCAGCGTATCCCTACCCGACGCAACAACAATAGGAGGTGGGTGATTAGTCAGCTCCGGTTCCTGTTGGACCCACGAATTTGGCCAGACTCCATTGCAAGTTTCAATCACATCTCGAGCTGTAGAGTGCGCATCGAAACCTTCCGCTGTGAATCGACGATAGGAAATACAAGATGCAAGAGGTCCACACAACGACCATTTATCCTCCCATCCATTTGTATCCATACCATTGCCAAGATGGACAAAAACCGATTGTCTAATATGAGGACGAATCGTAAGAATTTTACGGAACACCCAAGACCAACACGACTTCGGCGTTAGCGTCCAAAACGAGCCACCACGCAAACAATTCATCCGGATCCAACGTACCCATAGTGAATTCCTATTAGTAAGCACATCCCATGCATGTTTGGTCACAAGGGCTCTATTCCATACCCTAAGTTTTTTGAAGCCAAGACCACCACTCTCAATCGGGGTACAAACCTTTTCCTAAGCTAATCGGCACTTACCACGAGAGTCATCCCCTTGCGCCCATAGGAAGTTTCGAAAGCATTTTTCCAGCTCGTGAATAATGCTTGAGGGGAGAATGAAAACAGACATCCAATACAACTGCATGGATTGCAATACAGACACGATCAATTGTTTCCTTCCACCATATGATAAGAACTTGGATTTCCAATTATGAATTCTTTGGGTAACTTTAGTAACCAAGGAACCATAATCCGCCACCTTCAAACGTACCGGAGATAATGGCACCCCAAGATACCGAATTGGAAACGTACCGGCCGAGAACGGAAGACAATTAAGGATTCCCATTCTAACATCCTCTGGGACGTTACCAAAAAACACTTCACTTTTCTCCAAGCTAGGCGATAAACTAGACCAGGTACGAAATAAATCCAATGCCCGTTTAAGAACCTCTACCGACGCCACATCCCCACGCGTAAAAACAAACAAGTCATCAGCAAAGCATAAATGGGTTATATCCAATTCTTGACAACCCTGATGATATCCAAAATATTCCGAATCCTCAATACATTGCTTCAACAGCATGGAGAAGCCTTCCATTATAATAGTGAAAAGATACGGCGATATCGGATCACCTTGGCGAATGCCCCTCTCCCCTTTGAAGAAACCCACGGTTCCACCATTTAAAGCAATGGAGAACGAAGATGTGTGAATCAACTCCCGAATCCACTTAATAAAAACTGGATGAAAACCAAACCCCTTCAACATATTAATAATATACACCCAGTCAACCGTATCATACGCCTTACGAATGTCAATTTTAAACGCACACCGAGGGGGACCGCAACTAGTATGGTACCCCGATACCAATTCATAGGCCATCAAAATATTATCAGAAATCCTCCGGCCCGGGATAAACGCTGACTGAGTAGGGCTCACAAGCTTACTAAGATAAGGCTTCATTCGGTCAGAAATTATTTTGGAAATGCATTTATAAAGCACCGAACAACATGCAATAGGACGAAAGTCAGTAACACGTGTGGCATTTGGTACCTTCGGTATTAAGCACAAAAGAGTGTGGTTCAACTCCTTTGCCAAGCGCCCCGAGTAGAAGAAATTATGAATGGCAATTTGAACATCTTTCCCAATCACACTCCAAGCATATTTAAAGAACCTTGACGAGAAGCCATCCGACCCCGAGGCTTTGTCATCACCAATCTGAAAAATAGCAAGACGAATCTCTTCATTAGTAATTGGCCGAATAATATCAAGAGACTCCGAAATCGTAAGAGTCTTGTTGAAAAGGGCCGGTTCCATATTTGGATTCACCAACTAATCCTTCGTTCCAAGAATAGACTTAAAGTGATCAAGAAAAACAGCCTCCACCGCATGATCATAAACAAATTGCCCGTGCATATCACAAATCGAATGAATAAATGAACGGACTCTTTTTTCCTTTACAACTTGATGGAAGAATTTACTGTTCCCATCACCCTCCGCTAACCACTTCACTTTAGCTCTTTGTCGAAAAAATACCTCCTCATCTAATTTCGCTTGCTGGTAAGCAAGAAGAATATGAGCAAGGTCCTCCACCAAATCGTTATTGGACGGGTCTAGATCACAAGCTAACTGCACTGCATCAAGCTCAACTTTTAAACTGGAAACCCGTTTAGAAATATCTCCATAACTCCGACAAAGAGACCACAAAGGAGCTTTTAAGAGTTTAAGACGACAGAGAAGTTGGTGCATGAAAGAGCCATACACCGGCACACGCCACACGTTGCTCACCACCTGCAAAAACTGAGGGTGATCTACGATAAAGTTTTCAAACTTGAACCCACAAACCTTTTTCCTCATATCCCTTCTAAATCCAAGAACTCCTGATGCGTGATCAGAGATTCCCCGGGGATGAAAGACAACCGCAGCATCATTATAAGAGGTCAAGAATTCGGTGTTAGCCATAATGCGATCTAATTTTCGGGACAAACCTCCCCCTCCTCTTGGTTTTTGACACCACGTATATTGAATACTGGCATAATTAATATCAAAAATTTCAATATCTTCAACACATAAGAAAAACTCCCCCATGTCCAAATTTCGTCTTGACGACCCCCCAAATCCGTCATGAGGGAAGAGCATGACATTGAAGTCCCCCATCAAGACCCATGGACTCGAATCCAAGAGAACCTTCGCCTTTCTGAGGCCTGACCATAGAGCACGTCTAGCCGCCCCAGTGTTTTGACCATACACAGCCGTAAGGAAGAAAGGGGACGACTCACCATGAATTTTCACTAAGCAGTGAACAAACTGGCCATGAGCTTCAAGCAGCATAACATCCAGAACACTCTCATCCCAAGCCAAAACAATACGTGTACCATATTCTGAGTGGGATTTATTTGAGATCCAGCTCCACTTACCAAACACAGACTTACATATAGATTCCAAGTTAGCAGCATGCACATGGGTTTCAATAAGTACACATAAGGAAATACCATTGACATTAAGAAAAGTCTTCACGTCACTTTGTTTAATTCGGGAGTTAAGACCCCGAATATTCCAACACGCAAATTTCAACATTACTAACCTGTGAAAGTGGGGATTTCCATGTTCCTGTCCAAAGCATCCCCCACATGCTTCCTACTCTATACTTCCGATTGAAAATCTACCTTTGTACCTTCTCCTTGGCTCGAATTCTCAGCCCCATCACCACTCCCATCGCTCCCCGACAAAGAAGTGTATCTATTTGACGTTTTTAGAATACTTTTTAACGGTTTGGGAATATTCCGAAGAGATTTGGCTATTGCAGCAACCGTAGGAGCTTTTTCACGAACCGGGGTGCTCAACTTCCCGCCCCCTCCCCCTTACTAGCATCGCCCTTCTCAACAACTACATCCTTTCACTACTACTCTCCACTGAATTATTGCTCTCGGTTTGGCTAACCTCTCGGTCAGCCACCTCTTCCTATCGCCTATCATTTTGACTATCGACATGGCCCTTATGCAAACCAGGATCATGGTCATGCATGTCTTGACCCGGCACAATCGGCTCCTGCATGGCTTTCATTGGAGGCACCACACGAGACTCCTTTAAGCCTTTGGATCCAGAGAAAGTCCCCATCTCCACATTTTTGCCACCCACCACAGCTTGAGTCGTTTTTGGTCGCCAATGTTTTCTTTCCACTCTAGTAAATCCCTCCGCATCAATCATAGGTTTTTTAGCATTTACCACTCGATGGTTGACAGACTTTACACACGCTGCAGTTTTATGGCCGAACACAAGGCAATGTGCACATTGTGTTGGTTCCCAAATATATTCCACTTCAATCTTAACCCTAGCCTCATCACCTCCATGTAAGTTTGGTACAACCACTTCTAGTTCCCTCTTTAACTCCCCAACCACCCACGCTTAAACAAGAACCTTAGCAAAACCTGGACGAACCCAAGCTTTGTCACACAAATCCGCCGTACACGAATCCATCTGCTTAGGGATGCCTATCGCACTTGCTATACGGCTAATACCTTCCCTATTAAAGGCCACTATTGGTACGTGATGCAGCTTTACCCATAAGGGACACGTAGAATGGACAGGTTTGCTCAGCCCCTTAGTGGGGTCCCATGGGAAAACAAAGAGGGGAACACCCCTGATCATCAAAGGTCCACCTTCAACCGCCTGCAGGACCCCACCCTCATCGTTAAAACGGAAGAAATAGATGCCATTGTCATTCATCATGGCATCACAAAAGCCATACTTGCCCCAAGCCGCTTTCACATATCTTTGCACCATCGGGAAGTGTAACCGTGGTCCAAGAAAATAGCCATACACAGTTGTATGGTAGGTCTTAACAGCGTCCTTTGCAAGGCTTACCGGAATGTGGATGCAAGATTGCACTTTGTCTTCCTACGGGAAGAATTGCAAGGATGCCGAATTACTGCTTCCAACCACTGCCGCAAAATCCATTTTGCTTTTAAACCCGACGCCAAACTTAAGACTATCATCCTGCACGTCTCCCCTTTTGATTGAAAGTCTATTCCATACAGATTCACGCACACCCTCCTGCACCTTCGGATCACCACTAGCTTGACCCGCTGGATACGAAGTCTGATTCAGGCCGAAAGGCCCTTTCTTGCCGCCACTCATACCATTCGTCTCCCCTGTCACCAACTCCTCCTCATCATTAACCTTATGATTACCCTCACCCCAGTCTTGCACAGCCCCATCTTCCACCGAGACCCCATGCAAAACCCTAGCCGGGTGCGTCATAGTGACGTCAGCCCTAGTCTTGCATGGGAGTACCACAGCCTCAACGTCCACACAATTAGGGGTTTTATCCGACCCCATGCCACTGTCAACAACTTTCGTGTTCTCCATTGGTCACAAAGCGAAGCCCCACGCTGAAGTCGCACTTGGAAACCCTAATCTAGGAACCCTAGATAAAGGTGATGGCTGGCTGGTAAACGACGATTGTTGTGGAGGATGTGAAGATGGTGGGAAGTAGGGGTGGTGGAGGAGGTAGTTGTGATCGAACTGGCGGAGGTATAGGTGGTGGTGGAGGTAGGGGACGAGTCTTGAAAATAGCCATCGATGTAAACGGGCGCGACGATTGATAGTGGTGATTGCTGGAGGTGGTCGACAATGATGGTGGCGGTGGACAGTGATAGAGGAGGTTGTTGTAGTGGAGGAAGAAGTGGAACCGACCTCCGTTGGTTGGCGATGGCTACCGGTGACCACCGTTGGTGGTGGCAGCGATGGGTGGTGATCGATGGTGGTGGAGTTGTTGTAGTGGAGGAAGAGGTGGAAGTGGTCGTCAGTGGTTGGTGGTGGCTACCGGTGGTGGCGGTAATGGGTCGTGGTGATCGATGGAGGTGGAGGTTGTCAATAATGGTAGTGGTAGTGGCGATGGGCGGTGGTTGTGGAGGTGGTGGTGGAAGAAATACGTAGGGTTTATATATCAAACGAGGTTAGATTTGTAATTTTGTAGTTTCTGTGTTATTCTTGTCCCATGTTGGTCCACCTATTTTGCTGGAACAAGAAAAAAAACCATTTTTGTCTCATCTTGTCCCACCTTGTCCCAGACCCATGTCGCGCAAAACGCGGGACAATGGATTTTTGCCTTGTCCTATGTCATGCCAAACGTGGGACAATGAGTTTTGTCCCGTCCTGTCTTATGTACCAAACTCAGCCTGAAAGACCAAGTCTAAATCAAGGGTTAAATGTGAACATGGTCAAAATATGAGAATACAAGAATAACCAAATCACATGTGATTTTGCAGTGAACTCAGATACATTTATGGAACACGATTAATGCATGGGTGCATATGCGATTTGGCCCGTGAGCAGTGGCGGATCCAGGATTTTCCATGGTGGGGGCATCTTTAAGGTAGGTTAAATGCCCGTTAAGTTGACCGATGTATTTTTAGCCTAAATCAAATGTTTCGAGGGTTTTTTAAAGTTTTTTGGTTGATTTTAAGGAATTTTTAAGTTTTCTTGTCGTTTTCGATGGACTTATTTGTTTGTTTGTCGATTTCAAGAGTTAATTTTGGTTGACTTCGAGACAATATTTTTGATTGATGGCCCCCGGACGGAAAATTACTAGGGCACATCAAGGTAGAAACCAAAACAATCCAAGCTTTTACCCTAAAATTTTCATTTTTCCCCTCTTTAATGGGGTCCCATCTCCCCATAACTTTCAAAGTGCATCCGCCCCTGCCCCCGTGAGTTAGGTAGCAACCAAGCTCGTACATCATTACATGTGAATTAAATGTAAAATCACATATGGTTTGACCGCTCTAGGTATTTTTCTATTTGATCACGATTCTCATTTGAACTCGATTGTATTGTTATAACCTTCTGAACTTTTTTTTTCAAAAATCTTTCAAACGACATTTGATAAATTTATATGATGTCGAAATCAATAGAAGGTTGCTTTTCTAAAAACTTTTATGAATCGAAAACTTGAATTTCATTAAGCAAGCTTGGTTCTTTAAATAGGGATAACAACCCTAATTACAATCAAATAAGGAAAACAATCAAAGGAGATAAAGGCCAAATAAAACAGGAGAAATAAAAGGAAAGGATAACAAACGAAATCAACGAAATCCTTTACTCCCCCTCAAGTTGGAGCATGTAAGTCTCGAATGCCCAACTTGTCAAGTAGCTTGCGTAATCGTTCCGTGCCTAATGCCTTAGTGAAGATGTCAGCCACTTGTACTTTCGTGTCAATACTGAGAGGTTTGATTTCCTGTGTTTCAACACGCTCACGGACAAAGTAGCAGTCCATTTCAACGTGTTTGGTCCTTTCATGAAAAACAAGATTATTAGCAATCTGTCGAGCCGCTTGATTGTCACAGAAAAGAGGTGTAGCGCTAGTTTGAGGTGCCTGCAGAATTTTAAGTAACCAACGAACCCACAAGACTTCACTAACAGTTGTCGCCATAGCCCTATACTCAGCTTCAGCGGAAGATCTCGAGACAACTGTTTGTTTCTTTGTTTTCCAGGAGATGGGTGCTCCACCTAAAAGTAGCAAGTAACCTGTACGAGATCGTCGTGTAAAAGCACATCCAAGCCAATCTGAGTCACAATAGGCTATAAGATCAATACCTCCTTCCTTTGATATAAAAACTCCTTGACCCGGAGTGGTCTTTAGGTAACGTAGGATTCTGACTGCAGCGTCCATGTGACATTATCGAGGATCAGATACAAACTGACTAAGTATATTGACTGAATAAGCAATGTCTGGTCTGGTAGCTTGGAGATAAAGCAGTCTTCCAACAAGACGACGATATTGGCTAGCATCTACCTTGGGACTGTTATGACCTTGATCCAACTGTAAATTTTGTTCCATCGGAAACAAGCTCGGACGACACCCCGTTAAACCACTGTCTTCAGGAATATCAAGTGTGTACTTGCGTTGACTAAGCACAATACCATTAGGTGTTCGTGCCACTTCTATTCCCAAGAAATATTTCAACGGACCCAAATCCTTAATGCTGAACTTCTGATCGAGAAAGGACTTTACTTCTTGTATCTTTGCGGCACTGTTACCGGTGATGATGACATCATCAACGTAAATCAAGGCAGCAACAAAAACATCGTTTTTGTTGAATATGAATAAAGAAGCATCAACATGGGTTTGTCGAAATCCCAAGCCAGTAAGTGCCAAAGTGAACTTTTGGTACCAGTTGCGAGATGCCTGACGAAGGCCATAAAGAGATTTTTGCAATCTACAAACCCGTGTTTCTTCCTTTTTTGAAAAACCATCTGGAATTTTCATATAGACTTCTTCTTTGAGGTCGCCATGCAAAAAAGCATTATTCACATCGAGTTGATGTACAATCCAATCCTTCTTAGTTGCAACAGCAAGGAGTGTTCTGACTGTTACCAATTTAGCAACAGGGGCAAAAGTGTCATGAAAATCTACCCCCTCCATTTGTGTGAATCCTTTTGCAACCAATCTCGCCTTATATCTTTCGATTTCACCATTTGGCTTGTATTTTATTTTATACACCCATTTGGAATCGATGGCTCGTTTACCCTCAGGCAAGTTTTCAAGGGTCCAGGTACCATTGTTTTCGAGGGCTTTGATTTCATCTTTCATTGCTGTAACCCATTTTTCATCTTGCATATCCTGCTTAAAATGTTTTGGCTCACTGTTGGAGCTAATTGCTACCAAGAAAGCCTTATGCTTAGGAATGGCAATGGGTCGGGTTCGGGCCGGTTATTAGTATCCCCGTCCCCAAAACCGATAACCAAAACCATCCCCGAAACCGTCCCGATCCCCGTCGGGGATCTTATCGGGGATCCCCATCGGGTCCCACGGTTTCCCCGATCCCCATTGGGGAACCCGTTAAGGGTAAAAATCTCCTTTCCTCGTTGGTTTCCCTGTTCACCGTTGGTTATACCCGAACCCGAAACCGACCTTTTTTCTTTTACAAAATGTTAATTTTCACAACTAAAAGTAAATTACAAATTTTCTACACATGCAAGTCTAAATGTCTCAAACAATGTCATAAATTACAATATAAAAGTAAATCGAAGTTCAAATATCGTACGACTAACACGATTTCACGATTAGACAAATAAAATAGATTTTTTTTCCGACAGGCTTATTTGGGGTGTTGAGGTAAAAAGGATAAAATCTTCAAAATTTAATGTTAGTATTTTTCTAAATGATATTATATACACATAATTAACACATATATAGATATATTAATATTAATATATATATATATATATATATATATATATATATACACACACACACATATATCGGGCCGGGCCGGTGATCTTCGTCCCCGCCCCCATCCCCGTCCCCGATAAAATCCCCGAATACGTCCTCGATCCCCGCCCCGTCCCCGATAAGGAGTCTCCGTCCCCGGCCCGGAAACTTCGGTTTTCGATTTTCACCATCGGTTTTGTTTTTTTTTTTGCCATCCCTACTTATGCTTATCAGAAAATTTGTCATAAGAAAGATAGCGAGTTAGGGAATGTACCGTCGAAGAAGCTTGATGGCTTGTGGTTCGTGCGTGGTCTATCGAAGGTGGCAGCTTGACGACGAAATCTTCAAAACGTTTCGGTGGTGCTCTATTCCTTTTCTCTCTTTGACATTGTGTAGTCGTTTCTGTGTCTTAGGTCACAGGGTCATTCACGTGGTCTTCGAGAACAACTTGGGCATCTGTGGTCAACTCCTCATTAGTTTCTTCAACATTCTCCCTTGTCTCTTCAACTTCAATACCATCATCGATATTTTCTGAGTTACGAAGGGCGCTATCAGTGGTTGCATCTTTAATTTCCCAATCACTTTCTCTTATTTCTGCATAATCTTCTTTTACCTTGTCTCTGGTCACCATAAAAGGGAACTCGTTTTCTACGAATTTTACATCCCTTGAGACAGTGATTTTGTGTGTATCAATGTCATATATACGATATCCTTTCTGCCCTTGAGGGTATCCGATGAAGACCCCAGGCCTCCCCCTCACTTCAAACTTATCTCCCTTTGTTTCTATGTTTCTAGCATATACCAAACAGCCAAAAACCCTCATCTGGTCATATTCTGGTTTTTGCTTAAAAAGAACCTCAAAAGGTGTTTTAAAGTTTATAACTTTGGAAGGAAGCCTATTTATGATGTAAGTGGTTGTTAAGATGAAATCTCCCCAAAATTTAATGGGTAAGTTAGCCTCAAATCTTAAGGCTCTGGCTATCTCAAGAAGGTGTCTGTGTTTTCGTTCAGCGACACCATTCTGTTGTGGGGTGTTTGGACAAGAAGTCTCAAGAATGATACCTTTGGAAGCATAAAAATCACTTACGAACCCGAGGTGAATTCTCCCCCGTTGTCGCTCCTTATTCTTTTGACGTCTTTTCCAAATTGAGTCTTGATCATATTGCACAAGTTGATCAGATGACTGCATGCTTCTGATTTGTGTTTAAGCAAAAACACCCAAACGGCTCTACTAAAATCATCAACCATCGTCAAAAAATAACGTGCCCCTATGATCGAAGGAGTTCGATAATTTCCCCAGATATCACAATGAAGTAAATCAAAACACTCACTCATCTTAATAGAACTTTTAGGAAAAGGAAGTCTGGTATGTTTTGCCTTTACACACGAATCACAAACACTATTATTTGACCTAGGAACAAGATTTTCTAAAAACTCAAAATATCGTAACTTGGAGTCTGAAGTGTGACCAAGTCTTTTGTGCCAAACTTCAACATCTGGTGCAGCCATCATCGCCA
Source organism: Saussurea involucrata (assembly GCA_033807775.1). Classification (NCBI taxonomy): domain Eukaryota; kingdom Viridiplantae; phylum Streptophyta; class Magnoliopsida; order Asterales; family Asteraceae; genus Saussurea; species Saussurea involucrata. The sequence continues at coordinate 91,468,697 of CM066322.1, read as the reverse complement.
TTTTCTTTTCTGCCACCGAATCCATTCGATAGAGACCACCCTTGCACTTACCCATGCCAATCAAGTTCTTCTCGATTAAGCCCTGTATAAGACAAAAATCAGGGTAAAAGGTCACTGCACAGTTCAAATCTTTGGTTATTCGACTAACAGAGAGCAAGTTGCATTTAAAATCAGGAATAAATAACACATTCCCGATTCTAATCCCGTTTGGCAAATTGCAATTCCCTTTTCCTTTAACTGGAATGGAATCTCCGTTTGGTATGGTGACAGGTGCCTCATGATTACAATTTACCCCTTTTTCAAGTAGATTCGGATCACATGTCATGTGTTCCGTAGCACCTGTATCAACAATCCATGAATTGTTACCAACATTCTTACCAGCCATGTTACCGACGGGCCCTACACCTTCTTTGTTAGCGCTCTTGAAGTGCTTGAGTAGCTCCTGATATTGCTCGTTCGTCATGATGGGCACTTGTGTGGTTTCAGTGTTGGCAAACGCAGCTTTGGGTCGACCTTTCTCTTTCTTTTCTTTTCCGGGCCACCACTCGGGATAGCCAATTCGCTTGAAGCAACCATCTTCATTATGTCCCGTTTTACCACAGAAGGTACAATTTTCAGCTTCATCATTGTTGTTGCGTCTTGCCTCCTTCGTACCAACTTTGTTACGCTGTGGTGTTGAGTTGTTGGTTCCTTCCCTTCTGTTCTGAGCAAAGCTTTGAAAGGCAACATCCTCATGTGTGGGTCTTCTTGTGGCCGTTATGGCTCTTTGTTGTTCATCTTCTGCGACCAGATGATAAGCAGTGCCAAGCGTAGGAGTTGGTTTCGAGGCAAGAATCTGAGTCTTAATCGTTGCAAACTCATTGTCAAGTCCCATCAAAAACTCGTAGAGCCTCTCCTTTTCTTTTGCTTCGTTCAGTCTTTTTCCAGCGTCACATGTACACCTTCTGCAGGTGCAATAAGGTGTTGGTGACACGGTTTGTATTTCGTCCCACAGTCCTCGCATCTTGGTGTAATAGGCTGAAACAGATGCGCCGTTCTGAGCCGTGGTAGTCAAGGTCTGTTTCAGTTCATATGCTCGAGGAGCACTTTCCTTGCCAAATCTTTCTTCAAGGTCGGTCCATATCTCTGCAGCGGTGTTGGCGTATTTGACGCTTGATCTGATATCCTTCTCCATGGCTGTAGTCAACCATCCCTTTATCATAGCATCACATCTCATCCATAACATATATTGTGTCGATTCTTCTTCTGGCCTTTTGATTGAACCATTAATGAAACCGATTTTGTTCTTTGCGAACAAAAAATTCTTCATCTCTTGAGCCCAATCTCCATAGTTGCTGTCAGAGAGAACATCGTTTACCTGCATCTGCCTTGGATAATCAGAGGAATGAAGATAATATGGAGAATTGGGATCGATGGTGTTTCCATCGTTCTTTGGTGGCAGTGCCTCGTCATCTCTGGCCATGGCGTCGTTGATGTTTGAGACGGATCAATCAAACCCGCTCTGATACCATAAAAACTTTTATGAATCAAAAATTTGAATTTCATTAAGCAAGCTTGGTTCTTTAAATAGGGATAACAACCCTAATTACAATCAAATAAGGAAAACAATCAAAGGAGATAAAGGCCAAATAAAACAGGAGAAATAAAAGGAAAGGATAACAAACGGAATCAACGAAATCCTTTATTTTCTAAAAAGATAAGAGAAGAAAAACAATAATTAGATGGAAGTTGGTTAAAAGAGAAAATAATAAAAAGGGTAAACATAATCATTGATGGAATGTAGACACATTTTCAGAATTATAAACGCATGTTACCTGCAATCATCAAATATTTGGTTTTATGACGGACCAATTTTAGTCTGCTTTGTTGTTTTTAAAGCATTTCCAACCGCTTTTCTATTTTGGAGAATATGGGATTTTAGGCTGAATTTTTGCTCCAACAGTTTTTCTAAAACTATCTTTAAAATGAAGAAATTAGAAGAGAGAATGAGTTTTTCTCCAAATATGAAGTTAACCCAAAAAATGATTACTACATAAGAGGACCAATATAAATCGTTGAAAAAAAAATATTTAGAGAGAATTAATATATTAATATTATAATCAATGTTTTTTTCTCTAAAATGGGGAATCTATTGGAGATGAATATAATTTTTTTTGGAGATTTTGACTTTTAGTTCTCCATTTTGAAATATTTTTGAGGAATCTGTTGGAGATGCTCTTAAATGTGGACTTTCTTACCTAATTTTTAAGGTAATCGAGAGGCTGGACTACAAAGAATAGGCGGAGAAATTTTGTGTTATATATGGTAATCCCACTAATATCCGAATTGAATGCAAAACTTTTCAATGCGTAATCTTAGCGTTCAATGTGTATTCCTGAATAATCTTATTTTTCAGTTATTCAATCCTTAACAAAATTGATAACAAATTTAGCAGTAATTATATATGGATTGTTAGTTTATATCACATGTTTCTGTATGCTTCCATATTTCGATTTTGGAATAAGAGACCATAACCGGCCATGTTTGGTAATGTTTTTGTTATCTATTTTTCCTTTATGTTTTTTAAGAAAAAAAATATATAAATTGAATAGAGAAAACAGTATTTCTCCACTATTTTATATATTCCCATGATGAAAATCAGTAACGTCAAAGAATTATAGAAAAAAACTTATTTATCCAAATTCGTATGGCATGATTTATTGCGAGAAATGCTCCTTGATTGGTGACACCTATCATGGTGTGTGTACATATATATTGAAAAATTCAATCACGAATTGAACCAAGTTTTCGTCTCTGAACTGAGGGATCTCATGTGTCTTTGGGTATCCATTTTTAATATGAATAACGAAGATGAATGTTTATACACTATTCATGATAAATAATACAATATTTAGAATGAATAATACGCCAATTAATGATCAATGTATTATTCATTCTGAATGATACATTGTTCATGATAAATAATACATAAACGACCTGTGAAGATCGGGACACGTGTCGTGCTCTCCTTTGTCCTCGTGTTTGCAACAGAAACTTGGTTTTCATTTGAACCCACCCATATATATATAGACTGGGTATCAAATACAAACCAGTTAGTTTGTACAAACTCGTACAAACCATACCTAGCTTCATGATTTTGTAAATTTGGCTTCATGAATATATATATATATATATATATATATATATTCATGAAGCCAAATTTACAAAATCATGAAGCTAGGTATGGTTTGTACGAGTTTGTACAAACTAACTGGTTTGTACCCGATACCACCCCTATATATATATATATAGTCTTAGGTTCAATAGAGAATTCCAAATATTTAGAGAAATAGAGAAGTGACCTTGGCCATTTATTCGGTCAAGATCGGTTATAATTGATCAAAAGTTGCGGCTTTGACTGGTCAAATGTTGCGGCTGTTCCAAAAAATAGAAGGGCAATTTCGTAACTTTTACAAAAAACACGGGCTGAGTTCATATATGAATCTGTGTGATTCACATATAAACTATACGTTCATATATGAACCTTTGTAATTCACATATGAACTCTTTATAACTAATTCATATATGAATCTTGTGATTCATATATGAACCTTTGTGTTTCATATATAAAACTAATTAACTGTAGGTTCATATATGAATCAGTTGAACCAATTAATTGATTCATATATGAAACCTTTGTGATTCATATATGAATTTTTTTAACTAATTCATATATGAACCTTTGTGTTCATATATGAATCTTTGTGATTCATATATGAATTTTTTTTAACTACTTCTCATATGAACAAATTAACTGATTCATATATGAATCACAAATGTTCATATATGAATTAGTTAAAAATAGTTTATATGTGAATTACAAAAGTTCATATATGAACGTATAGTTCATATGTGAATCATAGGGGTGTTCAAAAAAACTGTTAGACCGTTCAAACCGGTCGAACCAAGTCAAACCGGACCGTTTTCGGCGGTTTGAGCGGTTTGCCGGTCCGATCTGGTTTGAAAAATTGCCAAACCGGGCGGTCCGGTCCGGTCTGCGGTCTGGCGGTTTTTTTGGGCGGTTTGCACCAAACCGACCGCCAAATATATATATATATATATATATATATATATATATATATATATATATATTGATTAGTTCTATATACTTCTTCTTCTCCTACATGTTAGATTAATGCAATCTTTTTTTTTTCTAATTTATATAATGTCATTTTTTTGCATATTGTTGTTTGATAAAATATTGAAATCTTTATGGACTATGGAATACAAAGAACGTGAAGTGAAGAAGTGAACCATGGACTTTGTTACTTATTTTGTGGACTTTGTTTATCTCAAATGAACAAATCTTTGTTTAATTTTTTAGTCTAAAATTCAAAATTATATATGTTTCTTAAGTTTAAACTTTAAAGCCCATAAAAGGCTAAACCGCCTAAACCGATCGGATCAAACAACCTAAACCGCGGTCCGATTTGACCGGTTTGGGCACTTGATATCAAACCGCTCGGTTTGAAAATTAAATAAACCGCCACTTGCGGTTTGGTTTGTGGTCTGAAGGGTTAAACCGCCCAAACCGGACCGCGAACACCCCTAGTGAATCACACAGATTCATATATGAACTCAGCCCGTGTATTTTTTACTAAACTACCCCTCTATCTTGTGCAGACCACGCGAGTAATTATCCGCTGCTTCTCGGTCAAAACCGCCGATCTTGACCGAATAAATGGCCAAGATCACTTCTCTATTTCTCTAAATATTTGGACTTCTCTATTGAACCCTTCCCTATATGTATATATATATATATATATAGGGGCTTAATCAAATGAGAACTTCTTAATTTGTGATAACCGTGAGATCTAACGTGAGCCACTCATTTAAGATAATTATATATATTTATTATTTATTTACTAAATGTTGAATTAGTAATTTTGGGATTTGGATAACAACGAAATAAATTAGTTACCATTATTCTAGAAAATTTCATTATTATCTCATGCAATTAAAAATTTCAAATATTAATATTACTGATTCCCATAACAAAGTTTGGGTCTCTCCCAAGAACACTAAAAAGGGATCATGGTGTATCACAATATGTAAAATAATGTATCACTAAATCTATAGATCATGAAACCATACAGTGGCATTGTCCATAGAGTGTATCACAATGGTAATGTTTATAGAGTTTTTTGAGAGTATCACAAGGGTAGCGTATATAAAGACGTAACGTATCACAGTGTGAATCACAAGAGATGTTAGTTTGAAACTAATAATGTTCGTTGTAGAGAGGAGAGAGAAAAGTGGATAAGTTTCAATATATTACCCATTAAAAACAATAATTATCAAAATATTATCCATAAATTTAAGAAGGCTACTTTACCCTTAAATATTATCTATATATTTAAAAGAATTGAAAATTAATGGATAATTACTAAAATTAAAACAATATTAATATTAGTTGTTAATCATTAATAATGAGAGGTTGAGAAAGGATTTCAAAGTTATCATAAATTAACTAGTTCTCCTTTGAATGACCCTATATATCTATACTATTTTATAAAGTATTTATGAAAAACTCTTAAAAACAACTCCTAAAGCTTCATGTACCACTATTTAATAATAATTACTTAAAATATCTTAAAAACAACTAATGAAGCTTTATGTACGACTTTTAATGTTAATTACTTGATTAATACTTATCTCTAACAACATTTAAATCCTTAAATCGTGGACTCTTATTAATTAATTCTTATCTCTAACCACTTTCAAATCCTCAAATCATGAACTCCTTAATATCGTCATTCTATAAACAAATTTATAAAAAAACATGACCGTTTTCTCAAAACCACACATTAAAATAAATTAGAACATTAAAATCGAGATATATCGCGCTGCATTACGCGAGTAGACTTCTAGTATATATATGGCTGGGTTCCGGTGAAAAAGTGAGGTTAACGTGTGAAGTGGTTATCAACCGTTGGATGAGAAATGAATGCACATTAGGATGAGATGCACTAAATCAATTCCCTTGTAAGCCACAATTTATGGGAGGACATTTGATTCAACACGCTTCTCATGTTAACCTCAACTTCTCACATGACCTTTCGCCTATATATAGGGAGAGATTCATTTGAAAAATGTTAAATACGTAAGAAGTAGAGAAATGATTCTAGTCCTTGTATCAAATGATCAATTTTTTAAAAATGAAGGGTAATATGGTAACTAAAAAAAACAACGGTGATATGTAATCAATACACCGTCACTGTCGATGACAACAATGGAAGCGTGGTCGGCGATATATAATCTCGACCTCGTTAACGATTCTAACAAAGCAAATCCGGCATGGCATTTATATGATCAATTTTATATCAATTCTTTCTCGTTCATAAATCACAATTATAGGTTATCAAATTTCTTAATTCTTTCTCGATCAAATCTCGTATTCTTTCAATATGAATCTGAATCTAGAAAGCGATACCGAGCATGATGTTGATTTTCATCCTAAAACTATTGCTATATGTGAATCTAAGATTAATCCGTGAATCAACTAAACAAATCATATGTGAATCAGTTAAACAGTTCATATATGAATCGGTTAAAAAGTTCATATGCGAATCACACACGTAGAGTGTATACGGGTTGGGTTAGGCGATTTCTGATATTTTAAAACCCAACCCAATTATGGTTGTTTGAAAATTCTCAACCCAACTCAATCAAAAGTATAACCCAACCCAACCCTTTCGAGTTAGAGCGGGTTGGGTTAGGTTGGTGGGTTAGAAATATACATATAGTTGAAGAATGAAATGCGATAAATAATACTAAAAACACCCAAACAAAGTTATTAGTTATTACAATCATCCAAATATATATTAAAATCCTTAAGTCCTATAATTAAACTTCAAAATTATGAATGATAGCATCCGATTCAAATTATCAATCAAGTACGATCGTGTTGGACCTCTCTAACTCCAATTAGTTGTTGAACATATTCTCTTTTCGACCTTTGTTAACTCTTTATTCAATTTAATCATCTCATCACAAAACAACCTATAAATATCTAGCGACGGTCACTCCACTAGGGACACCAAATTTAGGTTGCAATTCTTTAACAAGTTCTCTAAATTTTTCACCCTCTATAACACTAAAGAGTTGTTCATCCTTAACCACAAACCTAGCCACGAATTTTCGACATTTTTAAATGACACCTCATTATTATTGATAGTATGAAAGTTAAGCATTTTTTTTATCGCACAAGCTATCGAGATACTTTTACATTGGTGTCTTAAGTGACTACACTGAGAACTTGTCGATTCTCTTATTGTGATAAACATAGTCTTTTCCACAATAATTACAAACACATCTAGAGTCCTTTTCTGAAAAGTGATTCCAAACGTTCGAGTATCTACCCCCATTTTTCTTAGACATGTTTGGTTCATCACTGTCTTCGATTTTTGAAGACTCGCAAGTATTTTCCATTGCTCCTATACATACATACATACATACATACATATATACATACATACATACATACATACATACATACATACATACATACATACATACATACATACATACATACATACACACACATACATATATATATATATATATATATATTAGTGGCGGGTTGGGTTGAGTTGAGTTATCCTAACCCAATTTCAACCCTTCTAATTAGCGGTTTGGCATTTTGGAGGGTTGATAGATGGATTTAATTGAGTTTTTAGCGGGTTAGGTTGGCGGGTTTCGTGGGTTGACATTTTTTGTACACCCCTACACACGATTCATATATGAATCAGGTAAATAGTTCCAATATGAACATAGAGTTCATATATAAATTAGTTAAATAGTTCATACATGAATCACCTAGATTCAAATATGCACATATAGTTCACATGTGAGTCACACGAGTTCACATATACTGCCTCTTTGTAAAAGTTACAAAACTATCCCTTTATCTTTAGCATAATTGTTACTATGCGATCGAATTATCTAGTGCTACACAATTAACCCATCAAATCTTGAGCATTTGTTTTTTAGGAGAAGAGCTATGATCACTTCTCTAATTCTCACACATTTAGCACTTCTCAAATGAACCTATGATATATATATATAGGGTCCATTTCATTTGCAAACCATGTAGTTCTTACAAACTCTACAAACGATCTCAAACATACATTTAGATAATCAAGGTTGTGGATTAAATAACTTCCTAAATTTACTCTCACCCGCATTTTGTAATTGCCTCAAAATTTGAAAATAAACAAAATCAACAGTTGAGATTAGGTTTGTAGAGTTTGTAAGAATTACATGGATTGCAAATGAAACACCCTCTATATATATATGTAACACCTTAAAAATAGGGGTAAATTTAAACCTGGAAAATACCGTGAACTTGACATTTCTATAAAAGTAATCACCCAAAAAGGGGGAATAGTAATAGCGTTTACAAATCTAAATTAACATTGATAATTCACTAATATAAACTAACATCGTCTAGATTAAAACAAATGTCAAACAATTCCCCAAAAGACTTCTATCTATATCTGTACGCCAATGTCCTCAAAAGATTAACACCAAAAGTTGCCACTATTAGCCAACACACTCATCTCTCAAATCTTGTGAGCCCTGCCGCTAAAGGAACCTGATATACACGTCATTTTAAGAAAAAAGTGTTAGGCTTGTATCCTAGTGAGAACAAGCAGTTAATGATAAAGTTATTAAAACCATAAACTCGAAATATAGACTTTATCAATTCTTAAAATGAATAATACATCAATTATAACCATTAGAGGGCTTTTAAACATCATAGGGTTATGTGAGAGACCCGCTTATCATAGCCGTGACGGAACCCAAAAGTAGGTCATACCCATGGGTATATGTCCACATTAAGGATGGTAAGTTAAGACATCAACCCTATCCAAGTCATTAGTCATTTTACGTCAAGTCTATCCAAGTCTTTAGTCCCATAATATTAAGTTCAACTTAATCCAAGTCTTTCACTCAAGAGTTACCAAGTTCAACTCTATCGAAGTCTTTACCTTGGGTCCTCACCATCTAAGAAAAAAACATAATTTAGAAATCACATCATAAATAAATGCCCAAATTATAATTCGGAAATCATAATCCAACTCTACATAATGCTAGACTTCAATGCCCATGGGTCCATATCATAAATTTAACACTAAATACCTCCCAAATATGCATTATCAATATTCCATGCACCCATATGTAGATACTATGAAAGACCATACCACAAATACTAATTTCTACCAAAAATGCTACTAATATAGTAAACATCTATTTCTTTCCAAACTTCATAATATTTGTGATAAATGACCATTCAAGCATAATAATCCATCATCCATATTTATTTCAGTACAACCAAGAGTTTCCAAAAACCTAGTTTGACCTAGTTTTTCAAAATCATAAATATAAGAAAGGAAGCAACAACCATCTTAAGAAGTCAGCAATGCACATATAAACTCCTTATAACATCATTTTTGAACATATAAACAAAAATAACCAAAACCCTAAGATCTCCAAAATCATGTTTTTAGGTCAAACTTGCATAAAGTGAAAATAAAGACAAGAAGATAATCATAGGTGTAAAAATGATGATTTTGACATATAAAGTTTTTGAAAGTGATAATGACTCACAACTTAGGTTTTGTAGAAAAACCTAGAAAACCCTAGCAAGATTCTTGGTGGAGAAGATGAAGTGAGGAACTCCTAGCTTTTGCTTCCAACTATAAGCTTGATGTTGATGACTTACAAGGAATCCCAATCTTTTGGTGTCTACAATGCTCAAGAATTCATAATAAATGCAAACGATCATTTTAGATAGAAAATTGAGAGAAGTAGTTGAAGACATAAATGAGAAATGGTGAAAATCGTATTTATCAAGCCCTAACCGTGACCTTGCCCGGCGACTATGCCCTTGGCATAGTTGCGGGTTACTCTCGCCGCCCATGTACGGTAAGCCTCCAGACCCGGGCGATTGTGCCCGTGTCACTCTCGTGGGTCATACTCGCATCACTCGTACCTTGGGTACCCCTCACCCGACGACATTGACACGAAGATTATGCCAGTGTCATAGTCGCTGGGCATAATCTCCCCATAACCCCGAGCCTCAAATTTTGACTTTTTGATCGCAACATCCTCCAAAACTATAAGGTGCACTCTAAGGTACATTACATGTCGTTATATCTAATCACCAAACATTTGGATAGGCTAGATGGGGTAGTTCAGCTTACCAATTTTCGGGTGTTACAATCCCCAACTTGGAAACGATTTCATCCTCGAAATATAGGTAAATAAGTGGGGATATCTCCGCTTCATATCTTCTTTGGCTTCCCAAGTCACATTGGCACCCCGATGATGTATCCATTGCACTTTGACCATTGTGACTTCCTTTTGACAGAGATTCTTTGTCTTTTTCTCTTCAACACAACGGTTTCCTTCATCCACTCTTATCTTCAAAAGAGAAATAACAATCTCTTCCTCCGCTAAACACTTTCGTAGGTTCTCAACCTTATTATAAATCTTATCTGATTATCGTCATATATATATATATATATAGAGAGGGAGAGAGAGAGGGCCATTCTTTTGTTAACCAGTCATTTAGTGTTAACTGTGTTAACTAATCAGGACCATCAATCATCAAAATCAATGGCTAAGATTAAAATGGTTTTTTAATTCACAATTAAATAAAAAACACGGTTTAAGCATATATGCACATGGGTATTCTTTTCAATTAACAACCCTATGTAACTATTAGATAAGGAATGGGTTAACCAATTGCTACTTTCACGGACCTTGTTATCTCAACCTCATTTAGAAAAAAAAATCAAAAACCCTACTCTCTCAACAATATCAATTAAAACCAAAATCGATTCCAAAATCGTACCAAAATCGATTCCAAATCCATACCAAAATCGTTCAAAAAGCAAATCGATTCGAAATCGATTCCAAAATCGTTCCAAAATCATTCAACAGCAAAACCATTCCCGTCGATTCCAAGAAGGCAAATAGATTCCAAGCGATACAAAACGGTTCCAAATCATTCAAAAGGAAATCGATTCCCGTCGATTCAAGAAGGTCGATTACAAATCGATTAGTAAACAAGCAGATTCCATAAGAACTCTCACAACAAATCAGTGGTTTTCGGAGCAAAAATCAACAGGGGGATGCAATTTTCGGTTGTAATTTGTGCATATATGCAATTTTGGTATGTGCATATATGCAATTTTGGTATGTGCATATATGCAATTTTGAAGGGATGCATATATGTTGGGGGTGAAAAGTGTGCATATATGCAATTTTGATATGTGCATATATGCTGCAGGTGTAAAGTGTACATATATGCAGTTGTAATATGTGCATATATGCAATTCTCTAATATGCATATATGCAATTCTCCGATGTGCATGTTGTAGGTGTAAAGAGTGCATATATGCAGTTTTCATATGTGCATATATGCTACAAATGTAAAGTGTAAATATATGCAATTGTAATATGTGCATATATGCAATTCTCTTATGTGCATATATGCAATTGGCTGCCGTGCATATATGCATTTCTATGATATGCATATATGCAGTTTCATATGTGAAATTTTGGGTATAGCAATTCAATTAGCGTGGAAGAATTCCTTGAAAAAATTGCCTAAATGATAAAATAAAGAGATCATATAATGAAGATTAGGATGAATATTAAAAAATAATATATTAATAACTACCATAATTGGATAGGCATGAAAGGTGGAAAGAATAATTACTTCAAATAATTAAAATGTTAATCTTCCTATAATACCCTTGAAGCAACCGTCCTATCAATATTAAAACCAAACATGTATCTTGATTCCTATTGGTCCAAAATAAGTTAACAAGGTTAACACTAAATGACTGGTTAACAAAAGAAGAGGACTCTCTCTCTCTCTCTCTCTCTCTCTCTCTCTATATATATATATATATATAGGCTCCTTCAAATGTAAACATTTTTTTATGTAAACAATGAAACCAAGGGTATTTGGGTCTTTTTCTCCAAATTCGTAATTTTAGGAATATCCATAATTTTAGCAACTAACAAACTTCCTTAATTTTCTCAATTATCTTCATCTCTCTCTCTCTCTCCGACGACCTACACTCCGGCGACCTCCTCCTACTCCGGCGACTTGCTCCCACTCCGGCGACCTCCCCCAAAATTTCGGCGAGTTTCATAACTTTTTCGAGTTTCATAACAGTTTTTTCATAAACAATTTTTTCATAAGTTCGAGTTTTTTAAGTTTCATAAACCGTTTTTTTCGAAATTTTCACATTTCATAGGAGAAAAACAGTATGAAACCGGCGAGTTTCATAATTTTTTCACGTTTCATAGGAGAAAAAACATTTTTTATAAACATTTTTTTAGTACATGAAAATCGATATGAAACCCAGAATCATGAATTATAATGAAAAGCATAATCGATATGAAACCCAAAATAATGAAACCCATATGAAACGTCTCATATGAAACGTCTCCCGCCCATGCTTGAACCGTTTCCCCCATCGCAGAAACAGCATCGCTTCTCGCAACGGCCGGAGTCCGTCTCGCCATGATTTGCAAACCAACGAAGCTGTCTGTAGGTTCGGACGTCTCCTATGAAACGTCTCCCGCCCATGCTTGAACCTTTCCCCCACGGCAGAAACAGCATCGCTTCTCGCAACGGCCGGAGTCCGTCTCGCCATGATTTGCAAACCAACGAAGCTGTCTGTAGGTTCGGGAGGCTGAAGTTGGCGGCGATCTTAGTCAACACGTCGTTAGGTAGCGCTGCGAAGTCACGGCGGTGCGAGGACGGAGATGATCGGAAGTGTCTGGTTTGGATCGACTTGGAAGTGTTGTGGTGTTTCCTGATCGGATTGTGAATCATGGTGGCCAGAATTTTGTGAGAGGGAGAGAGAGAGAGATTGGTGGCCGAAATTTTGTGAGAGAGGGAGAGGGAGAGAGAGAGATTGAGATAATAAACATAATTAGATTAATTCAAATCAATTAATAGATTCCAAAATTAAATACCTAAAACTATTCCCCAAATACCCTTTCCCTATTTTTTTAATTCAAAAATCCCTCAACCGTTGATCAAAAAATCGGATGGCCTAGATGGGTTTACAAGGTTTACATAAAAAAGAATGTTTACATTTGAAGCTCCCTCCCTCTCTCTCTCTCTCTATATATATATATATATATAGAGAGAGAGAGAGAGAGCGGTAATGTTATGCACACTTCCTAAATGTTGCAACAATACAAACCCATCTAGAGCATTCATCGTTATAATCAACGCTTGATATGAATAGGATGGAATTTTGAATTTGAGATAACGAAAAATAATGGAAAGGGTAGTTTTTAAAGACATGTTAAATACTTTATATTTCAAATTTTATCAATAATTATATTATTATATATTTTCGGTTACAAATGACATGATTATCTCATCCCCAAAATATCGCATCCATTATGAAAATCTAAAAGCCATTTTCACCAAATAAGAACTTCCATATCCCCTCGAAGATCAACTTTGGTGCATCTTGGTGTCGTGTTTATGGTCTCTGTACGGTTCCATGATGGATCACACTGTGGTGGTGAAAGCACAATCGATCATGGTGTATGTGATGGTGGAAAGGGCAATATCGATGGCGAGGGTGGTAGATACATCGACGGTGTTGATGAAAGGAGTGGGGACTGTACCAATAGTGGCTCGAGATGGGTGACGACCAACTTAACCCTTCTCTTAAGGTCTCGATCTATTTTCCATTATCCCTTCCACCATTTCTCTATATTTGATTCTTTTCCCCCCTGCAAACTCTTCTCCGTAATGTCCTAATCCATGGACACAACCTGTTTTAGGGTTGGAAAACCATTCACCAGATGAACACACAACTATTGAACGAAATTTACGAATGATCATCCATTTATATCCTCTCAACGTCTAAAGGTCTCCTCTGTTGCTCCTTTCGAAACCATCTCGATGCAACTCCTTCAAACAAACTCGTCTATGAAACACCTCACAACCAAGAAAGTTTCGTTTAATATGTTTCACATATGAAGTGTTATTATGAATTGTTTAAAAAATAATATTTTTCTAACCACGAGTATGAAGAGAGGGTAACAAAAATTGTTATCGTTTCATATGCGAACCAATAATTAGTTTGGTTTCATATGAGAAACAAAAAGGTCGCACATTAAAAAGTTAATATGATGTTCTATAAGTGTAACAACACTGATATGAAACTAAGGTAACGAAAACATTTATTCTTCCATATGTTGATTTCATATGTGAAACAAATCAGTTACAAGGTGATGAAATCAATTATGGCAACTAAGAATGACATGTTTAAGGAATAAATTATTCCTAAAGCAGATATGTTAAATATGACACTTTATGATATATTTAAGGAAGTTGATTATTACTAAAATGTGAATTTGTTAAAAAGACACAAGAACCCTTGTTTGTATGGTTTGCAAAAGAAGGAGCCTATATAAATTGGTTAGAACCTTGAGAATCACAACCAACATGCCATGTGTCCTTCTTCATGATGAGTATTCATCATGAATAACGCATTCATGTAGGGTCGTTCCAACCTTTTTGGAGGTCATATTACACTTGTACCAAGACTATAGATCTATTGTACGTGTAATGAATAAAATAAAATATAAAAGTTAATAGCATATATTGTATTAAAAGTTACATACAAATTTCACTTAAAATAAATCATTTTTCTAACATTATTCGAAACAAAATCTTCAACTAGTTATTTTATAATCAACTTTCTCTAGTAAGTCGTTAAATTGAAAGGATTAACATATAGATGTTTACCAACTATTGTTAACTCAGGTTCTAGAAAAACCCTAGCTTGATTATAGGGTCGAACTCTCCCTCAACTTTCTATTTTTCGGCATGTTTCTAAAGGGCTATAGTGCTATAGAAAATGGTAATAAGTATCACGATGAATGAAGTCAACAAATTGAAGGTAAGGTTTGTCGTCTAACAAGAAATGGAGAAACAATGATGACGAAAGAGGAAACTTATTAAACAAAGTTGTGTGTGGACTCCAATCATAAAATTACCCATCGCAATAATTAAGATGAATGAGACAAACTGACTAAAAATAGGATAATCCTCAAATTAGACGCCTAAGGAGAAGGTATTGCAATTTGCAATCGTAATCAAGAATTGGGGAATCACAAGATTTGGTAGAAGAGAGAAGGAATTGGGCACTAGGCTAAATTGCAAAACTATTATACTTGCCCAAATCAGGGGCGACCCTGGGGTTGTGCTGGCGGTGCCGCCGCACAGGCCTCCAATCATAAGGGGCCTCCGATTATTTTTTCAATTATATTATATATATTTAGTATATATAGCAGGAAAGGTGCACCAGAACATAAATACTATAGTAGACCACTTGGTAAGTGCACCCGACCTCTACTCTAGAAACCTGAGTTCGAGTCCTTTACTTTGCAGGTCGCAACTAAATTTTTGTATAATTAAAATGGCTTTGACCCCTTTGTACTTATAATTGCATTTTTACTTTTTTAATCGTAATTCTTTTTTAATTCGTAAAAAACTTGTAACAACATTTAAAATTAAAGTGGCTTTTAGTCTCCTATTTGATTTATCAGTATTTTTATTGTAAAAAATGATAAACATGATAATTTTACAGTTTTAAAGATTTTTACTTTTTTTCTAATTCTATTTTTTTGGTAGTCTCCCATTTGGCTTTGATTTCAATTGAAAATGAGTTTATCTCAAATCTTGATTATGAAAGGATCACATATGATTTTGCTTCCAAAAATGCTAGAAGATCCATGTTCAGAAAATAGTAACATCTAGCTCTTTTGTCTTCATTTGAAAAATATACGTAGTAGTACCAATTTATTATTGAACCTGAAGAGTTCAAAAGCCATGTGGGACACTATATGTGTTCAATATGAAGGTACTACTGAAGTCCAGGACTCAAGAAAAATCAACCTCGTAAGTCAGTATGTAAGTTTCATCTGTGGTAAGACTGAAACTCTTTCTGAAGTACATCAACGTTTTAACTGTTTAATCATAGACTTAAAAACTGTTGGTAAGGAATATTCTAATTTTGAGATCCTGATAAAATTCCTAGAATGTCTTGCTGAAAGCTGGGACAATTATTCCATGTGTCTTAAGCTCTCTAAGGATCTAAAATTCATGACCCTTTCTACCTTATTTGGCACTAAGCTCAATCATGAGCAGTCGTGTCAACTTAAGAAGAATCTTGTAAAAGATTCCGAAAGCACACATGTTGCTTTACTCTCCTCAGAGTTGATGCCCACTCAGCGATCTACTGTCACTATCAATGAGTTGGAATCCAACTCTGATGATTCATCAGAAGCTGATCCTTCAGAACTTTATGAATCTCTGGCACTCCTGACAAATTCCTTCAGGAAATTTGCCAGAAAGAGTAACTTCAGAAGGAATAAACCTCTTTCACTCACTGACAAGCCAAAATCTACACCTGTAGATAAGGCCATTGCTACCTGCTTTAACTGTGAAAAGTAGGACACTTTGCTAGTGAATGCAGGTCAAAGAAAGTCTTCAAACCTTCATCTTCTGCCTTTAAGAAATCCTCTAACCCTAGGGCTAGAGATGACAAATACCAAAAGTTGAAAGAAAAGTATGCTAAGATGAAAGCATACAAAAAGAAAGGAAAAGGTCTGATCGTTGAAGATCATGACTGGGCTGAATCTGATGAAGAATCATCTGACTCTGAAGAAGATGAGGCTAATCTCTGTCTCATGGCCCAAATACAAGAAGAGGAAGAAAAATCTGAAATTCCCTCTACCTCTACTTCTACCTCTCAGGTATCAAACTCTTCTACTGCTACTTCTGCCTTCCGTAAAGCTGATAGACTTCGTGCTATCGATATACTAACTATTGATTTATATGATGCCATGAATGGGAAGACCAAAGCTGAACAACTAAATCAAGATTTAGCTGAACAACTCAAACAATGTCATTTAAAAATTCAAGAGCTTTCGGACATTGAAAATAATTTGAAAGATCAGGCCTATGTAAATCAAGTCATCAGTATCGAGCGTGAACAAGCTATCGCTGAACTGAAAGCGGAAAAAGATATTGTTGAAGGATGGTATAAATCCTCAACAAAGATCACTGAGATAATAGGTGCTTAAATCCCTCTTAGTGACAAACGTGGTCTTGGTTACAAAGCTGATGCTGAAGAACCAACAACTGATCGTTCCATGCTTAAGTATGGAATGTTCGTGTCATCTATCCCTGACACCTCTTCATCTCATTGCTCGTCTTCTAAAACTCCCATCCCTGAGGATAACTCTACCTTAAATGCCAAACTTAAAGGTAAAGAAAAAATAATTGTTCAAAAACCTCAGAAGGGTACCAAAGTACCAAAGCTGAAGAATTCAAAACCTTCGGTTAATCAATCCTCTACTTCTGAGGCTCAGGTCCCTGAACTTACTTAACGATCAACTCCTAGAATAAGGATTAATTTTCTAGCTAAGAACCCTGAAGAACCTAAGGTTCCTCCGAGATCTGATGCTAAAGGTATTCTTGGTACAGGCCCCTGCCCATTTGAAATTGTCAAATAAGTATGCCTATGATCCTAAAGCTACTTTTAGCTATAGGAAATATTATCACTGTGGACTTACCGATCATATTGCTAGTAAGTGCCCCATAGCTACCAAGGCTGAGAAATTAGCCAAGGTAAAGAAGACTACCCCCAAGGCAAAGAAGACCATCCCTGATAAAAATCAGGCCAAGGAGAAAAACACCACTGAGGTTAAGAAATTAACCAAAGTGAAGAATGTCACTGAAGTTGAATCTTCAAATGCTGCGAAGATTGCTGAACCTTCTACTTCCTCTGCCACCACTGACAAATGTGGTCCCATAGTTAAGTGGGTACATGATATGCATTAATTATTTAATGCATATTAAGTATTTTTCTTTCCATTTTGAGTCATTTTATCTTTAAGATCCCTAAATTTGAGTCATTTTATTTACTTATTTTCCACTTTATTGTTTATTGGAGCTAGAGTAGTGAATGACTTGTTTTGTGACTTGGAATGGCTGATTTATGCTCATTTTGGCAGATTTCATAGTGCAGACCCATGCTGCAGTATCTCTGCAGCATGACATGCCTGGACAACTTACTTTTTGGACGTGGATCTGAACTTTTGAAGACTAAATGGCTTTTTGGTGCTGAATGAAGCAGCTTCCAGGATTCATAAATCCAGCTGGAGTTAATTAAGTGCAAGCCCCTTTTGTATTTTCAAGGCTTTTTACTTTATGTACTTTAGGTCCTTTTGATACTTTTGGACCAAGTTAATGTAATTTTACTCTTTTGCCCCCTCCTCTTCCAACCTATATAAGGAAGGCTTGGGGTGATGTATTAGAGATGAACTTTGGATCAGATTTAAGAGGGTGACAACTCTTGGTCTTGATTTCTTAGTGAATCAATTTAAGCATTTGAAGTACTTAATTCTTGCAATTTATTTTCCGTCTTTTATTTTTTGCAATTTACATTCCGCCATTTATTTTTCAGTCATTTACATTTATGCAATTTAATTTACGTCATTTTTTGCTTTCTTTACTTTCCGTTATGAGTAGCTAGATTTATTAGTTCGGGTGTTAAACGGAAAGGTGGACGTTGTTTCGCAATAACGATGTTCCATTATTTCATTCAAGTTTTATAAAAACCAATGACACTTCTTGACGAATTGATCACTTGCTAAAGTGTTAAAGTGTCGTGGACTTAGAGATAAGCCATTGAATGCACGTCAGTTTGAATGATATGAGAAGTAGACTTGAGAGAGTTACTGATAAAGTGACAGTTATCATCCATGTTTTTCTAAACTGATTTATTCTCGACAAGTGGTCACCAATCTAAGGTGTTAAAGTGTAGTGGACTTAGAGATAAGCCACTTGGAACACACCAACTTGAATGATATGGGAATCGGCTTGAGAGAGCGGTTTTTGATACAAAGAGATTTGGTCGTCCATATATTTTGAGAACTTTATCCCCCACTATAAATAGCTGGAGACTACACAGAGATGTGTCTAGTTGAATCTAAACAGTAGTGGGAATACTGAAGTCCGAGAGGAATACTCTCAAAATAGATGGTGGATCTAGTTATGACAAAACTGCATGCTGCAGCATTCCTACAGCATGACCTGCTGGAATTTGTGTTTAAGTCCAACCTTAAAGTTTTACACCCGTGCTTGCTTTATTCTCTGTTAACAACATCAAAGTGACAATCCAAACAAAACAAATCAATCTCTTCTAATTCGCCATCTGAAATCATTTCCTTCTTCTACTTTTTATTTAACTTTTTACTCCAATCTCTGTGGGACGATATCTGGTATCTTACCATTTTATTACTTGAAAGACGATATTAGATCTCATTGTATACTTGCTTTGAGGTTTAATTAGCACACGTCTATAGGTGTTTTCTAAGCACTGTCAAGTTTTTGGCGCCGTTGCCGGGGATTGGCAAGCTAAAAGTTGTAAAAAGTTTTAAAAAGATTTCATTTTTCTAACATCTTTGTTGCTTGTCATACGTCTCCATGTGTGTACAAGTAACAAATCTTTGATTTTATCTATCTGTGAATATGGATTCAATGGGATATTCGTTTGGGCCATATGAAACTGTTTTCTGTGACTACTGTGGCGGAAATCATTTCTCATGCAATTGTCCTTCGAACCCCGAATCTCGTTATTTCATGGGAGATAGTAATTGGGATACCTCACACTTCAATGGTTTCACTCAATCATGGGAGGATCATCCTAATTTGTTTTTAAATGGTCAAGATCATGGCAATTTCACATCACCAATACCTCCCTACCAAGATTGGAGTAACACTTACGCAAATACTTGTAACCAATCTTGGGAGGAACACGTTGATTTTTCTGGGAGTTTTTAAGGGGATGACTTTAATAACTCATTTTTACTCCCTACACCCTCTTTAGAACTAGTTCAAACCTTCAAATCTTTTGAAACTATGGTGAATGAGCACATACAAAGTATGCAAGAGTACAAACAAAGTATATTGACATCTGTTGCCAACATTTCAACTTATCTTGAAGAGATCAATAGACAAAACCAAATTCCTATACCAAGTGAGATTGAAAAACTTGAACGTGTTGGTAAGGATGAGGATGAGGTCAATACTTTGGAAAATAGTCAAGAGATGGAGAGTTTTGAAGAAGAACCTGAGCATTTAAGCAATCCCTCTTCACTTCAAAATAGTGAAGAGGTGCAACACAATGCCAAGATTGTCATTAACCCCTACTTTGAATCTGTGCAGAAAGAACATATTGTTGCAGATGCTGCAGCATTCCCGCAACAAAGTTGTGCAGAAAATCTTCAAGTTATTTCTAAAAAGGGACGTGATGATAATTCCATGGACTCGGGAAGCTTCATAAAATCAAGTACTATTGTTGGTGAGGTGGTGTGGAAAACTCTTTGTTGGATGACATGTTCCCCCATTTGTTTCATTAAAGTCTTGTGCCGTGATCAAGAAGAGAAACATGTGATGAGAAACGTGTATAAGCATAAGTGGAAAGAGAAACACCAAAGTAAGTTGGTGAGGACAGTTACGGCTGAGGAGCATACTGAGGTACTCTAGCAATCTCCACCATTCCTGAAGAAGTTGTCAATAAGAGATCCAATTGTTGAAAAAGAAGAACACCTTGTTAAAAGACGAAAATGCAGATTCTTGTGCCGCAACATTCATTCCAACCACTTGGTTCACAACCTACTCCTAAGGAGTAGGACAGGTTCATTCATACGCTTTAGCTCCAATTTTTTTTTGTTTATTTTACATTCTTTTTGAGTCTGGGATTGTTTCTTATATTTTTAGGATTTAGTTTATTGCATAATGAGCATATGTGATATATTTAAACATGCATACATAGCCTGAATATTTCCTAAAGTCATGATCCCTAAATTTAACAGTATAGTTTTTTTTGCTAGAACTAGCATCATTTTGCTTGGGAACACATTTTGATCCACATCTCACACATCTAAGAAGTGACTAAGGCCATCATTTGTTACTCTCTACATGAGCCACTTGCATCTACCCTATACACTTTATCATTCTATAACAACGAGGACATTGTCAATCATTAGTTTGAGGGTGGGAAGTCCACCATGGAAAGAAAAACAACCACAAAAAAAGAGCATAGCTCTTCAAAAAAAATGCCATGTTTGGACTTTAAGCACTAAAAAAGTCCCATAGGGGGCTAAGTGCATTGCTTTCAACACAAAACTGCTGCAAAATTGAAAAAAAAATATCATATATGTTGAAACAAAGAAAGGAAAAAGGCAAAGTGAGACAAAATATGCCAAAAAGAGTGAACCAATACTTTAAAGTCCTTTTGATCTTGGGTGTAAGATGTGTAGAGCATAACAAAGAGAAAATGTTGCTAGCTTATGGTTTTACTCATTCTTAGATTAAAATCATGTCACTTGGGATTTATAAATGGATATGTTGTGTATCCTTGCATATATCATGACATTGTGTGCACTTATTGCTCTCATTTTGCAAATCTTACCAACTTGAGTCTTTTTCTTTTTGTGTCTTAGTTGCTTGGGGACAAGCAACAATTATAGTTTGAGGGTGTGATATGCATTAATTATTTAATGTATATTAAGTATTTTTATTTCCATTTTGAGTCATTTTATCTTTAAGATCCCTAAATTTGAGTCATTTTATTTACTTATTTTCCATTTTATTGTTTATTGGAGCTAGAGTAGTGAATGACTTGTTTTGTGACTTGGAATGGCTGATTTATGCTCATTTTGGCAGATTTCATAGTGCAAACCCATGCTGCAGCATGACATGCCTGGACAACTTACTTTTTGGGCGTGGATCTGAACTTTTGAAGACTAAATGGCTTTTTGGTGCTGAATGAAGCAGCTTCTAGGATTCATAAATCCAGCTGGAGTTAATTAAGTGCAAGCCCCTTTTGTATTTTCAAGGCTTTTTACTTTATGTACTTTAGGTCCTTTTGATACTTTGGGACCAAGTTAATGTAATTTTACTCTTTTGCCCCCTCCTCTTCCTCCCTATATAAAGAAGGCTTGGGGTGATGTATTAGAGATGAACTTTGGATCAGATTTAAGAGGGTGACAACTCTTGGTCTTGATTTCTTAGTGAATCAATTTAAGCATTTGAAGTACTTAATTCTTGCAATTTATTTTCCGTCTTTTATTTTTTTCAATTTACATTCCGCCATTTATTTTTCAGTCATTTACATTTATGCAATTTAATTTACGTCATTTATTGCTTTCTTTACTTTCCGTTATGAGTAGCTAAATTTATTAGTTCGGGTGTTAAACTAAAAGGTGGGATTTTAAACCAAAGAAAGGTGGACGTTGTTTCACAATAACGATGTTCCATTATTTTATTCAAGTTTTATAAAAACCAATGACACTTCTTGACGAATTGATCACTTGCTAAAGTGTTAAAGTGCCGTGGACTTGGAGATAAGCCATTGAATGCACGTCAGTTTGAATGATATGGGAAGTAGATTTGAGAGAGTTACTGATAAAGTGACAGTTATCATCCATGTTTTTCTAAACTGATTTATTCTCGACAAGTGGTCACCAATCTAAGGTGTTAAAGTGTAGTGGACTTAGAGATAAGCCACTTGGAACACACCAACTTGAATGATATGGGAATCGGCTCGAGAGAGCGGTTTTTGATACAAAGAGATTTGGTCGTCCATATATTTTGAGAACTTTATCCCCCACTATAAATAGCTAGAGACTACACAGAGATGTGTCTAGTTCAATCTAAACAGTAGTGGGAATACTGAAGTCCGAGAGGAATACTCTCAAAATAGATGGTGGATCTAGTTATGACAAAACTGCATGCTGCAGCATTCCTGCAGCATGGCCTGCTGGAATTTGTGTTTAAGTCCCACCTTAAAGTTTTACACCCGTGCTTGCTTTATTCTCTATTAACAACATCAAAGTGACAATCCAAACAAAACAAATCAAGCTCTTCCAATTCGCCATCTGAAATCATTTCCTTCTTCTACTTTTTATTTAACTTTTTACTCCAATCTCTGTGGGACGATATCTGGTATCTTACCATTTTATTACTTGAAATACGATATTAGATCTCATTGTATACTTGCTTTGAGGTTTAATTAGCACACGTCTATAGGTGTATTCTAAGCACTGTCAGTACCTATTCCAAGCTAATCTTCCTTTGTTTGCAGGTCTCGAAGGGTATCTGGTATCTTGATAGCGGATGCTCTTGACATATGACTGGAAAGAAAAACCTACTCACTAAATACAAGGAAGAGAAAGGTCCCTCTGTGACCTTTGCTGGAAATGGAAAAGGATATACTCGAGGGTTTGGTGTACTCTCAAATGGTACAACAACCTTCAGAAGAGTTGCATACGTTTAAGGGCTGAAGCACAATCTTCTTAGCATCAGTCAGCTATGTGACAAGGACTTCAAAGTTTGCTTCACTAAAAAAGCATGTTTCGTCACTGACAAGAAGGAGAAAGTTGCTCTCAGTGGATATCGTTTGTAAAATGTACATGTAATAAACATGGACTCAACAACCACTGAGAATGCTTGTTTTTTCTCCAAAGCCTCTCCTGATGTCAACTGGATATGGAATAAAAGGTCTCTCATCTAAACTTCAAGACACTGAATACTCTTTCTTCAAAAGAGTTAGTCACTGGTCTTCCTCAACACTCATACGCTAAGGAATCTCTTTGTTCAGCGTGTGAAAAAGGAAAACAAACCAAAGCTAGCTTCAAGTCAAAGCAAGTTTCCTCAGTGTCATCTCCTCTTCAACTTCTTCACATGGATTTGTTTGGCCCTGTCAACGTTCAATCCATTGCTAGAAAGAAGTATACACTTGTTATCGTGGACGAATTCTCTCGCTACACCTGGGTAATGTTTTTCTATGCTAAGAGTGACACCTCAGAAGAACTGATGTCCTTTGTCAGGAAAATGGAAGTCCTGAATAATCTCATTGTTCGCTCAATAAGGAGTGATCATGGAACTGAATTCAAAAACAGTTCCCTTGATAGCTTCTTTGAAAGTAAGGGTATTTCTCACAACTTTTCCTCAGTGAGAACACGTCAACAAAATGGAGTCGCTGAAAGAAGAAATCGTACGATCATCGAAGATGCTCGTTCAATGCTCAGTAATTCTCATCTACCTACTCAGTTCTGGGATGAAGCTGTCAATACTGCATGTTTTACGCAGAATAGATCGTTGATCGTCAAAAGATTCAACAAAACTGCCTATGAACTTTACCATGGAAGAAAACCATCTAACAGTTTTCTTCACATCTTTGGTTGTCAGTGCTTTATCTTAAACAACAGAGATGCTCTTGGAAAATTCGATCCCAAAGCTGACGACGGAATATTTCTTGGATATTCTTCCATGTCCAAAGCCTTCAGAGTCTTCAATAAGAGAAGACAAACTGTAGAAGAAACTATTCATGTCACCTTTGACGAATCCCGTTCAGCGAACTCAAGACCATCTGCTGATAACGAAGAACTCAATCATTGGATGTTTTCTCATTTTGGACATTCAGAAACAGTTCCTAACCCTGACCCTCAGGTCAACACACCAACCGCTGATGATGATCCTATCATCATTCCCAGCGTACAGACAAGTGAAGTTGAATCATCTTAGGTTTCAGCTGTTCCCATCAACACTATGCCTGTTTCTAAACCATCATCTGATATTCCATCAACCTCTCAGCAGTCAGTGAATGAAATTTCATCTGTTCTGCCAATCGTGCCTCTACTACCTGATGTCGCTGAAGCTTCCTCTTCAGTGATTCAAGAGATTCATTCTGAGTCAGCGGCTCATGCTCCTGCTCATCGATGGACCATAAATCACCCTATTGATCAAATTCTTGGTGATCCAAACGCAGGTGTTCAGACTCGACGCAGTGCAGGTAACATTTGTCTTTATGTAAATTTTATTTCACTAACTGAACCAAAGAAAGTTGATGATGCCCTCAGAAATCCAAACTGGGTCAGCGCTATGCAAGAAGAGTTGACTGAATTCGAGAGAAACAAGGTTTGGAATCTCGTTCCAAGACCATCTGACAAATCAGTGATAGGCACCAAGTGGGTCTATCGAAATAAGTTAGATAAAAATGGAATTGTAACCCGCAACAAAGCTCGCTTAGTTGCTCAGGGATACATATAAGAGGAAGGTATAGATTATGACGAAACCTTTGCCCCAGTGGCAAGACTCGAAGCTATTCGTCTATTTCTAGCTTACGCTATTCATCGAGACTTCAAAGTATATCAAATAGACGTGAAATCAGCATTCCTAAATGGAAGGCTGAATGAAGAAGTCTACGTTGAACAACCTCCAGGATTCACTGATCCTAAGCATCTAGGTTATGTTTATAAGCTAGATAAGGCACTCTATGGACTGAAATAAGCTCCACGTGCATGGTATCACAATCTATCTTCTTTTCTTCTCATCGAAAAATTTGAGCGTGGCAAAATTGATAACACTCTATTTTTTAGGAAACTAAAAGGTCATATCATTCTTGTTCTAATATATGTTGATGACATTATATTTGGTTCTACTAACCCATCTTTATGTACTCGTTTCGCTGAAAGAATGAAATCTGAATATAAAATGAGTATGATGGGTGAGCTGAACTACTTTCTTAGACTCCAAATCAAGTAGAATGATAAGGGTACGTTTATCCACCAAGGTAAGTATGTCAAAGATATGCTAAAGAAGTTTGATTTGACTCAAAGCTCAGCTATGAAAACCCCTATGGCACCGCCCCTGACACTTAACAAAGATCCTTCAGGGAAGGCTGTTAATGTCACTGCGTACCGTGGGATGAGCGGCTCTATCCTTTATCTTACAGTTAGCCATCCTGATATTATGTATGATACTTTTTTATGTGAACGATATCAATCTGAACCCAAAGAATCACATTTGATTGCTGCAAAGCGAATTTTCAGATATCTGAAGGGTACTCCCAACCTAGGTCTTTGGTATCCCAAAGACTCAGGGTTCGATCTAACTACCTATTCAGATAGTGATTTTGCAGATTGCAAGTTGGATAGGAAAAGCACCACAGGAGGCTGTCAGCTCTTGGGTGGAAAGCTGGTGAGTTGGACAAGCAAGAAGCAAAGTTCAGTATCCACCTCTACAGCTGAAGCTGAGTATGTAGCCGCTGGAAGCTGTTGTGCTCAAGTCTTATGGATGAGAAATCAACTATTGGACTATGATCTTCAACTCTCTAAAATTCCAATCTATTGCGACAACACTAGTGCCATCGCTATAGCAAACAATCCAGTGCTACACTCAAAGACCAAACACATCCAGATCAGGTATCACTTTATCAGAGATCATGTGATGAATGGTGATATAGAACTTCACTTTATCCCAACTGATTTTCAGTTAGCTGATCTTTTTACCAAACCTCTTGATGAGACAAGATTCAACTTTCTCATCAACGAGCTTGGAATGCTGAACCTTGAAGATTAATTCTTCAGCGGTAACGCATTTGATCAGTGATAAAGGAAATTATGTCTTCCTATTCAGCATTGTTAGATCTGAAGTTTGTCAAAAACCTAAGTGTTAAAGTCTGAAGAGAAGTCTCGGACTTTTGAGAAGGAGAACTCAGAAGTTCTGGATAAAAAAAGTAGTTGTCAAAGTGGTAAGTGTTCATATCTGATGAGAAGACTCAGACTTCTGAGAAGGAGAACTCCGAAGTTCTGAATAAGAAGAAAATATTCCTGCGCTCAAGTGTTTAGTTCTGAGTATACTTAGTTAGAATAATGTTCAGAAGTTCTGAACTAGTGGTTCAGAACTTATGACTTAGACATTTTCTATCTTTGTAATTCAGTTGATAGCTAACATATTAGAACACGTGTCATTGTTCTAATGGTCTGTTTTGTATATGTACTGTAGCTTTAGTATTTCCATACAATATATATAATTGTTAGCAAACTGCAAGCTAACTAACTTTCGTATCCAGTCTTGTAATCTTTGAGAGATTTCTCTCTCTAGATCTGTACTTTGTTCTCTAATGAATACAAAGCATTTGGCATCAATTCTCTCTATATTTCTATGATTTGATTGTGTTCTTGATTGTTAGTTGATTGTAAGATCAATCCTGGTTCCTACAAGCATCTAATCTCTGAACAAAAATGATTCGCTGATATCAAGGTATGTTCTCTCTCTCCAAACGCTGAAGTTTACTTCAGCATGTAGACTTTCAAAATAATTTGTATCGCTGAATATCTCTTCCTTCAGTGATTGTTTTTGAAATAACCATGCTCACTGGTATTTCTCATCAGTGATTCTTTTAAATTATCCCTGAGACTTTCAAAACCTTCAGAGATAACTTAGAAATGTGAAAGGACAGTTGTGACGTCATCAAAACGGATAACCTATGGCACACCTTTTTTCTGACACTTTCGTCTGTTGAAATTCTTGACCAATACACTTCGTGGGGCGTGTCCGTGTCATGATGACCAACTTTTTCCCGCTCATCACTTTCTCTCTCTACTCTCACTATATAAACAACTCTTATTTATATTTTTTCCTTTTACGCTCTCAAACTCTCAAGCAGAAAGAACTCCTTTTATTCTTGCTTTCTCAGATTATTGAGTGAAATCTTGTGTTTGTTTCTTCAAACAAACAAGGAACAGGTTAATATTTCATCCCAAACATCTTCTTCTATCTTGTTTTGATCTTATTCTTGTTTTTAAAAGATCAATCAAACGTGTTTTTAAACCTATGATCATCTTCTTCATGATCATAGAAACAAAACTTAAAAATAAGTTCTTCTCTTAAGTTTGTACCAAAAATCATAAACTTAAACTTCATACTGTAACACCCCGAATTTCCATGATCAAAGTTATGTTATATTTTGATATGGAAGGATTCAAAGTGTAATTGACCAAAGTTTAAGTTATTTGTGAAAATTGAAACTTTGGGCGTTGATTTTGTTATTTGTTGATAGTTTTGGATATTTAAAGGGGGAATCGGTCGAATTGAGATTAACATCTCAATTGCTGATTTCTGAAGTCGGTTGGTAGAGAAATTTGAGAGAGAAAGAAAAAGAGAAGTCTGGAATTGATGATGTACTGTTTGATAGGGTGTAAGATTGGATTTATGAATCGATTGAGAAGTCTGGAATTCAACTCTGGGTACAAACTCTCAACCAGGTGAGTTCATCTTTCTTTCATATAATTACAGTTGAAATTGAATAAGATATTTGGTTGCAAACTATCTAAAGGTCGTGATAATTATGTATTGATATGAAATCAACTGAGAATTTGGGTTGAGGTGAGTTTTAAGAATTAAATTTGAGATCCTGCACGAAGAGTCCGGAAGTTGAAATTCCCAGAAAATTGAGGTTTCGGATAAAAGTTTCGGATTGGTTCCGGATACCAGAATGAATCCGGATTTGACTTCCGGATATGATTTCGGACTTGGTTTTGGATTAGTTATCAAACAAACATTCTTGGATATTTTCTGTGTATGTGTAAGGTTGTACTGTTTAAGTACTTTCTGAATATGAAATATATTCTGATATTAACAGTACGAATGTATTATAATTCAACTTCGAGTAAGGTATGAGTTGTTATGTGTTATGATGTGATAAACGTGGAATAGGCGTGGCAGTAATCGTAATTCCCGTGGATTGATAAATGAGGAATAGGTCGGGCGGTAATGGTAATTCCCATTTCGTATTGTGGTGTGAAATCGTGGAATAGGCGGGGCACTAATCGTAATTCCCGATTTCTAGTGGAAGATAAGGGATAGGTCGGGCACTTAATGGTAATTGCTACTTCCACTTCCAGGAGGAATAGGCAAAGTTTAATTGCTATTCTCGTCTATCCTTGAAAAGGAGGAATAGGCAAGGTTTAATTGCTATTCCCGTGTATCCTTGAAAAGGAGGAATAGGCAAGGTTTAATTGCTATTCCCTTGTATCCTTGAAAAGGAGGAATAGGCAAGGTTTAATTGCTATTCCGTGTATCCTTGAAAAGGAGGAATAGGCAAGGTTTAATTGTTATTCCCGTGTATCCTTGAAAAGGAGGAATAGGCAAGGTATAATTGCTATTCGTAATTGGAGGCGTGGAAACGTGAAATAGACAAAGTATAGTTGTTGTCTCTATTTTCTATTGGTAGATTATAAATAGGCAAGATATAGTTTCTATTTCTACTTCCATTCCAAGAAAAGGCATGGCGCTTAAATGTAAGTTCTTGGACATGAGCTGTAAACTAGAATCCGTGGTGATTTGTAGTGGCGCTCTCAAATATGATAATATGACATACTGAGTGTTGTCATATTCATGGAATCAGATACGATTCCTGTTATCGAAGGATGTTATGTATACGGTAAGAAAGTTGGGACTAGACTAATGTAATCGCTTTGCTACAATGTTGGGTTCAAAGCTTTTAAAGAGTTTGATTTGAAATTTGGATGTTCTCACTAGGCGTAAGCCTAATCGTTTCAAGTTCAATTTTCTTACCAGGTGCTAGCTCGGGACGGTATACACAGGGATGGGTATCGAGGAATACCAGAGTGGGGCTTTTGGATTTGTGATGGTAAATTCTGATAAACTTAAGGTTTAAATTTATTAAGAATTTAAGGGTGTTTCAGTTTGGTATCATAGCTTTAGTTTAAGTGAACTAGGTATGATCGTAAGATACCTAGACTTAAGCTGAGATGATTAAGATATGATTTGTGAGATTGGGTAGAAATACTAAGACGAGATGGTCTTAAGAGTTGACGGAAATACGGGAATTAAGAACTGTGATGATGGTAACGAGGATTCTTATGTATAGTATGTTCATAATTTCAATTAGCTACTGTTATTATGAATATATTGTTATGTAAGCGTACTTGTTCCCAATTGCTATGGTGATTGGAGGTGATTTAGTTCTTGACGATGCTTTTGCACATGAAATAGTTTCAAGTATAGCACGACTAATTCGTGCCACTCAGTTAACTCGTCGAGCCCTCCAGATGAGAATCTCTGGTGCGATGTGTGTATGCTTGACGATGAACCGGTAACAAGTGGCATATAATGTGGACAGCCAGATCCACTATTGGTCTAAATCAAAAGGTTAGTTTCAATAATGATTGTGACCCAACCCGATTATGGACTAGTTTGTCTCCTGGTAACCGCGTCTTAGAGATAAATTTACTGGGAAATGTCGATTTTTAGATTCCGATCAAGGGATAGAAGCTGGACAAGTAGAGCTTTGACTAATAATCAAAAGAGACCGATAGAATTTATGTTGCTCTCAAGTTGGGGAGCAAATAATGTTAAAGGTATCCCCGTGGAAAGATATTGTAAGATTTGTGAAGTTGAAGAAGATATGAATAATAGATATCCTCACTTATCTACCTAACTTTGATTTCGAGGACGAAATCATTTTCATTTTGGGGAGATTTGTAACACCCTAAATTTCCATGATCAAAGTTATGTTATATTTTGATATGGAAGGATTTAAAGTGTAATTGACCAAAGTTTAAGTTATTTGTGAAAAATGAAACTTTGGGGGTTGATTTTGTTATTTGTTGATAGTTTTGGATATTTAAAGGGGGAATCGGTCGAATGGAGATTAACATCTTTATTGCTAATTCTTGAAGTCGGTTCCTAGAGAAACTTGAGAGAGAAAGAAAAAGGGAAGTCTGGAATTGATGAGGTACTGTTTGATGGGGTGTAAGATTGGATTTATGAATCCATTGAGAAGTCTGGAATTCAACTCTGGGTACAAACTCTCAACCATGTGAGTTCATCTTTCTTTCATATAATTAGAGTTGAAATTGAATAAGATATTTGGTTTGCAAACTATCTAAAGGTCGTGATAATTATGTATTGATATGAAATCAACTGAGAATTTGGGTTGAGGTGAGTTTTAAGAATTAAATTTGAGGTCCTGCACGAATAGTCCGGAAGTTGAAATTCCCGAAAAATTGAGGTTCCGGATAAAAGTTCTGGATTGGTTCCGGATACCGGAATGAGTCCGGATTCCGGATGGTTTTCCGGAATGTACCGGATCCGGAAGGTACTGGATTCCAGATAGGTTGTCCGGATGTCTAATTGGATTCCGTATGTTTATCGGAATTGTTTTCGGATTCCGGGTATTTATCAGACTTGGTTCCGGATTGTACTGGATTCCGGATAGGTGTCCGGATGATTTTCTAGATAGATGTTCCGGATTTGATTTTCGGATATGATTCCGGACTTGGTTTTGGATTAGTTATCAGACAAGCATTCTTGGATATTTTCTTGTGTATGTGTAAGGTTGTACTGTTTAAGTGTTTTCTAAATATTAAACATATTCTGATATTAACAGTACGAATGTATTATAATTCAACTTCGAGTAAGATATGAGTTGTTATGTGTTATGATGTGATAAACGTGGAATAGGTGTGGCGCTAATCTTAATTCCCGTGGATTGATAAATGAGGAATAGGTCGGGCTCTAATGGTAATTCCCATTTAGTGTTATGATGTGATAAACGTGGAATAGGCGTGGCGCTAATCGTAATTCCCGTGGATTGATAAATGAGGAATAGGCCGAGCACTAATGGTAATTCCCATTTCGTATTGTGATGTGAAATCGTGGAATAGGAGGGGCACTAATCGTAATTCCCGATTTCTAGTGGAAGATAAGGGATAGGTCGGGCGCTTAATGGTAATTCCTACTTTCACTTCAAGGAGAAATAGGCAAGGTTTAATTGTTATTCCCGTGTATCCTTGAAAAGGAGGAATAGGCAAAGTTTAATTTCTATTCCTGTGTATCCTTGAAAGGGAGGAATAGGCAAGGTTTAATTGTTATTCCCGTGTATCCTTGAAAAGGAGGAATATGCAAGGTTTAATTGTTATTCTCGTGTATCCTTGAAAAGGAGGAATAGGTAAGGTTTAATTGCTATTCTTTGTATCCTTGAAAAGGAGGAATAGGCAAGGTTTAATTGTTATTCCCGTGTATCCTTGAAAATGAGGAATATGCAAGGTATATTTGCTATTCGTAATTGGAGACGTGGAAACGTGAAATAGACAAAGTATAGTTGTTGTCTCCATTTTCTATTGGTAGATTAGAAATAGGCAAGATATAGTTGCTATTTCTACTTCCATTCCAAGAAAAGGCATGGCGCTTAAATGTAAGTTCTTGGACATGAGCTGTAAACTAGAATCCGTGGTGATTTGTAGTGGCGCTCTCAAATGTGATACGATAACATACTAAGTGTTGTCATATTCATGGAATCCGAAACAATTCCTATTAACGAAGGATGTTATGTATACGGTAAGAAAGTTGGGACCAGACAAATGTAATCGCTTTGCTACAATGTTGGGTTCAAAGCTTTTAAAGAGTTTGATTTGAAATTTAGATGTTCTCACTAGGCGTAAGCCTAATCGTTTCAAGTTCAATTTTGTTACCAGGTGCTAGCTCGGGACGAGATACAAAGGGATGAGTGTCGAGGAATACCAGAGTGGTGCTTTTGGATTTGTTATGGTAAATTCTGATAAACTTAAGGTTTAAATTTATTGAGAATTTAAAGGTGTTTCACATACGTTTTTCCAGAATCCTTTCCTTAAAAGGAAACTGGAAAACAAGAATTTCACTAGTTTTGAACTCTTTTCAAACTAGAAACCCTATTTTACATTTTCTTTCCCTAAAAGGAAACTATAAAAACCCTTATTTTGGAAACCCATTTCCATTCTAATATTTTGTTTTATCTTTTTCTCTATACTCTTCTTCTCACAGAAATGGCTGCTACCACTGATGCTACTACTACTACCGCTGGTGCTCCTTCTTTAATAGTGAAAGCTGCAAATATGAAGCATGAACTGCACCAAATCACGTTTGTCAGCAACAACCATTACGCCCTTCTTGAATTTCCCAAGAAGAAACCTGCCCCCCACTTGAAAAACGTTGTGAACTTCATCAAGACTTGCCCTCTGGCCACAACGATGACCACACACCTCCAGTGCACAATCATCTTCTCCAGCAGTTTTGGTACACAGCTCACCGTACCACTGCCACCTCTGCTAAAACCAAAAAAGAATTCTCAGTCATCGGTTTTTAGACCGAGCTGGGTCACAGAACCATTTCACCCATTGCCATCCGCGCAACTGTAATAACCGGGTTTGTTTTGTAAATAAAGCAAAATGGTGTGTGTGGTTTGAAGATTTGAAACTTTGGTGGCAATTGTGGGAATAATAGAAATAGGGTTAAAATCCCTAAAACCCTTCATTTCCATCCTTCAGTAAGGTGCGGCTGTGTATGGAGCTTGGTGTGGAGCAATTTTGCCATTGAGGAAGAAGAGCTTGGATTGGGGAGCATTGGAGGGTGAATCTCCATCTTCTTCAAGGTAAATTCTTCTCCCTTAATCCCTTAATCTCTTGAGAAAACTCACGAATGTGTTGATTGAGTTGAGTGCAAAGTCGATTAAGAATGGGATCTGGCTTGTGTGTGTGTTATCCATTTTAAATCAGTGTGGGAATCGAGCTGAGTTGATGGCTTAATCATTTATAACTTGGAATTTCGTCTCTAATGGTTAATAATAAGAATGGATGGGTTTTGTTGAGTTGAGGTGTAACTATGCGTGTTCGATGAGTTGCATAAGGGTTTTCCCATGTCGGGAAGTTTTCCGAAAAGGTCGGGATCTGATAGTTGTCCGGATGAGTCCAGAAGTCGAGTACCGGAATACTACCCCTGAAATGTTGTGGAATCCAGATTCTACCGGAATCCGGAAGGAGTCCGGATTGTACCGGAATCCAAAAGAAGTCCGGATTATACCGGAATCCAAAAGTAGGTTGCCCGGAAGTGGGTTGTCCGGAAGTGGTTTGTCTGGAAGTGGTTGTCCAGAAAACTCCACTATTTGGGATTGTGTCGGGAATCCTTTGGGATTCTCTTTGTGTGCCTAGTAGAGAGTGCCTTAAAGAAGTCGGGGTGTGTGTCGGGAGGTGTGATAGAAACCCTTGTGGGATGTTGAGTGACTTATTCACTCTCGTGTGTTGGGTGAAAATGTAGGTGTGCAGTTAGAGAATAACGGTTTCAAGTAAGAACGTGCTAGCATGGACGTCGGGCGAGTCTTTCTAAACTGAAGCTTTATCGATACTCGAATTTATTACTTGTACCGATATATATTGAATTGCATGTTTTACGTTGTTTTAAATGTGCATGATAAAGGTGTGTTGATTATATTTTAAGTATGTGTTGGGAAGGACATGCGATGACTTGATGTGAATATATGGGGAGTGAGTCCCATGCAGAATATATGAATTCGTTTCATATGTTACTAAGGGCGGGTGTGTGCCCTAACACGTAGTCACAAGTGTGTATGTGACCAAAGCGTGAGCCATCAATATGTGTTGTCCGTGTACTTGAACTGATAAATGTGTGACTGTTTATAAATGCTTATAAACTCTTTCTAGTTGATGATTGTGGCGTAGTGTTGGTAACAAGAGAGATCTCACTAGACCTCATGGTCTAACCCTCGCTTTTCAAAACTAAAACCTTTTCAGGTAAGCAGATAGTCGATGGCTAGTTTCAAGACAAGAGCAAGTTGGGAGTTGAAGTTTGCGTATAGAAGGACTAGAAGACTTTCCTTTTTATTTTGTAGTTATGTTCTCAGTTGTAGTTAGGGTTAATTCCGCAAACCCACTTTTGTAATCTTGATATTGTGACTATGTTGGACCATTTGTGGTGTTTTGAATTAAAGAAGTAGCTTTTGGCATGCTTGTTTGGTGTCGGTTGTTACAGCAGCCCTGAACCTCCCCGCTGGCAACAAACAAAACCCATTCGTTTCTTTCCCTGACCCCAATTCCCCTGAAGGAAAGGAGGAAATCATCTTCTTTCTTGACAATATGAAATACCTCTGGAACCCCGCCCGAGACGGTCAACCGTAGAAGAAGATCACCACGGTCCTGAAGAACAAAATGCCTTCAGAGATCAACTTCATTTTTGCTCATGTGATCAGTTGCATGACAGCGAAAACCGACTCCACTGATCAAGCTTCCAAGCTTCAGTGTGCCATGGCCTATGCTTTCCTCAAGGGCTTACAGGTCGACTATGCCCGAGTCATTTTCGAAGACATGATGGACAGAGTTGAAATGCCTGACCGCCCCAACATTGTTCCCTACCCGTCGTTTATCAGCACGATCCTCATGTACGGCTTCAAGGACCTCTACCCTAAATAAGGAGACCTAAAGCTCTCCAAAGTCAGTCCAAAAGTTCTCGACTTCAAACCGGTGAAAAACGAGGTAAGTCTTTTTACTTTACTCTCTCTTCTCCGCACTCCTTCTTCTTCAGTGGCTACTACTATAGCAGCGGCAATCCCAACCGCTGATACCCCGACCACTACAACCTCATCTCTTAAAAAGAGGAAACATTCTGAAACCACTCTTGGCAGCCGTAAGACCAAGAATTCCTCAAGGGTGCGTTTGGTATGCAGACTGGATGGGACGGGATGGGACAAAAAAATCCCATGTTTGGTATGCCATGGGACAAAAATGAGATAGGACAACATGGGACAAAAATTTCATTTCATGGGACAAAACTTAAAAAATTTTGTTCCACCAAAATAGGTGGAACAACATAGCACTAAATAATAAATTACACTATTACCCCTTTTTTTACACACTGATAACACCAAACGTAATCCAGTCGACGCCTCCATCTTCTTCCACATTAGTTCATTGCCTCCATCTTCTTGCAGATTCATCTGTCTTCTTCCAGATCGTTCATCGACTACACAAAATCGTCTTCTTCCTATTTCTTCATCGACATCATCTCCAGATTCTTACTCACGAAATTTTCGATTAGGTTTTGGATTAGGTTCTCGATTGACTTTGTTTTCATTCATGAGTTAGTGTATGCATTGATGAAAAGAAGAACTCAAGAATCTAGAAAAAAACACAACTTGTGGCTGCATAGAGATGAGAAAGAACTCAAGAATTTGAAAATACATAACTTGTGGATGTGTGGGTGAGGAAAATGTGAACTGGGTTTTTTCTCCTATTAGGGTTAGGGATTTATGACGGGGTTATTTAATTTAATTTTTTATTGTTTAGTTTTTTCTAATATTTAAAATAAATTTACATTAATAAATTATGAATATGACTTATGTAATTTATTCTAATTTTGATTAATAATTCTGTAAATATTTAGTTGATTTATAACTATTATATAATAAAAAATACTAAATATTATATTTAGGGGTAACATAGTCATTTTAACAGTTTAGTCCCGTCCTATCCAGCTTACCAAACGCAAAACATACAATTAGTCTAGTCCTTTTCTAGTCGTACCAAACGCAGAACAAACAATTAGTTATGTCCCGTCTTGTCAAGTCCTGTCCTATCCAATCATGTCCTGTCCCATCTAATCTGCGTACCAAACGCTACCCAAAGGAGATTCCCAAGCCTTCTCAGGTTGAAGACTCCACGCTGGCCTCTTCACAGGCAGCGATGGAAGATTATGTGGTCCACTCCACCACATCTGTTGAAGCCACCCCTTCAATAACCGTTTCAGATACTCAGTTCTCTGAAACTTTCTTGGATGAGAACCCCAGAATCTCAGCACCTCAAAGTGCTGCAGAGGATTTTCTCAGCGGATCCAACGCTGAAGTTGCTACAACCCCACCTTTCTCAACCTTTGCTTCTTCTACTCCTTTCATCTATACAATCGCCCCGTCTATGCCATCATTCCCTTTGGTGGACACCAGCGCTGCCGCCATGCAAAGCTTAATACAGCGGAACGCATCTGGACCTTTAGGAACTTCAATCCCTGTCGGTTCTCCTGAAGACGACATGGAACATCACTCAGGGACCCGAGACTTCAACATTTTCTCCAACCCTCCTACAGGTATCCAAACACCATCCACTTCTCTCTCTGCACCCCTAACTTTTGAGCTTTCCTTAGCTCACAAGTTATTTTCTTTTACAAGTCCAAATTTAGGCACCATCAGCGATTCCCTCAAGGACATAGCTGATAAAGTGAAAA
This sequence comes from Saussurea involucrata, assembly GCA_033807775.1. Classification (NCBI taxonomy): domain Eukaryota; kingdom Viridiplantae; phylum Streptophyta; class Magnoliopsida; order Asterales; family Asteraceae; genus Saussurea; species Saussurea involucrata. The sequence continues at coordinate 91,431,673 of CM066322.1, read as the reverse complement.
ATCTCTCCACCACCATCTTCAACAATACTTCAGCGGTTACAGACGCTGGAGTAACACTGAAGAATATCTCCACTGCTGTAGCTGACAAAGCTTCTAACAGTGACATCTCCAAAATTGATGGGGGACTAACCACTGTCAAAACCGCCATCATCAACAACACTTCCAACATCTCCAAACTCACCACCGCCATCACTGATCTCTCTAGTGAGGTGAGTTCTCTGAAGACCAACTACTCCGATCTACAAGGTGAGGTGAGCAGCCTCTCCAAAAAGGTCGCTGACAATAATGACCTACTCACCAAGATCCTCCAAAGGTTGGACGCTCCCACTGTCCCTTCATCTAATTTCTCTCAGAATGACCGAGATAAGATGGAGATGGCAGTGGCATTCATTCTCGAAAGTACACCTACCATTTCTGGACTTGAAGATAGAATGGCAGTGGTGGAACAACAAGTAGGGAACCCTGGCCAAGAAGACAGGGTCCCTGAAACTGATGCTGCTGCTACTACCATTGCCTCCCCCGCCCATTCTGCGGAAGAGGGGGAGAAGACAGACAAAGGCCTTCCCCAAAATGTTGAGGGGGAGGAAATGAATGAAGACCCACAGGAATCTGATCATCCCGAGGGAACCGCTGAAAGTCCTTCTCCTTCTGAGGGGGAGCAAGGCGATGTTCAAGTCCTCTCTGATGATGAGGAAGAAGAGGAAGAAGAAGAAGACGTCGATCTTGACGATGAAGAACCATCATCATCTCCAAAAGATGATAATGATGATGATGATGATGATGACGACGACGGGTTCTTCTTTCATCCTGCAACGATCCGAGCCCCTGCTCTTAAAGGGGTTTCTATAAACGAACCAGGGGAGGGGACCAAGGCTAAGTCTCCTTCAAAGAAAGTCTCTAAAGAAAAACATAAGGGACTTGCCACTGATGGCAACTTGGCAATTCTTATGAAAAAACCAACTTGTCAGGTACACTACATCCTTTTTCCCTATACTGTATCCCTCATCTACCCCTTCTCAATCTCAACCCTTCTTCTTCTTAAACCTCTAAACACTTAGCTCTCTTTTATCTATCTTTTTTCTTTAAATGATCTAACTCCATTGATCATTTTGTTTCAGCTAGTCCTCTCCCCTACTTGAGGCTACCGCTGAAGCTCCTCATCTACAACACCAAATAATCCCAGTGCTCAACACTGAAGAACAAATAATCCCAGTCTCTGCTCTGGAAGAGACTGAAGCTCAAGCTGAAGAAGAAGAACTGCTCTCACATCCAAGAAGACCTTCCTTGCCTCCTCAAAGACCAAGTGAAGATGAACAACGAAAGAGAGCAGCGATGATCCAAAAGCTTGACAATAAGCGTCTGGTTCCTCCTCATCTATGCTGCTTGACCTCAAGGGAAATTGCTGAAGCCTTGAAAGCTGAAGAAATCCTCGCTGAAAAACAGAAAGCTGAGCATAGTGACAAAAAACTATGCTCTTGAACTAGCCCAACGTTCAGTGAAGGATCCACAATTGAAGAAGTTTCCCCTGAAAGTTCAGCAAAAGCTGGTGAAAGATGCGCAGAAGAAAAGTCAAGAGAAGACCAAGGTCAGTGACTCCACATTGGCCTGGTGTAAGAAGAAGTGCCACTACAGAAGCCATTCTTCAAGAATAAGCGCTGTGAACATAAGATGGAAAATAGTCAAGAAGGTATCGATTGTCGATGTCCAAATAGTCAAAGAAAATGGCTACAGAAGAACCTGCTACATGTCAGACCTGGATAAACTCGGTTTCCCCGAATGGTTGGAAATGAGAATCGCAATTCAGCGATCCCACTCAACTTTCAAGACCTGTGTTGAACAATCCATAAATAGGCTGATCGACATGGTAACCTCAGCGGTTGACATTCCACCTTCTCCACCAATTCAGCCGAAATGAACTGCTACAAAGAAGAAAAAGACTCCTTCCTCTTCAGGCCCGATAATAAGAAACGAGACAGAGATTGAATTCTCTCGTGACGCAGTTCTTGGTCCCAACCCTGATCTATCTGGTCTCGACATCTCCGTACCTCCAGCTGAAGACTTCATCCCTGGTAAAGTTCTCAGTGATCCCTACGACATCTTTTTCTATGATTTCACCGGTCGCAGATGCTTTCAGCGTATCTCTGAGTTATACAAAACTCCCATGGAACAACTCATAGATCTACTCTATTGGTGCGACTACAAAGGTGACCTCCTTAGATCATTCCTGAAGCCCTTAATCTATCGCGAAGCAAAAGTTAGAAGGGATCAAGGAGTAATAGTCCCTGATTGGATGATTCCAGAGACTGATACTCTTGATGAACTTCTCATCAAGAAAGAACCGGAGTAGCTGATAGGATCATCTTTTTGTTCTATCTTATCAGCTTGTATCTTTTTGTACTTGTAATAATTTTTCATTGTACTTGTAATTTTTCCACTTCCCTTGTAATCTTTTACGAAGTTAATGAAAAATTTCAATGAAATTACTTTACTCCATCAGTACTAGAAAAGATCCCTGAAAACAGTAAATGGGACAAGTATTTTATGAGTCCTTTTTATCCTCATGTTTTTAAACTTAGGAATTTTCTTTTATTGCTATGTCATCATCAAATAGGGGGAGATTGTTGATCCAAACCCTCAGTGATTTGATAATGACCCTGAGAAACACTTAGTGAAAATTGTAAGTAAACAATTTGTATTAATGTTTTGCCATCAAAGAAAATATACTAAGTCTGTTTAGTATCGTTGATGAAAAACAAGCTTTAAATTATACTTCAGCGAACACTGTACATCAGTGAGCTCTGAGCCTGTTCAGTCTCACTGATGGTCGTTGAATGTTTATCATGTAATTGTTTGCTTATGATCCCTGAAGACAAGATTCGCATCAACTAAGTTCAAAGCTGAAATCGAAGACCAAGCTGAAGAACAAGTGACTAAGTCTACTAGTGACCTGATGCGGATATCAGCGAAGAAAAGACTTATCCATTTTACGCGAAGTTTCAAGTAGAAGACTTCAGCGAACGCTGAACTTTATCATTCGCTGATAAAGATTCATTCAGCGAACGCTGATCATGAAGCCTGTTCTACAAGCAACTTTTGTCTTATCTCCTTGCACGCCTCCGTACGATTTTGTCAGAACGGACATCCCTTTTGTCCAGAATCGTACAATCAACTCTGCAACTACACTGTTCATCATGCGGCCACTAGGATGTTTGCTAAAGTCAAATCATGCAACCAATCAGAGGATGCCACGTGTAAAGGTATACTGACTTGCATTAAATGCATGCAGTATATAAAGGAAACCCTACTTCACATTTAAAGTGCTCGGCTTCCTTCCTCGTTGAACTTATCTTAGTGTTAGAAAACTATCCTTAGTTTTCTTATTTCTTTTCTCTCTATATTTCTAGTGCAAGAAATCTGTGAATTCTTATAGTTTGTTTAGATTAGGTTTTTAACTTGATCTTATTTCGCAACAAACTGTAAATTGTTTGATATTTATCAATAAACAATTTAGAAAGATAAAAATATGTGTTTGTATTCAACCCCCCCCCCCCCCTTCTACAAACTTGTATAACCCTTCGGGACCAACAATAAGGCCGAAGATAATGAACTAAAACATAGGCTAAAGATCAAAATATATACAATTTGATCCAAAAAACTTGGAGGCCATGTTTGGAAACTCACATTGGTACACCCTCCCGGCATGCTTCTGTATTCATGATGAGTATGGACGTGTTATTCATCATGAGTCACATATTGATGATTAATATGCTAAAATAGGAGTCAACTCTTCCATTGAATTAGGTAAACAATCATACATGAAGGGGAAATTGTGCAGATTTACCAATAACACCAGGAAATAATATAAAAACACACAAACTAGTGGGTATGTTGTCCCTATTGGTTGAGCCCTTCCCCATAAGGCCCCACTGTTAAGGCATAAAATCCCTATTTCTACCCATATATGAGGCATCATCTTAGCATTCCCTGAATATTCGGCTAAGCACGATTTCCTCCCTCTCATTTGTGTTGACCTAGGGGCTTTCCTGTAAGCTCTAACACCCATGATTTTTTGGATTCTATTTATGATTAAGCACACTATCGAATGGTATTAAAGATGATATGAGGATTTTATATAATTATCATATTATGATGGTTGAAGATCGTTTCAGACATGAAAAGGAAAGAAATCATACGATCAGAGATCAATGCTACTTTCATGCAATTTAGTTGCATGAAACCCACATTAGGATCAGTCTTTAGGGTCTGGGCGACTTTCATGCGACTTTAACCGCATGAAACTTGGTCTGTCAACTCTAAAAAGTCTGATTTTGTGGGTTTTTCCTCATTTTTTCACTCCAGTACTTCTCCCCCCCCCCCCCCCTCCATTTTCTCTCTACTTTGAGTTTTTGGGAAGATGGATGTTCAATTTTGAGTCTTTGGAGGAGCATTCTTTGCGGATTCAAGAGTATTTTGGCTAAAGTAATATTCTCATCTCTACCTCTATAACATCTAGGGTTTTAGTGTTGTTCACCTGTAACGACCCAAAACACTTAACATGAAATATAAGTCCAAAAAGCCCATAAGGGTCCCAATTTACATCACAATACTAGATAACATACTCAAAGCTTAAAGTTCCCAAACGATTACAACCGAGATGTTTAAACTAACAACAGCTGGATCATGACGGTCTCTATTCTCGCACATCCGCCTTAAGCCTTCTCTTTCCCTTTGAACGAAGCACCTAAGCCTCCCTTTCCTGAAAATGGTTTTTAAGTTTTGAAAGCGAGGGTTAGACCATAAGGTCTAGTGAATTCCCTCCTAAAAACGTGACCACAAAACATTTTAAGAAAACACGTTTCCTTGCAAACAGCACGTAACAAGTTTGAGCTCAAACATGGGTGTACACAGTGGCATGGACCAATAACACCTTACAAAGCCAGGCACGGCAACTCAACACCTTACAAAGCCAGGCACGACAACTCGACACCTTACAAAGCCAGGCACGACAACTCGACACCTAACAAAGCCAGGCACGGCAACTCGGGGGTCCTCCAATGTGCAACCCGACTCTACCACAGGCATAAACATTAAAACATGTTTTAAAACTTACTCGAGGATAATCGTCCTTCCACTTGTAAGATAACACTTTTCATGCATGAGAAGACATAAATTCATGATGATCAAGTAAACTCATTTTCAGTCATATCAATTCTTCACAATTCATTTTAAAAGATAGAAATAATGCATAAGGGAACTCACCTGGTATTCGGCTATACGACACTCTAATCGGAGCTCACTTAAACACCAAACGATCACCTGAATTGGGGTTAACAAAGGAAGTATTAGACTCCCCAATTATACTCTAAAACATTCCCCATAGTGTCTTAAGACAAACCCCTAAACCACGCCCCGAATCCAAGCCCGAACGACCAACGAAGCAGAAACGAGAATTTCCCAACAGAGACTTACGCGGTTTGCTACGCGGTTTGCAAACCGCGTGAAAAGCCGCGTAACTCTCTGGTCGAGCATTCTCAGTTCTGCATCCCAGGGTCAGCTCGAAAACCCACTTAACTCCTCCAAAAAATGATTCCAATCGATTGATAACTTCCCAAAACAAACTCTAAAACTATTTATACATTAAGGAAACAATCCTCATTACTTAAATCAATCAATTCCTCAATCAACCATCATGAACTACTCTTTTGAAAACACAAATCCTTTCTAAAAATGAATCAACTTAAGATCCTCCATTGGAAAGGTGGAATAACACCAAGAGTTCACAAACTCCTCAAGGGAATCATCCAACACACCCCTCCAATTGGTTTTGTCTCAAAATACTTGAAGAAGAAGAGAAATCAATAAGAATCATACATCTAAACTCCATTTCCAAGACAAATCAAAGAGATGAAGATGAAGGTATACCTTGGTAGCAAATTCCTTCAATCCCTCACTGAACCACCTTCTCCAAACCTTCCATTGTGGATTTCTTGAGCTCCTTCTCCCTTCTTGAACGCTCCAGCCGACAAATGAGGACCAAATAGGGTTTTAGGAGAGTTTTAACTTAGCTAGCTTTTCTTTTTCACAACTCAGCCACAGAATTTTGAGTTTTTTTCTCAAAAGAGCCCCAGAATTTCTTATTTCTGCACTAATACCACAAGAGTTGAAATATGGGGTGTTACATCACCTCCCCCTTAACAGGATTCCGTCCTCGGAATTCCATTGCCGGACATATGCTGCAATTTGGAGTTAACTTCTGACTTCCAATAATCACATTACCCACAGAATTTCTTAAGGAGTTGCAAATACATTTCTAGAAGATCAACTTCTTTGTCCCTTAAATTCTCGACCATCCGGTGCCAATATTTGTTTCTAACGGTACTACAAAATCCGACTCCTCTATCATTCGCATTACTTGCGAAGACGCACCAAAAGTTTCATACTTCCCCGAGTACCTTTAATTCATTCATTATCTCCCCCAATTCCTTCTATAACTGCCATTACTTCATTACAATATAGCCCAATTCAATCTCCTGTTGAAACACACTTGCAATCCCTTCGTCCGAACATACTACTCATCCAAATTACTCTCTTTACTAGAAAACGACTCTACTCGAGTTAACACCGCAATAACCCGAATCTCTAAACGGAGACTAATCACTCCCTTCGTCGACATCACACACTATCACTCTCATATCATTACCGCATTCTCACCACCATATAACATTCATATCAAAGGATGAACGCCCTCCTACCAAAATAGCGTTCACCTGGCACAGTTGCGTTTCCTCAAAGTCACACTGATCACACGTGTCTCAACAGCTACAAATCAACGGTCCAAACTCACAACAATCGCTAAGCCATAATTATATTCTATACACAATTATGTCTTTCGCCCAAATCCACCGAATGGTTCCACTAACTAGGAACTGCCTCCAACGTTCACTTGCCTCCCACACGGAGGAGTGACCAAGCTCATTCAAACTATCTCAATTAATTGAATGTTGAACAACACGCTCATGCGAAACATTCTCCCCGACAATACTGAATCTAATCCCAAGGTCTCTCGACCACGACACCACATTTGACCACTTGTTTCCATCCTAACTTGATACATTAAAGATCCGTCAAAAGAATGACTCACCCACAAGAACCAACTTTTAGACCGGTCGCATGAACTTAGCTTTCTCAACTCATTAACCATGACATAAACAACAATCCCTTATCTTATGCCTTAAAAAGAACAGTTCTTCAACTATAGTCCGCCCATTCAATGTCTCATGACATCTTCTTACCGCGAGTCTGTCTATACTTGATCTTTCATACCGTCATCATCTTCTTTCATGCTTACACAAACTTTCCATCGCACACCGCTACAGCCTAACAGAACAAATTCTCCATACTTATCAGTCAATACCTTTAGCCAAGTTCTCATGAGGTACTTAACACCAAGAACTACCAAGAGTTCCTAACTCTCCAACACCGCCGACCCGCTCATTCTAATTCATTACATCCACGAAATACTCCAACGCTCTTGACTAAACTTCACGACGAAGCACTACAACTTAACGGGTACAATATCCTGCTCGACAATCAAGTGAAGCATGAAAACTCACCCAAAATCCAATGGGATCGAGAAGGACAAGGGTTCTCCTGTCATCCCGTTACCAACCACAACTTAATCTCTTGATCTCAACCTAGTATTAACGTATACCGCCCGCAAAACCACACACTTCAACCAGGCATACTCATTACCTTTGACTACTCCATTATTACGGCAATTCACCATTACATCTGAGACTTACACGCTTCTTTGGTACCAAGTGCTACCACTTCCCCACGCCACTATCGCACCCCGCGACTACATTGCAACAAGTTAACGTGATGCCTTTACATACGCAGAAGATGTTACTTCCTTTATGCCGCCCATAACACAATTTCAAACGAAGCCAAAACGTTGCTCGACTTTGCCCTTCCCGGGTCTAAACGAACCACATGACAAAGTCAATTACTCAAGGTACACCCGTTTCGATTACCCTAACCTTTCGTTCTTATATGGATCATCATACCCCATAAGAAAATCACTTAAGCAATCACGATCTCTTACTTTTGTACACTCACACAAGGTGGTCAAACGTCACGTCGGATACCTACCTTTCTCCAAACAACTTCTTACCTCTTTGTAAGAAAACTCAACAAGATAGCCACACTATAGTTACTTCTCCAATACCAACCTCCCGACAACTATCCAACAAAACGGTCACTGATTCGACATCGACAATCGACATGCAATTGTCCAGTCGCCTCACGACGAACAAGGATTCTCGAAAGAATCTATTTCTCCTAACTCCCGAACCAGTTCTCGTTCCTCGTTAACTCCTCGCAATCTATCTCCGCTGTGCTAGACACCTCACACATAAGCTAATCATCCAAAACCTCAATGGACATTACATTCACATTGGTGGTCTTCCGTTCTCCCAATGCCCTCACAAGGTGTTCCTATACCATATCCTTAACACCTTCTCGAACAACCTCACTCGTTCGCCCGCAACGGGTTCATTCTCACGTTTCAATCTCCTGACAAAACCTCCACATTAATGGACTGCATGATGATTTCATTCTTTCCTGACAATCTAGGATTCCTAACATAACCCACTTCGTCCTACGCCTTATAACCAACTTATACCCCACCGTTCTCCCTCGAGAGAGACTAAACACAAGATCTTTCTTAGCAAGATCTAATTATCAAACCATCTCAGTACTCCAACTCGAAACCGAAAACATTACATTAGGTAACGTAACGCTACTGATTTCTATTCCACCAACAGAAACACTTTGGCCATTTCAACTTTACCGCGATTAAAACTATTCTCACATATCCCGACAATAGTTCAAACTACACTCATACCAACATTCCAGATTCACTGCCCAAGACTCCAGGTATTCACCCACTTACTCTAACGGAACACTATGGTCATAACTTGACCACATCTTATACAACTAGCAATTTAACTCCCAAAGCCCTTTCCTTGGCTTAAATCGTAACATCCTCCCCCGACCTAGCGAGTTCATAGCCTTCATGCACAATGACACAACGATTGAAATCATTTTACGCATATTTAAGAAACACGATAGATGCAAAAGTATAAAGCGAGTTTGAGTATGCATGAAACAACATTACTCAAGATGAATAGTAAAACACAATGATCGCAAAGATCACTCACAGGCACTCTTACGATAATTCGTAACCCTGTCCATCCAAATCGATGCCGACACTACGATTGTCTCCAATGAAACCCTTTCGCATATGACCGGAAAATTTTCGAACGAAATTACTTACCCAAAGTGGGTCTGTCAACTCCAATACTCGTTCTTATAATAATAACAAGTCAATACTCATTTTGTTTATAAACAAAACCTCTCAATAAACGTTTTCAATGTTTTCATAACGAAGATTCTCTCCCCAAATAAAAGTGTGAAGTAATTCGTAGATTTCTAAGTTCAAAGCTTTATCGTATAGTGAAAACAAATTTATCCATTACCTTTAAAAAAACACACACTTGCGAGTGTCAACTCATTTCTCAAAACAAGGAAAGTTTGTTATGCACGTACATGCCTTTAACATGAAAGAACTTGTGTAATAAGTTTAATGACACAATGCATGAAATTTAATATGCAATTGAAGGCTATTCACTCTAACCAAGTCAACCGTTGCACTCACTTCAACTCTTCACTGATACCTCACTAAGACCAACAACCGCTTTCTTACTTATGCCACAACTTGTGGCACAAGTTCTCCACAATCCACTTGATCGACCGCTCAACATGGTTTACCAAACTAACCAGTTATCTCACCTCCTACTCTTATGCATACTTCAAAACAACACTGATCTCCTTCATTCAATAACCTTGCCACCCAACCGTTTGACTAAGGAATCCAGAACTAAATTCCCAAACGATTACAACCGAGATGTTTAAACTAACAACAGCTGGATCATGACGGTCTCTATTCTCGCACATCCGCCTTAAGCCTTCTCTTTCCCTTTGAACGAAGCACCTAAGCCTCCCTTTCCTGAAAATGGTTTTTAAGTTTTGAAAGCGAGGGTTAGACCATAAGGTCTAGTGAATTCCCTACTAAAAACGTGACCACAAAACATTTTAAGAAAACACGTTTCCTTGCAAACAACACGTAACAAGTTTGAGCTCAAACATGGGTGTACACAGTGGCATGGACCAATAACACCTTACAAAGCCAGGCACGGCAACTCAACACCTTACAAAGCCAGGCACGACAACTCGACACCTTACAAAGCCAGGCACGGCAACTCGACACCTAACAAAGCCAGGTACGGCAACTCGGGGGTCCTCCACTGTGCAACCCGACTCTACCACAGGCATAAACATTAAAACATGTTTTAAAACTTACTCGAGGATAATCGTCCTTCCACTTGTAAGATAACACTTTTCATGCATGAGAAGACATAAATTCATGATGATCAAGTAAACTCATTTTCAGTCATATCAATTCTTCACAATTCATTTTAAAAGATAGAAATAATGCATAAGGGAACTCACCTGGTATTCGGCTATACGACACTCTAATCGGAGCTCACTTAAACACCAAACGATCACCTGAATTGGGGTTAACAAAGGAAGTATTAGACTCCCCAATTATACTCTAAAACATTCCCCATAGTGTCTTAAGACAAACCCCTAAACCACGCCCCGAATCCAAGCCCGAACGACCAACGAAGCAGAAACGAGAATTTCCCAACAGAGACTTACGCGGTTTGCTACGCGGTTTGCAAACCGCGTGAAAAGCCGCGTAACTCTCTGGTCGAGCATTCTCAGTTCTGCATCCCAGGGTCAGCTCGAAAACCCACTTAACTCCTCCAAAAAATGATTCCAATCGATTGATAACTTCCCAAAACAAACTCTAAAAGTATTTATACATTAAGGAAACAATCCTCATTACTTAAATCAATCAATTCCTCAATCAACCATCATGAACTACTCTTTTGAAAACACAAATCCTTTCTAAAAATGAATCAACTTAAGAACCTCCATTGGAAAGGTGGAATAACACCAAGAGTTCACAAACTCCTCAAGGGAATCATCCAACACACCCCTCCAATTGGTTTTGTCTCAAAATACTTGAAGAAGAAGAGAAATCAATAAGAATCATACATCTAAACTCCATTTCCAAGACAAATCAAAGAGATGAAGATGAAGGTATACCTTGGTAGCAAATTCCTTCAATCCCTCACTGAACCACCTTCTCCAAACCTTCCATTGTGGATTTCTTGAGCTCCTTCTCCCTTCTTGAACGCTCCAGCCGACAAATGAGGACCAAATAGGGTTTTAGGAGAGTTTTAACTTAGCTAGCTTTTCTTTTTCACAACTCAGCCACAGAATTTTGAGTTTTTTTCTCAAAAGAGCCCCAGAATTTCTTATTTCTGCACTAATACCACAAGAGTTGAAATATGGGGTGTTACATCACCTCCCCCTTAACAGGATTCCGTCCTCGGAATTCCATTGCCGGACATATGCTGCAATTTGGAGTTAACTTCTGACTTCCAATAATCACATTACCCACAGAATTTCTTAAGGAGTTGCAAATACATTTCTAGAAGATCAACTTCTTTGTCCCTTAAATTCTCGACCATCCGGTGCCAATATTTGTTTCTAACGGTACTACAAAATCCGACTCCTCTATCATTCGCATTACTTGCGAAGACGCACCAAAAGTTTCATACTTCCCCGAGTACCTTTAATTCATTCATTATCTCCCCCAATTCCTTCTATAACTGCCATTACTTCATTACAATATAGCCCAATTCAATCTCCTGTTGAAACACACTTGCAATCCCTTCGTCCGAACATACTACTCATCCAAATTACTCTCTTTACTAGAAAACGACTCTACTCGAGTTAACACCGCAATAACCCGAATCTCTAAACGGAGACTAATCACTCCCTTCGTCGACATCACACACTATCACTCTCATATCATTACCGCATTCTCACCACCATATGACATTCATATCAAAGGATGAACGCCCTCCTACCAAAATAGCGTTCACCTGGCACAGTTGCGTTTCCTCAAAGTCACACTGATCACACGTGTCTCAACAGCTACAAATCAACGGTCCAAACTCACAACAATCGCTAAGCCATAATTATATTCTATACACAATTATGTCCTTCGCCCAAATCCACCGAATGGTTCCACTAACTAGGAACTGCCTCCAACGTTCACTTGCCTCCCACACGGAGGAGTGACCAAGCTCATTCAAACTATCTCAATTAATTGAATGTTGAACGACACGCTCACGTGAAACATTCTCCCCGACAATACTGAATCTAATCCCAAGGTCTCTCGACCATGACACCACATTTGACCACTTGTTTCCATCCTAACTTGATACATTAAAGATCCCTCAAAAGAATGACTCACCCACAAGAACCAACTTTTAGACCGGTCGCATGAACTTAGCTTTCTCAACTCATTAACCATGACATAAACAACAATCCCTTATCTTATGCCTTAAAAAGAACAGTTCTTCAACTATAGTCCGCCCATTCAATGTCTCATGACATCTTCTTACCGCGAGTCTGTCTATACTTGATCTTTCATACCGTCATCATCTTCTTTCATGCTTACACAAACTTTCCATCGCACACCGCTACAGCCTAACAGAACAACTTCTCCATACTTATCAGTCAATACCTTTAGCCAAGTTCTCATGAGGTACTTAACACCAAGAACTACCAAGAGTTCCTAACTCTCCAACACCACCGACCCGCTCATTCTAATTCATTACATCCACGAAATACTCCAACGCTCTTGACTAAACTTCACGACGAAGCACTACAACTTAACGGGTACAATATCCTGCTCGACAATCAAGTGAAGCATGAAAACTCACCCAAAATCCAATGGGATCGAGAAGGACAAGGGTTCTCCTGTCATCCCGTTACCAACCACAACTTAATCTCTTGATCTCAACCTAGTATTAACGTATACCGCCCGCAAAACCACACACTTCAACCAGGCATACTCATTACCTTTGACTACTCCATTATTACGGCAATTCACCATTACATCTGAGACTTACACACTTCTTTGGTACCAAGTGCTACCACTTCCCCACGCCACTATCGCACCCCGCGACTACATTGCAACAAGTTAACGTGATGCCTTTACATACGCAGAAGATGTTACTTCCTTTATGCCGCCCATAACACAATTTCAAACGAAGCCAAAACGTTGCTCGACTTTGCCCTTCCCGGGTCTAAACGAACCACATGACAAAGTCAATTACTCAAGGTACACCCGTTTCGATTACCCTAACCTTTCGTTCTTATATGGATCATCATACCCCATAAGAAAATCACTTAAGCAATCACGATCTCTTACTTTTGTACACTCACACAAGGTGGTCAAACGTCACGTCGGATACCTACCTTTCTCCAAACAACTTCTTACCTCTTTGTAAGAAAACTCAACAAGATAGCCACACTATAGTTACTTCTCCAATACCAACCTCCCGACAACTATCCAACAAAACGGTCACTGATTCGACATCGACAATCGACATGCAATTGTCCAGTCGCCTCACGACGAACAAGGATTCTCGAAAGAATCTATTTCTCCTAACTCCCGAACCAGTTCTCGTTCCTCGTTAACTCCTCGCAATCTATCTCCGCTGTGCTAGACACCTCACACATAAGCTAATCATCCAAAACCTCAATGGACATTACATTCACATTGGTGGTCTTCCGTTCTCCCAATGCCCTCACAAGGTGTTCCTATACCATATCCTTAACACCTTCTCGAACAACCTCACTCGTTCGCCCGCAACGGGTTCATTCTCACGTTTCAATCTCCTGACAAAACCTCCACATTAATGGACTGCATGATGATTTCATTCTTTCCTGACAATCTAGGATTCCTAACATAACCCACTTCGTCCTACGCCTTATAACCAACTTATACCCCACCGTTCTCCCTCGAGAGAGACTAAACACAAGATCTTTCTTAGCAAGATCTAATTATCAAACCATCTCAGTACTCCAACTCGAAACCGAAAACATTACATTAGGTAACGTAACGCTACTGATTTCTATTCCACCAACAGAAACACTTTGGCCATTTCAACTTTACCGCGATTAAAACTATTCTCACATATCCCGACAATAGTTCAAACTACACTCATACCAACATTCCAGATTCACTGCCCAAGACTCCAGGTATTCACCCACTTACTCTAACGGAACACTATGGTCATAACTTGACCACATCTTATACAACTAGCAATTTAACTCCCAAAGCCCTTTCCTTGGCTTAAATCGTAACATCCTCCCCCGACCTACCGAGTTCATAGCCTTCATGCACAATGACACAACGATTGAAATCATTTTACGCATATTTAAGAAACACGATAGATGCAAAAGTATAAAGCGAGTTTGAGTATGCATGAAACAACATTACTCAAGATGAATAGTAAAACACAACGATCGCAAAGATCACTCACAGGCACTCTTACGATAATTCGTAACCCTGTCCATCCAAATCGATGCCGACACTACGATTGTCTCCAATGAAACCCTTTCGCATATGACCGGAAAATTTTCGAACGAAATTACTTACCCAAAGTGGGTCTGTCAACTCCAATACTCGTTCTTATAATAATAACAAGTCAATACTCATTTTGTTTATAAACAAAACCTCTCAATAAACGTTTTCAATGTTTTCATAACGAAGATTCTCTCCCCAAATAAAAGTGTGAAGTAATTCGTAGATTTCTAAGTTCAAAGCTTTATCGTATAGTGAAAACAAATTTATCCATTACCTTTAAAAAAACACACACTTGCGAGTGTCAACTCATTTCTCAAAACAAGGAAAGTTTGTTATGCACGTACATGCCTTTAACATGAAAGAACTTGTGTAATAAGTTTAATGACACAATGCATGAAATTTAATATGCAATTGAAGGCTATTCACTCTAACCAAGTCAACCGTTGCACTCACTTCAACTCTTCACTGATACCTCACTAAGACCAACAACCGCTTTCTTACTTATGCCACAACTTGTGGCACAAGTGCTCCACAATCCACTTGATCGACCGCTCAACATGGTTTACCAAACTAACCAGTTATCTCACCTCCTACTCTTATGCATACTTCAAAACAACACTGATCTCCTTCATTCAATAACCTTGCCACCCAACCGTTTGACTAAGGAATCCAGAACTAAATTCCCAAACGATTACAACCGAGATGTTTAAACTAACAACAGCTGGATCATGACGGTCTCTATTCTCGCACATCCGCCTTAAGCCTTCTCTTTCCCTTTGAACGAAGCACCTAAGCCTCCCTTTCCTGAAAATGGTTTTTAAGTTTTGAAAGCGAGGGTTAGACCATAAGGTCTAGTGAATTCCCTCCTAAAAACGCGACCACAAAACATTTTAAGAAAACACGTTTCCTTGCAAACAGCACGTAACAAGTTTGAGCTCAAACATGGGTGTACACAGTGGCATGGACCAATAACACCTTACAAAGCCAGGCACGGCAACTCAACACCTTACAAAGCCAGGCACGACAACTCGACACCTTACAAAGCCAGGCACGGCAACTCGACACCTAACAAAGCCAGGCACGGCAACTCGGGGGTCCTCCACTGTGCAACCCGACTCTACCACAGGTATAAACATTAAAACATGTTTTAAAACTTACTCGAGGATAATCCTCCTTCCACTTGTAAGATAGCACTTTTCATGCATGAGAAGACATAAATTCATGATGATCAAGTAAACTCATTTTCAGTCATATCAATTCTTCACAATTCATTTTAAAAGATAGAAATAATGCATAAGGGAGCTCACCTGGTATTCGGCTATACGACACTCTAATCGGAGCTCACTTAAACACCAAACGATCACCTGAATTGGGGTTAACAAAGGAAGTATTAGACTCCCCAATTATACTCTAAAACATTCCCCATAGTGTCTTAAGACAAACCCCTAAACCACGCCCCGAATCCAAGCCCGAACGACCAACGAAGCAGAAACGAGAATTTCCCAACAGAGACTTACGCGGTTTGCTACGCGGTTTGCAAACCGCGTGAAAAGCCGCGTAACTCTCTGGTCGAGCATTCTCAGTTCTGCATCCCAGGGTCAGCTCGAAAACCCACTTAACTCCTCCAAAAAATGATTCCAATCGATTGATAACTTCCCAAAACAAACTCTAAAACTATTTATACATTAAGGAAACAATCCTCATTACTTAAATCAATCAATTCCTCAATCAACCATCATGAACTACTCTTTTGAAAACACAAATCCTTTCTAAAAATGAATCAACTTAAGAACCTCCATTGGAAAGGTGGAATAACACCAAGAGTTCACAAACTCCTCAAGGGAATCATCCAACACACCCCTCCAATTGGTTTTGTCTCAAAATACTTGAAGAAGAAGAGAAATCAATAAGAATCATACATCTAAACTCCATTTCCAAGACAAATCAAAGAGATGAAGATGAAGGTACACCTTGGTAGCAAATTCCTTCAATCCCTCACTGAACCACCTTCTCCAAACCTTCCATTGTGGATTTCTTGAGCTCCTTCTCCCTTCTTGAACGCTCCAGCCGACAAATGAGGACCAAATAGGGTTTTAGGAGAGTTTTAACTTAGCTAGCTTTTCTTTTTCACAACTCAGCCACAGAATTTTGAGTTTTTCTCAAAAGAGCCCCAAAATTTCTTATTTCTGCACTAATACCACAAGAGTTGAAATATGGGGTGTTACATCACCCCTTTCCCATTTCTTCCTATTTTGCTATAACCTTGGGAGTATTTAATGTTGAGGAAACCTTGTGGAAGCTTTGGACCTAAGGTTTGAAAGGTTTTCTAAGAGATCCCATATCTTTACCAAAGGAAGTTCAAGATTTGGAGTAAAAACCTAGATTTAACATATATATAGCAATGTAAATTGAAGTTGCTTTGTGAAAATATGTGCATGCAAAAATGTGTATTTTGAATTACTAATATGTTTTACTTGTTATTTATCAAATATGTGAGTTATTTGGTGAATTTTTCATATTCACTACATTATAAATCTTATGAAATGGCCATATTTGAGATTTCTGGACATGTTGATAAATGAACCTTGGAATGTCTTTTTGACTGTTTATTTTATAAATGAAGGTTATTTGACGGTAATGCATTTTAGTGTCTTTGATTTGATAAATCGTTTAGAAAATGCATATTTTGCGTATTACGATATATTTTGGAAATATATTGCATGGTTTATATTTAGGGATGATTTATCCTGATATTGACAAGATTTAGCCTAATCAAACTTTTGAGTATGAGTTTACGTATTTATTTAACAAATGCAATTTGTTGAGCTTTTGGCTAAGTTTTGACTCAGATGAGTCTTTGGGACATTGTTCGGTTGTTTCTCTATGCCGAGCTTTGGGAGTTAGATGAAGTTATGATATACTTTGGAGAAGTTATTTGTTTTGAGTGTGTTGGTCATTCATTTGGGGTCATGTAATTTAGACTATAATGCAATGGATCCATAGGCATAGGAGTCAGTCTTTTTGTGTTTTAAATGAAACAATTGTTCCCATGTTGTAGCTAGGAATCGGCATTGGGTCATCGGGGGGCCTTATGGTATGTGTTCTTGAAGTTGAACATTTTCCATTTAACCATATGATGTAATTTATGAGTTAGTTTTTATGGGATGGTTATTCCCATATTGTAGCTAGAAATAGACATTAGATCATCCGGAGGAAACTTGGAACGGACTATTGTAGCCAGATAGCCATTGACCATACAGTGTAATTTCTAGGGAGCGACATAACTTAGATCATCGGGGGTCCTAATGCAAGCTAAAGATCGTGAGTGGTTGAACTTGATGACTATTGATCTGTAATAGGCTCATTATGTTGAAATGTGGCTTACTTTTATGTTCGTCACATTCGATGGATACGAGTCTCCCCCGTCACGAAAGGTGTTATTTTTGGATAGTGTATTATCCATGTTTTCGGTGTTCTTTTGGGTATGGAGTGTATCTATAATTTATTGTTTTGGTATGTTGAAATTTATTTCATGTTTTTTGGTGTTTTGGATCATATAGTTTTTATCCACACCTTCAATATTTGAAAATTTAACTTCATTCACATTTTGGGCGAGTATTGAGATTTTGATTTCATGATAAGTGAGTATTTTGATTAATGAGTTTTCATCATGGAAAATGGTGGTTTCTAGGAATGATGTTGCTTTTACATCAAACTTCATTTAAGAAATTATTATTTAGATAAGCAGTCTTTTAGTTTTACTGTTTTATATAAAGATAAAACTCTTGAACTCACTAGGTGTTAAATCTAACCATTTTTATTTGTCGGCATGTGTATCAGGTCCTTATTAGGATTTGGTACTAGCGACGCTGTGAAGGAATGGGTGCTTGATAGAGACCCGAGAATGATCTAGCTATTTAGTGACATCTTCCACATTTGTAGATAACAACTGTTATTGGGTTTTAGTAACCTTCGACCTTAACCTGGTCTTTATATAAGACTTGGTTTATCAATTGTTGATGTTAAATCAAGAATTTCTATTTGAGGTAATTCAAGTATTCATTTGTTGAAAGAGATTTCTCATTTATTTGATGTATAACTAGAAATTTTAAATTAGTTGTTTTTTTCATATTTGATGGTGTTACACAAGCGGCTTCCACACCCCATTCATTAAATCACTTTTTTGAAAAACAAGAGACATCTAAGGGTCTGTTGGCAGTTGCTTAGTGGTTTGATGTAGAATAATTGCGTGGTCAAAAAGATCAAGAGGTTGTGTATGATATAGTGCATAATGAAATATGGTTGTTTGTAACTGTTCTGAATGGACAGTTTGAGTGACAACAAATTACCAATTTAACCCTCTATATGATTTAGTTATCAATGAAATAAGGGTATTTGGTAAATATCTTAAGTAAACAATGACTTTGCAAATATAAACTGCATACTCAATATTATTCGTTCAAAACAACATTCCATATTAATCCAAACAAGCATAACATTACTCATGCAAAAACATTCCACGTTGAAAAAGTCAACATATTAGTCACTTAGCAACGAAGAGCCAACAAAGAATAAAACGTATAACACTTGAACTAGAATAAAATGAACAAGACATACATGGTCTATAAAAAAAATTCTATCAGAAGAAAAAAAATATTTTCCAGGCAAAAGCTAGAGTAGCATATACCATAACACTCTTATAAGCCTGAAACTGAATGGTAGCTAAACTATTGGAATTTTTCATGATCATCAGTCATTTGAATATTAATAGAGCTTGTGTGATTCTAACTCAATTATTGAATTTTTTTGGTTCTGACTATATGGTTTGTTTATGCCAAACTCATGCTTAGGATCAACTATGTGGTTTGCTTCTGCTTCTCCTAGATTACTTCTAGTCATTGCACTATTAAAGAATAAAGAGTTTTCTTGTGATTCCCATTATAATCTTTAGCCAACATGACATAGGTTTAGAGTTCAAGCTCAATGCACAAAATGTTAACATAGTGGCAAAGTTCCCCAATTGTGTTTGACATATTGATCATGAGGCTTGTTTTGGATTTAGCTTCGATAACTACTGTGCATAAGCCATAAACGATTCTTCTAAAAACGATTCTAAAAGTAGCAGATTCCTCTTGAGATGCAAACAAATGGTTTCAATAGATGCAAACACAATTGACGGTTTCAATTGATGCAAACGGGTGGTTTCAATCAATGTAAAAAAGATGGCTTAGACTAAAAAATGAGATGAGCAAATGGTTTCAATCGATGGTTTTGACTAGAAATGAGATGGTTGCAATCGGCGAAAATAGATGGTTTCAGTCAATGGTTTTAGTCGATGGTTATGAATCAAACAGAAACAGATTAATTGCAAAGATTCAAATGGTTATGAGTCGATGGTGAGACATGTACCTGAAAAGTTTTAGAGGGACTATTCCTCTTGAGAGCGACGTGAGAAAAGGATAGGGTTATCTTGGAAACACAAGGCTCTAAATGGTTTGGGGAGACGTGGATAAAATAATCGCTCAGAGGACAATGGAACCATTAAGAGACAACTTTTTTTTACCAAACAAGATTAGATTGGCCTCTTAGCAATCAAGGGTTTCCATTTCATGGAACTATTAAGAGGCAAACAAACAACCCCTAAGTCATACAAGTAAAGATATTATTTTCAGAATCGTAGAATACATGACTCATGCTACTTTAGGTTTTTTAAATTATGTGGGCGGCATAGCTACTATCCCTTAACAACTAAAAGTTTTACCTTTCGCTAGTTGACATGTGCTCAAAGGAGCAGACAACTTGATCACATCCAAGCGTTTCCACTGTTGATGTAACACCCTCAAAATCGGAATAGCAACTAAATTAAAACTTCGATTGAATACACAAATGAATATAAAATTCTTCCTATGAACCATCCTTGAAATCACCTCAAAATTTAAAGTGTAATAACTTCAACATTATTCGTAACCTAAGCAGTACACCAAGACTACAAAGGTCGGGTGTTACTCAACCCAAAACAAAGTTGCTAATCCCGAAACTACGGAAGACTACACCAAGCCACCTACCTCTCGAATGTACATCTAGCACTTCACACTTCATAGTGTCACTAGAACAATTCCCCAACCGGAACCTGTTGCACATGCCGACAAAATAAAAAGGTTAGGCTAACGCCTAGTGAGTTCAAGAGTTTTCATCTTGTTTGTATAAATCGTTAAAAGAACGAGTACAACTTAAATCGTGAAATCCAAAATAACTACTTTAAATATGAGAACGACCCATTTATCGATAGACGTAATTTTAGGTGATGGAAACACCATTGTAGACGTTTTCCAATACACACCTTTTTAAAGACGAACCCCCAATATAAAACATTCATTTGTAAAGTAAACTCAACCCAAAACTCACACAACCGTGATTAGTAAATGAACTCCCAAATCATGAAATCGTGGGCAAAACTTTACACTATGAAACGTTCAAACCCGGATGGGGCAAAAAACTCAACTAATACCCATAGATAATAATCTTCAAATATAAAACGTCACCGAAAACATGGATAATAAAACTCAATACCCAAGACAACACCTTTCGGCAATGGGGGAGACCCGATTACATTGCACGTGACGGAACACAAAAGTAGGTCACATATCTATGTAATAAAACAAGACGCATGGATTATACTCCTAAGACATATCGAGCTCAACCCCTCTGGATCTGTTGCCCGTGGAGACTCAAATTCAACCCCTCTAGGTCTATACTTTGAGATGTCCAAATCCACACAAACATACAAGCACATTGGAATTACACCTTAATGCTCATGGGACAATGCCCGACCATATAGGCCCGCGTCTTACTACCATGAAACCCGATGCCTATTTCGTGCTACAATGAGGGAAACTAGCGCCCCATCATTGAACGTAAAATCAAGTGCCTATGGATCCATAGCATTATGGTCTAAAACATCACATGACTCCAACGAATGAACTAGCACATTCAAGACATGTAGTTCTCAATAAATATAAATCATAACCAAAGATCTACATTGAGCTATCAAAACTTGGACAAATGTCCCCACAACCCAACATAATCAAATACCGAGACACAAGTTCAATTAAGCAAAAGATCATTTGTTAAAAGTCATAAAATGAAGTAAAACATAAATATCCTACGTGTGTGCAAAACATGCTCCATAAACATAAATGACTCCACTCAACTCTAGGTTAAGACAAATCATTTTCCAAAACACCCATCAAGGTGTATTTATACCAAAAGATTCACACTCGTAAAATAAATCGTTAAAATGCATCAATACCTAAAGTTTACTTATCGAAATACTCAAAATACATCATTCCCCCAAAACCAAAAAGGTTTACAATTTCCCAAATGTTCGTAAGGTCGGGAATGACCAAAATCCGATGACCCACACGTTAGTGTTTTTAAAAACATCTTATAACACAAACTATGCATATTTCCAACAACACTAAAATGCAATTTTACCAAATAACCTCCATTTATGAAATAAACCATCAAAACATTCTCATTTATGATTTATCTATCAAATTACCCAAAAATCCTAAATATGGATGTTTTAAAATATTTACAAAGTTAAGTACTTCGGAAATCAAACCCCGCCAAATAACTCAACAAATGATAATTTTCATGTAAAACACATAAATACTTGGTAAATAACATTTTTGACATGTACAACATTTTCACAAATCAACTTGAACTCACCTTGCTAGATTTAGGCTAAATCTAGATTTTCCCCAAACTTGAGCTCTTTTGAAGAAATTGAATCCTCAAGCCAAACTTCCAAAAACCTAGATCCATGAGTTTCCAACCATCAATAATCATATTTAACCATTTAGAATCGTTCCCCAAACATTTTACATTAATATCTCAACTCATACTAAAAACCCTAATTTCCATAGATAAAGAGAATGGAAGATTACCTCAACCACAACAAGAATCTACCAACAAAACACCTCAAGATCACCAACAACATACCACAAGCTCCAACTTTTCAAGATGGACAAAAGGTTGTGTGAAACCCTAGAAAGCTTTGATGAAGAAGATGAAGTGAAAGGGTTCTAGATTAGTTTCCCTAAACCATGATAAATGAAGAAAATCACTTGCAAATCTTGAATCTTGTGGCTAAATAGCTAAAAATCAACTTTGGAGGCTTAGGGTTTTGGTTTGGCAGAGAAAGTGATGAAATGGGAGAAGTGAGGAGTGAAATGGGGCTGAAAATCGCATTTTTAAAGGCCCTAGTACCCGTGTGCTATTGTGACATGCGATTGTGACAGTGTCACAATCGCTGGCACAATCGCACGGGTTGTACCGCGAGTTTTGGGCATTCGGCGATTGTGACATGCTATTGTGACAGTGTCACAATCGCGGGCACTATAGCACAAACTGTACCGAAAATCATTTTGGCCATAACTTCTTCGTTTTAGCTCTGTTTTTGCTCCGGAAAGAATCGTTGGACTCGTATTTGAATTATCCATCCAACAAGAATATAAAATCTAGGATTTAATCCAAAATTCTATTTTTCATATTTATCCCAAAATGTCGATACCTTCCAAAGATCGGGGTGTTACAATCCTCCCAACCTTAAAAAGAGATTTCGTCCTCGAAATCTGGTTTCCCCCTACTCCATGGTTGTTGAACTCAACACTCATCATGTTCTCTCAGTTTCCAATTGAAATTCGAATTTTCATTCTTGACAGAACTGTTGTGGCAAACCTCATGCTGATACTCACAACGAATGCCCGCTCAGGAACATTGCACTTACATCCAAGTGAACACTTAACTCACTAGAGTGGCTTCCAACCACAAGACTTCGGTTGTCTCCCAACCTTAAGTAATCCATACTTCCCAAACGGAAGATCCCGACTTTCAATCAGTCCATGTGTACACGCTCTTAGACTTTTCTCCAATCAACCCGATGTTTCATCACTACCGAAACCAACAAAATCTCTAAATCCAACTATTCCCCTTACTAGACCGCGACATAGTTTTCAACGAGTACCCTTAGACTCCAAAACGGACGGTCTTCCTTGACCCAAGAATTATCCAGAATACGCCCAAGCACCAAACATTCAATTGACAAATCTCTTACTAGCCAAGGTAAATCATTCAACTATAACCACTTATCACAATCCGAACTTCCAAAATCACTACAAGAGACACAATTATCCCTTAAGATTGAACTACAACACTCCAAATGCACTAACGGTTCATGGCCTCAAAATCCAGAAGTTGATACCTAACCATCTCACCAAGGTTTGAACCACTGCAAAACCTCATACACAAGTTTCATTCGTCGAGCATACTCACAAAACCAAGGTTATCAGCAAGGTGTCTAAAGGGTCCTACTCAGCTTTTATGCAAATACTGACCAAAACCCAAAACAAGGTTGCCAAAATGAACGGTTACCATAAGCATTAATAGAAGATACTGTGAATTCCACCCTTTAGTTGCCAATAGAAAATATGCGGTCTTGCAAACGACACCATTCGGTTTATAGTACTATCACGCGTCGGAAAACCCAAACTTCCACCGAAAGGTCCTATACGCCCTTACCCTTAACCGGGGTTGCTTAGCCATCCCAAGCCTAATGAGTTCAAGGTTTTTAAGTGATAGACTCAACAATTATGCCAATCGAAAATTCCACCCTTTACCATAAGCATTAATAGAAGATACTGCGAATTCACCATTTAGTTGCCAATAGAAATATGTCGGTCTTGCAAACGACACCATTCGGTTTATAGTACTATCATGCGTCGGAAAACCCAAACTTTCACCGAAAGGTCCTATACGCCCTTACCCTTAATCGGGGTTGCTTAACCATCCCGAGCCTAATGAGTTCAAGGTTTTTAAGTGATAAACTCAACAATTATGACAATCAAAATTTTTATAGAAATTTTCAACACGAAGGTTTTCATAACAATTAATCGTTCGTATAAAATCTACTACCACTTATCCAGTAGATGTGCAAAATGGGCACACTCGTCCCACATATGAAAATCATTTGAAATTTACTCGATCACTACTCGATTTACTAGCAATTGCAAATGTATGCTCAACAAACCTTTAAAATGAATCGTACAGATTTATTTATGTCATGAACGTAAAGTAATTTCCTGCATTAAAATAGTGTACAACCAAAATGTTTGTACGATTTCAAGAAGTACTTTAAACGACATCCAACTCCAAAACTTCTCCTTTAAACATAAAATGACACGGAATAAAATTCGTCAACAAAATTCGCATGTGTCAGTTTATTTCGCCAAACGGTGAAACGATCCACATATGCACTTTGGTTAAAATATAAAATGATTTGCATCGGTTTCAAGTTTAAAGCCAAATAACAATCATGTTTTCATCATTCGAAAATATCGGATAAAATATCATAAAGGAATCTCAAATCAGAATACACATGCAAACTTGTAACACTCTCCTAGTAGTTTTTCTTAAACTAAAACAACATGCAACGGATAGTCCTTACGAAATTCCAAATGAGGAGATTAATTAAATCAAGTTCTGAAACTTCTCGTTTATTCATATAATGACATGAAAGTAAAAATATTCTAACAAGCCTCACACACATTAAAGTATTTTCTCAGAACTCAAAAAAATAGTAAGTGCATATAATTTGGTTGACACGTAAAATAATTTAAATCGACTCCAAATTTTAAGATGCTCAAATGATGCACATTAAAACTCCAAAAATAGTTGCTACAATGCTATGCATACTCATAGGTCAATATAATGCATTTGCGTGAAACGATAAGAAAAGGCTAATTAACCGAAAGTGCATAAAGCAAAACATTAAGATAAACTATCATGATGCTCTTATATACATTACTCACCCCACGTATAAACCAATCCATACACTGAACAAGTTGCAATGAAATGTGCTAACATAAATCTTCAAAAGAGAAATTACGCGACACCAAAATTCCAAAAACCATTTCTTTTGGTTGTCTTACAACATAAAATATCATTTCTCAACAAAACCCGCATGAGACAAAATGCCCAATAGAACTCATAAATTAACACACATAATAATTAAAGCATGCACATTTCAAAGTTGTACTCATGCGACACGAAACATCGCAAAACAAAACTCCCTAAAACTCAATGGAGCTAAATGGCCTCAAATCAACCAAATGGTACAAATATTTTCATCCCAAAAAAATCAAATCGCATAAAACAAAGTTATGACTAAAATGTCATAACTCCACAAATTTCCACTTGTTGCAATACAATATAAAGTAGTACCCTAAAAGAAAACTCGCATGGGATAAAATTCCCAATAAAACTGAAACACCAAAATAGCGGGAAGTAACTCTCTGTTCGACCTTAACATATGTGGAGGAGATCCAATGTTAAAGTCATATGTCGTCATTACTTGTCCAAAATCTTAAACAACATTAATATATGGATAACATGATATCCGAAAATAACATTGGACAACAAAAAAATAAAGCAAGTCCCGACAAAGATGCAATTACCTGCAATGAAATGATTTCATGCATATCTAAAATTCAGGATTTAAAATCTTGTGTGTGCTAAACGTTTTTCCGAGATTTCATAAGACAATCCACATGACAATTTGAAACACAGAAACAACTGATGCAACTTATTTTAAGAAAATAAATCTTGTGCATAAATTTAGTCGGCACTCAACGTCTCAAACCACACTCCACCAATCCCTTCGGTCAATCTATCGTCATCCGGATGCTCAAACATCTTAAGGTAACACATGGAAATTTCTTCGGTTCACCTTATATAATTTCCTCGAAGAATGTTGATTCCATAAGCCTATGGTTCTAATCCAACCAACAATTCCGACCCGAAACAGTTCACTTAACGCAATCATCATGCTTACAGTCACACCAAGTGACGGATGTTAAAATCACCAATCTCTTTTAGCGGCTAACAGCTTAAAAACTTCTTTACTACCCCAATGGTTGTCACATCAAAGTAGTCCAAGTATACGCATGTAAATTGTAGGTTCACCATAACACTGGCCATGTGCAATTATGAACGTACCATACATGATCATCCTTGTTACTCTAGACGTGACCCCCGTTTCTAGTGACTCCATCAACCTCGGAATATCCTATCTTAAAGTGCCCAATGGTGAAATTTCACTCGTATTCACTTAAAGAAATGCTAGCTTGAGTCTAGGTATCAAAAATCAACACCTAAATCTCTCAAACTTATGCTTTGATACCAACTTGTAACACCCTCAAAATCGGAAGAGCAACTAAATTAAAACTTCGATTAAATACACAAATGAATATAAAATTCTTACTATGAACCATCCTTGAAATCACCTCAAATTTTAAAGTGTAATAACTTCAACATTATTCGTTACCTAAGCAATACACCAAGACTACAAAGGTCGGGTGTTACTCAACCCAAAACAAAGTTGCTAATCTCGAAACCGCGGAAGACTTCACCAAGCCACCTACCTCTCGAATGTACATCTAGCACTTCACTCTTCATAGTGTCACTAGAACTATTCCCCAACCGGAACCTGTTGCACATGCCGACAAAATAAAAAGGTTAGGCTAACGCCTAGTGAGTTCAAGAGTTTTCATCTTTTTATATAAATCGTTAAAAGAACGAGTACAAGTTAAATCGTGAAATCCAAAATAATTTACTTTAAATATGAGAACGACCCATTTTTCGATAGAAGTAATTTTAGGTGATGGGAACACCATTGTAGACGTATTCCAATACGAACCTTTTTAAAGACGAAACCCCAATATAAACATTCCTTCGTAAAGTAAACTCAACCAAAAACTCACACAAGTGTGATTAGTAAATGAACTCCCAAATCATGAAATCGTGGGCAAAACTTTACACTCCGAAACGTTCAACCCCGGATGGGGCATGACACTCAACTCATACCCATAGATAATAATCTTCAAATATAAAACGTCACCGAAAACATGGATAATAAAACTCAATACCCAAGACAACACCTTTCGGCAACTGGGGAGACCCGATTACATTGCACGTGACGGAACACAAAAGTAGGTCACATATCTATGTATTAAAACAAGACGCGTGGATTATACTCCTAAGACATATCGAGCTCAACCCCTCTGGATCTGTTGCCCGTGGAGACTCAAATTCAACCCCTCTAGGTCTATACTTTGAGATGTCCAAATCCACACAAACATACAAGCACATTGGAATTACACCTTACTGCTCATGGGACAATGCCCGACCATATAGGCCCGCGTCTTACTACCATGAAACCCGATGCCTATTCCGTGCTACAATGAGGGAAACTAGCGCCCCATCATTGAACGTAAAACTCAAGTGCCTATGGATCCATAGCATTACGGTCTAAAACATCACATGACTCCAACGAATGAACTAGCACATTCAAGACATGTAGTTCTCAATAAATATAAATCATATCCAAAGCTCTACATTGAGCTATCAAAACTTGGACAAATGTCCCCACAACCCAACATAATCAAATACCGAGACACAAGTTCAATTAAGCAAAAGATCATTTGTTAAAAGTCATAAAATGAAGTAAAACATAAATATCCCACGTGTATGCAAAACATGCTCCATAAACATAAATGACTCCACTCAACTCTAGGTTAAGACAAATCATTTTCCAAAACACCCATCAAGGTGTATTTATACCAAAAGATTCACACTCGTAAAAGAAATCGTTAAAATGCATCAATACCTAAAGTTTACTTATCGAAATACTCAAAATACATCATTCCCCCAAAACCTAAAAGGTTTAACAATTTCTCAAGTGTTCGCAAGGTCGGGAATGACCAAAATCCAATGACCCACACGTTAGTGTTTTAAAAAAATCTCATAACACAAACTATGCATATTTCCAACAAACACTAAAATGCAATTTTACCAAATAACCTCCATTTATGAAATAAATCATCAAAACATTCTCATTTATCATTTATCTATCAAATTACCCAAAAATCCCAAAAACGGGAGTTTTACAATATTTACAAAGTTAAGTACTTCAAAAATCAAAACCCACCAAATAACTCAACAATTGATAATTTTCATGTAAAACACATAAATACTTGGTAAATAACATTTTTGACATGTACAACGTTTTCACAAATCAACTTGAACTCACCTTGCTAAATTTAGGCTAAATCTAGATTTTCCCCAAACTTGAGCTCTTTTGAAGAAATTGAATCCTCAAGCCAAACTTCCAAAAACCTAGATCCATGAGTTTCCAACCATCAATAATCATATTTAACCATTTAGAATCGTTCCCCAAACATTTTACATCAATATCTCAACTCATACTAAAAACCCTAATTTCCATAGATAAAGAAAATGGAAGATTACCTCAACCACAACAAGAATCTACCAACAAAACACCTCCAGATCACCAACAACATACCACAAGCTCCAACTCTTCAAGATGGACAAAAGGTTGGGTGAAACCCTAGAAAGCTTTGATGAAGAAGATGAAGTGAAAGGGTTCTAGATTAGTTTCCCTAAACCATGATGAATGAAGAAAATCACTTGCAAATCTTGAATCGTGTTGCTAAATAGCTAAAAACGACTTTGGAGGCTTAGGGTTTCGGTTTGGGAGAGAAAGGAATGAAATGGGAGAAGTGAGGAGTGAAATGGGGCTGAAAATCGCATTTTTAAAGGCCCTGGTACCTGTGTGCTATTGTGACATGCTTGTGACAGGGTCACAATCACTGGCACAATCGCCCGGGTTGTACCGCGAGTTTTGGGCATTCGGCGATTATGACCTGCTATTGTGGCAGTGTCACAATCGCGGGCACTATAGCACAGACTGTACCGAAAATCGTTTTGGCCATAACTTCTTCGTTTTAGCTCTGTTTTTGCTCCGGAAAGAACCGTTGGACTCGTATTTGAATTCTCCATCCAACAAGACTACAAAATCTAGGATTTAATCCAAAATCCTATTTTTTGTATTTATCCCAAAATGTCGATATCTTTCAAAGATCGGGGTGTTATAGTCAAGTCCACATTGAGTTTGATGAATATTGTTTGTATACAACATTCATGCTGAATATTGTTTGTATACAACATTCATGCTGAATAACATGTCCATAATCCTGATGAATAAGTCACATGTCACGTTGTGGAACGTTTCCATGTTCCTGATGAAACATGCCCATATATACATGGGAGAGATCGGGAGATAACCCTAAAAAAACAAATTAACCAATCCAAACCGTTAGATTGAGATGACCCAACTAAAAGATTATAAATCCGCTTGTAAACAAAAACCATGATTTAAGGTTTTTTTACACATAAGTTTGTGTTCACATCGTGAAAAAAAATACATTTGAAACTTTTTTTTTACATAGTGAAACATAAAATACACATTAAAAAGTTTCACATTGTGAAACAAATGTATGTGAAACTATAACATCACAAAACAAAGTATGTCAAATAATAACCTAAATCTTAGCTTCTGATGAAAAAATCATGTAAAAATATATTTTTAGGTTGGTTCTTACGGGTATATGCTGTTTTTATGGTTCTCATTTGACTTGCCACCTAAGAACCTACATAATTGTGAAAACACTGAGAACTAGTGCACAATGTGCTATTTCATATGAATTTTTTTCATCTAAGATTAGGATTTAAGATATTGAGTAAAATATATTTGTTTCATAATATGAATCTATTTGGCGTGTTTGTGATAAAAAAAAACACTGATACTTTTAAGATTAAAATTCTCACGATTATAACAATATATGAGATTCTCATTTTGTTATTTCTATCTTTTTGTTATAGATTATGTGGGGAAAAATATCAATAGACACATGCAAAGTATAAATCACAACTTAAGATGAAACTCATTAAATAACTTTAATTGATCTATACGAGTTTATAACAAATCTTGAATTTGTATTTAAGATTTGATGAGTATATACAAACATTGGATTCTTATGTATGTGAGAATCGTCTGTGATTTGTTCTACATGGGCCCACTGAGTTTTAAAAAATTAAAATAAATAAATACACATGGTATTAATATTTTATTTTCCCCACAAAGATTTAATAAATGATATAAAAGCCCTAATATTCTTATCTTGTTAGCTCATAAAGTATTCATTATCTTTTAAATAATTTTAAAATCTTTATATTGTTCTGAAAATGCTTGATTTATGTTAGTATTTGTCTGGTAAAATTGGTATGTATCATAAACTAAAATAGTTATTTCCTTGATCTAATATATTCTAAACTACTATTTTTTGTTTGTAAATATTAAGAGCATCTCCAACAGTATTGCTAAAATAAAAAAAATGGGTTTTTATTTGTTATTCTTCTTCAACAGCATTACTATTTTGTTTGTTAAAATAGAGATTCATGAAAAAATCTCTCAATATAAAGAACTTCCTATAATTCTCTAAATAGAAGAGAGAAATAATTATCTTATTCAACCCACCAATAACATAAATTTTTTATCATTTTATATTAAGTTTTTCTTTTAAAATGTAATGAAAATATAAATTAGAGAATATTATATTAATATAATATGCGTTAAAATATCTAAAAGATTTTAGAGATTTTAACATTTGATTCTCTATTTTAGAAAAATTATAGAAAACCCGTTGGGGTTGCTCTAAGTAAATTATCATTGTCGTCTTACGTGGTTTGTTAATAATTTTTATTTTCGTTCTTATGATTTAAAATTTTCAGTTTATATTTCTATGATTTATAGTTTGTTACTACTTTCGTTTCTAAACTAATTTCTATTATTTAAGTATAAAAAACTAAAGTTGAAAGAAAATATAAACCATATAAATCGAAACGATAATAAATTATAAATTATAAGATGAAAAATAGCAATGAGTTATACCATATAAACCAAAGTCATAATTATTAATAAACCAATGGGGAGAAGAACGTAATTTACTATATTAGCCGCTTAAGGAGACATTTGTCGTGCCAAGCACACATAAATTGAAACAGGAAAAAAAAAACAGCTGGAAATGTACAATTTTAATTTAGAGTAAATTACATATTTAGTCCTTCAACTTACGTAGATTTAGTTTAACGATTTATTTATACCAATATTCCAAAATCTAGTAATTCCATGAAATTGTCGATGACGACAAGGTTGAAAGATTCTTACTCTTGTTTTTCATAAATAAACAATAATCCTTTTTAAACTATAATAAGTTGATTAATCGATTTTATCTGAATAATCTCTTTTAAAATGTATCTATATTTATGTATATGAAGGACATTGAGTTTTCCCACTGTTCAGTGCATATTACGGTTTTATCATTTATGTTTTGGTATGATGTATGTGTGATTTCTGTATAATTTTTTTTACCTATGTTGGTTAGCATAAAGCTAGTGACTTCTAGTCCGTTTATAATGGGTGTGAGACAATTTTTTTTTACCTTTTATATAGTTAAAAAAGCCAAAACACTTGGCATGTGTATTACTTTAGTGAAGTATAATCAAGGCGTCAGTTTAATGGACGTGATTGTAATACAATAGTAGAATTTAAACTATCAATACAAAAGAATGTTAATATGTAAAGGGAAAAGTCCAATAAAACCCAATGGACTTTAGTATTATGAATGATTAAGTCTTTGGACAATTTTTTGGAACAAATAAATCATTGCACTTTTCATAACTTGTTAAATAAACCATTGAACTTTTTAAAACCTGTTACATACATCCTTATGACTTATAAAATTGGTTAATGTGTTAAAAATAATTGAAAAAAATATGAAAACCCAAACAAACTTATATACTTTAAACTATTAAGTCCTTATACATTTTTTTAACGGAAAAAATACAATTTATAAAACGAAACGAATACACCATTTTGCATTACTCTTCCCAAAACATATAAAAGTTGTATCCAAAGCATAAATAGATGTACATAAAAGTTAGACATAATTTACCAAAAATTGAACCAAAATATACCAAGAGTTGCACAAAAAAATGCCAACAGTTGCACCTACAGATAAACAATCAGACATATGTTCACTTGAGTTATCTCTTATAACGTGGTTAAGATCATCACTACAGTCAGATGCCATTTTGTGAATAGGAATAGTGACTTCATCACGATTACAAATTAAAACAAAATGATATCACTAAATAAAAACATTACTGTAAAGATGTAGTACCAATTCAAGATAAATATTTTAAACAATCGTGCGTATTATTATTTTTTAATTTGTAGTTTACCTATTATTCAAGTTACGTACAATTTTAAACAATTGTAAGTATTATTTTTAATACTTACGCATTATACCCTATAATTACATATTAATCTTATATTAATAAATAAATGACCTTAAAGGATATAAAGTGTAAGTATTACAAATAATTCGTGGGCTTATTTGAACGTATTGATGAGACAATTATAATGGTGACATGGTGTGACTTGTAAAAAACGTATTTTTTAATATATAAGAATTTGAAGTATAATGTTTTTCTAAAAAAAATGTTTTCTAATTCATTTCTTTTTATAGCCAAAAACAATTCTTAAACAAGAAAAAAATATTTGAACAATTTTTTGGAACAAAAAAATCCTTAGACATTCTAAAATTTGTTAAATAAACCATTAGACTTTTGAAAACCTGTTAAATACATCCTTAAAACAATTTTAAGAATGTATTTAACAGGTTTCCAAAAGTCCAATTGTTTATTTAACAATTTTTGAAATGTTTAAGTGTTTTTTTTGTTTCAAAAAATTGTCCAAAGACTTAATCACTTCAAACACTAAAGTCCATTGGTTTTTTTTAGACTTTTTCCATATGTAAATTGGTAATAAGAAGAGGACCAAATTTGTAACTTGGTGTTTAAAAAATTATAAAGTAAACAATGGAATTGGTCCTTGGCATGTTGAGAATTATGCTTTTGGTCCCTCTATCAAATGCATATAAGACCTTTTTACCATTTTCCTCCATTTTAATTATTTTTATTTCTTAGATCTTCATTTTCTTCACTTTAACAATCAATAAACCATCTCTAATTTTAAAATCAAAATTCAGAACACTAAAACCTTTATAATTCATGTTCTTTATATACATGAAAAACCATAACTCAAAAAAATAAAGCAAAAATCCCCTAACTCAAAATAAAAGACAATCAAGAATCCTAAATCAAGATCAAGAACAAGAACAACTACAAGTTAGAAACCCTTAACTTTGCAATCACGTTGGTTTGATTTCACGATTGCATAAAGCAAAACCAGTTATGCTAGTTCGATTTCACAAAGCAAAAAAAACAAGTCATGATGGTTAGATTTCGTGAAGCAAAATGGAACCCTCTTGTTATGCAAATTCAAGCAGTTTTAGATCTGGGTTTGAAGCAAAATCACACTGTTTTGTGGAGGTACGTTGGTGGCCAGAGAAGAAGCATATACCGACATCCGGAGTTAATGGGAGATTTCTTGGTAAATGGCTGTTTAGGGAAAAGGACTAAATCAAAAGCAAATTGTACACATGAAGCCTTATCTTGTAATAAAATAAAAATGAAGGACCAAATCCATAATTTTTTAACATACCACAAGACTTGGTTAATGATCATAACTAAATTAAATACGACAATAATGTCTCCTTGGGGTTCTTCCACAACGTGGTGGAGTGGTTACCCACGTACTCTGCATCAAGTATTTAGGTTTTTTTTTTTCTTAAATAAATTTACCTCATGGTTAACTATTTTTAGTCATTGTATAAAAACAAAATAAAATACTTTTTATTAATTAACCGAATAATTTATTAAGCCAGTTCACTAAAAAAAACAAATAAAAGTACCATCAATCACTTGTTTTCAGTAATTATGGCCGAACATTTTATGAAAATAGGATTTTCAGCCGTTTTATATATAACCAACCAATCACCAAAACAATCACCAAAACAATGATCCTCAACCCAAAACATACAGGAGCAGACCACAAAATACCTGCAGCGAATCAAGACACAACCCTAGGCAGAAAAGAACAAAACAAACAGCACGATTATTAAATACCCAGCTTAACCGAAGGTTTGCCCAGCGAGATCGGTAAGGAGAGAGCACTTGTTTACGAGGCTTAAACGAAGACCCCTCCTACATCCAACCGACTGTCAAATCCTTTCTCCGACCAATAAGCCCACACGACCTCTAATCGTCCCCATCATTTAGCCTTCGACGGGTTAGTGAGCCAAATTTTCCAATCCATCGGGAAGCTTTTACTCCTTTTTTTGAACCACTCGAACGTTCTTCTTTGGAACTCAAAGAACTTGTCTTCTAACTTGCTCCCGTCGTTGTCGAATACCTTTCGGTTCCGGTGCAGCCATATTAGGTAAATCATCGACCATTTGATTCCCACCCACATATCGCCATAGGGGCCCACGTTACCGTTACCCGTTTCTTCTTGGACTAATTCCTCTATTGAGGATGCATTATCGAGCTTTTTATCCCACCATTTCCCGACAGCTTTCCATAGGTTTTTGACTTCGTTACAAGCCACCAACGCGTGATCCAACGTTTCCGGATTCTCTTTGCATCTCGGACAAAGGACGGAATCCAAGTCTATTCCCATTTTATCGAGAGTTGTTTGAGTCGGAATCCTTCCTTTTTTTACCCGCCATATAAATATACATACCTTCCTTGGAACCAATTTTAGCCAGCTGGTTTGTTCTCCACCACCAGTGACGTTAGTTGTGCTAACCTCTTCCAAGAGTTCTCGAAGCCTTTTTGTGTTGAACGTAGATGAGTTATCAAGCTTCCACACGAGCCTATCTATGCAGCCCCTCTTCGGTTGGAAGGTCTCTAACCGTCTTTGTAGCCTTTCCAGCTCTCCCACCTCTCTTCCTCTTGGCCCCCGCCTCCAATTCCATGCCCATTGCCACGTCTCGTTATTCCACTCACCTCTTTCCGCTATTGTTGCGTTTGGTTCCTTCTCGAGTCTAAATAGTCTTGGAAATGTGTTTTCCAAAGTATCCGAATCGATCCAGATTTGTTTCCATAGTTTCGTGCCTTCTCCACCTCCTACCTTCATTTCGAACGATTTTGTGAATTCTACTCCGGCTTTATCCAAATCCGAATCGGTCCGAATTATCCTTCGCCACGTCGAACCTGCATAATGAGCACGATTATTAATCTCCAACCCCCCCCCCCCCCATCCCCATGAATGCTTTTTATAACCTGGGCCCAAAGAGAATTATTTTCGACCTTGAATCGCCACCACCATTTCCCCAAGAGACCCCAATTTAACAATTTTAAACTCCCAATATTAAGACCACCTTTTGAGAACCTACTTATTGTTTTTTCCCAATTTATCCAGACAAGTTTTTTCCTCTCTAGCCCGTCCTCGCCACTCCCGCCCCCCTAAAAAAACCGACTTCTCACACTTTCTAATTTCTTGATCACACCACTCGGAGCACGAAACATAGAGAAGAAATACAATGGAAGGCTACCAAGTACCGATTTTACCAACGTTAACCGTCCTCCGAAGGATATAAACCTCGTTTTCCACGACTCCAATCTTTTGCAGACTTTTTCTATAACCAATTTCCAGTTCTCTAACCGCCCCATGTTTGCGCCAACCGGAAGACCCAAATATTCAAAAGGCAAGTTTCCGGAACTACACCCCACGCCTTTCGCCCATGTCTTCACTTCTTCCCCCGAGACCCCGAATCCGTATATTTTACTTTTGCGCATATTTATTTTCAGGCCCGAAAGTTCGTAGAAGCAGTTGAGAATTTTTATGAGATTCTTGAGGTTTCCAATTGACCACTTTCCAAACATAACTATATCATCTGCGTATTGTAGATGAGAAATATAAGTGTTATTGACTCCCACCTTGATGCCTTCATAAAGACCCAGATTCTCCGCTTGCTCCATCAAGATATGAAGTCCTTCCGCCGCTATTAGAAAGAGGAAGGGAGCAAGTGGATCACCTTGACGCAACCCCTTACCCATCTTGAACTCTTTGGTTGGGCTCCCATTTACTAGAATCGACATAGTGGATGACTTGAGACACACCCCTATCCATCGTGTCCATTTTTCCCCAAAGCCCATCTTGCTCATACAATCCACAAGAAAGTCCCATTCCAAGCTATCGTACGCCTTTTCAAAGTCGACTTTAAAGATCAACGCCTTTTTCTTCTTCAACTTGAGAAAATCTACCACCTCGTTTGCCACTAGTACCCCATCCAAAATTGATCTTCCTTTGATGAAAGCACTTTGAGTATCGCTTATGATCTTACCTATTACCGTTTTCAATCTTTCCGCCATCACTTTCGCAATCGTTTTATAGAAAATGCCAATTAAACTTATAGGACGGAACTCCCCAAGATTGACCGGATTAGCCACTTTAGGGATAAGGGTGAGGAAGGAAGAGTTACACCCCTCACTCAATTCGCCCCTCTCCCCAAAAGCACGAACCCCTTTTACCAAGTCACCCTTTACTATACTCCAAAATCTCTTTACAAAGCCAAACGTGAAACCATCCGGCCCCGGAGATTTATTGTTTCCACAGCTCTTAATTGCCTGCCAAATTTCTTCTTCTTCAAAGGGTCGTTCCAAAAAATCCGCCTCCTCTTTAGATATTTTACGAAACAGCTCCCCCCTCAACCCCGGCCCTCCCTCTTTACCCCTTGAGAACTTATCTTTGAAGAAGTCAAAAACGTATTTTTTTATCTCCATGGCATCCTCCGTCCATCCTCCATTTGTAATAAGCCCACGAATCGAGTTTTTTCTTTCCTTAAATTTTACCGCTGCGTGAAAAATCTTCGAGTTTTCATCTCCGTCTACTACCCATTTGAGTTTAGCTTTTTGCCTCATCATCCCCAACTTTTGTTCTTCCAGATCCAGCCATTTTTTTCTTTTTTGAACCCATTCATCCCTCTCTTTCCCATTCCAGCCGTGAGTTCCAATTTTGTAACACCTTAGGCATATCCCACATCGGCCGTGGACAGGAGAGATGCTGGGTATATTAGTAAACCTTGGCCTTACCAAACACAACGCGTTTTGGGGCCACAAGCATGTGGGTTCCTTGGGAACTCTGTGGTTAAGCGTGCTTGGGTGGGAGTAGTACTAGGATGGGTGACCCCCTGGGAAGTCCTCGCCAGGTCGCCAAGAACAAAGCCGTGAGCCAGTGGGGCAAAGCGGACAATATTGTGTCGTGGTAAGCGGGGTATTACAAATGATATCAGAGCCACTCCTGTGCCGTTCGGGATGGTGGGGCAAACCTCATCGAGGACGATGAGTCCCTAAGGGGGGGTGTGTATAACACCTTAGGCGTATCCCACATCGGCCATGGACAGGAGAGATGCTGGGTATATTAGTAAACCTTGGCCTTACCAGACACAACGCGTTTTGGGGCCACAAGCATCCGGGTTCCTTGGGAACTCTGTGGTTAAGCGTGCTTGGGTGGGAGTAGTACCAGGATGGGTGACCCCCTGGGAAGTCCTCGCCAGGTCGCCAAGAACAAAGCCGTGAGCCAGTGGGGCAAAGCGGACAATATTGTGTCATGGTAAGCGGGGTATTACAAATTTCTTTTTCAAAATCAGCCACTTCCTCTTTGATTTTTTTTAAATCTCTATCTAATCTCCCAAATTTGACTTTGCTCCACTTCCTTAATGCATCTTTAACGCTTTTCAATTTATCCCGGAGTACACAGTCCGGCTGCGATGACCGAACCGACGAGTTCCAAGCATTCTTCACTACCTCTTCTATCCCTTCTTCTTTGAGCCACGAATCGAAAAACTTAAACGGTTTGGGTCCGAAGTCGCTTTTATCTTCGAAAAGCATGATCGGGAAGTGATCCGACCATTTCCTTTCCATAGTTTTTACCCCCAAGTTTTTAAAAGAGATATCGAATTCGCTTGAGACGAGGAATCGGTCGATTTTACTAAATTTCAGCCCGTCGTCACTAACCCGCGTGAATTTCCTCCCGCACAATGGTATTTCTACCAAGTTGCATCTACTGATAAAGTTGTTGAATAATTCCGCCCCCCTATCGTTTGTACACGAATTAAGTCTTTCCTCGGCTCCCCTAACCTCGTTGAAATCCCCAAAGAGACACCACATTGTGTCACCTTATGATATTATTGTCTCCAATCTGCCCCAACATTCCACTCGCGCTTTTAGTACTCTCGGGCCGTAAATATTTATTAGTCCGACTGTTCCATTTACCCCATCCCATTCTCCCAACAAAACCAAGAAGTCCGAATCTTCAATTTTTGAAATACATCGAAAAATCTTCTTATTCCAACATGTGATTAACCCCCCCCCCCCCCCCCCCCGAGTTACCTACTGCTTTAATCACAGCAAACCCCCCATCATCTCCACCCCATAAATAACTTAGTTCTGTGTCATTCCATTTTTTTGTTTTTGTTTCTTGAATTCCAATCACATCAGGAGATTCCAGCTTACCTATTTCTCTGATCCACGCCTTCTTGTTACCCGACCCCAATCCTCTAATATTTACTGAAATAATCTTCATTAAATAACTTTAGGAAATCGACACTCACCAGGTTCAGCTCCCTTATCTTTCGGTACCTTTTGCTTTTGGGCCTCTCCTTCTTTTACCTCTGAGTTGTTCCAAATCATTCCAATTGCCTCTCCAAACTCCCTCATTCCATCTACTTCGTCCTTGCCGTTCAGTTCGTTCGATACCGACACCGTGTTTGATGATGCCGGTTTGCTTTTCTTCTTCTCGCCATTTTTTGAAACAGATTCCCCCAGGGTCGCCTTTTGTCCCTTTTTAGAGTTACCCTTCTTTCCTCCCGACCTCGCTAATTTTTTCATGAGGTGAAAACTTACTTTCCCTCTCGCTAAACTCGTGATTTCTCCCCTTCTGCCTCTGTCACCTGCAGTTCTTTTACTGACTCCTTCGAACGTAGCATTAGTCTGGTCTAATTTCTTTGTTCTCCTCCCATCAACCTGGCTGATGAAACTCTCTTGATCAGCCCCTTCGTTTTCTATATTTGGCGAAGTGCCATTTGCTCGGCCCACTTGGGAATTTGGATTATTTTGGGCCCCCACATGCGATTCTCCAGGCCCACCATCCAAAACAACTTGGTCCAGCCTTCCACCAGGCGCTGACTCTTCGGATTTTTCATGGTAGTTATTTTTGGGGGTTCCCAAACTCTCGATTTCCACCTCTGCATCATTATACCTTTTTGGGGAATGTAAACTATCTTTAATAGCCGACTCTTCAGCTTCGTTATTCGATTGGAAAATCGGCGATCCCTCCTCCGGTGGGTCACCTCCGGTTTTGGTTTTTTCCAGCAGTGAAGCCGGAGAAACCCCATTCTGCACCCCCATTACATCTCCCCCGAAACAACTTTCTCCGTCATCCCAACCTTTCTCCGAATTCGTTTCATCTTCTGACCATAACGACGGAATTTGAGAGCTATCATCTTGATCTTCATCCGAAGAGTGATCTTCTTCTTCTCCCCAGTCTATGCCTGAGAACTCCATTAGACTACTTTCTTCCTCTTCTATTTTTATTCTAAAGAACAGACCACCCACTTTTATGGATTTTAAGCAACTTATTGTTGATTGAATGAATGTGTTAACTAAGACCTTCCCCCAAGCCAGATTATTCGATTCCATAAAGTCGCAGTTCACGTGTTTTAGCACTTTACCCCACTTGCCGGCGATCAACGTGAAGGTTCCATTTTCCCAGACTTGAACCAGTACCCCCGATATTTTCAACCACGTCAATCTTCCCGATTGTCTGAAACCTTCCGTCCACCTCCGAAGGTCGCTGATCCAAAAGTGCAACCCATGCTTTTTATTTTGTATTACTGAATCCCTTAGAACGCCGCTTTTGAATTTCAGCATTACGTGTCGCCCTCCCAAGTATTTAACTGCTGGATTCCTAGAGGTTGTTCTTTGCTGAGCTTGTAAACCGCTCCCAAGTTGTCTAGAGATCGAACGTCGCCCACTGCACAGTTCTGAAGAAAGTTTTTTACCTCTTCATTTGGCATCAGCTCTCTGATAATTACTTCCTCCGTAACCTCCTCCTGTGCTCCTCCATTTACATTGTGAGACGATCCCAATTTCACAGCCTCTGCATACGATTTCGTGGCTGTCATCTCGTTAACAGACTTTTTCGAGCTATCAAAGTTCCTGCCTTCATCCCTCTGTTCATCCTGGTTTCTTATCCCTGCTGCTATGTGGTCTCTTCTTTTCCTTTTTGCAAGGAACGCCCTAATCCTAAATGACTCCAACCATATATTATTTAGTGCCTTCTCCAATTCCCACACCTCTTGCCTCTTTCTGTATCTCACAAAACCGAATCTTTTGCCATTTTTTTAATCTGCTTCTCGCCATGTACAGGTCTGTTAGCTCACCATATCTCTTAAAAAATTTCCAAAGGGCTCCAACCTCCATTGATTCGGGAAAGTTAAAAAACATGAACGACAATTCCTTCGGCCTTCTGATTCCCACTGGTTCACAGACTTCGTGCCCTCCATTGTAGTTCAGAATCCTAGTTCGTGCTCCCTCCAACCTCCCTCTCTCTCGCACCCTCGCCCTCTCTATCTCTCTTTCTCTCAGCCGCTCTCTCTCTCTCGAAAACCCTAAACCCATTTTTTAATTAGTTGTGGAGGGACAGCTGCAAAACATGCATTAGTCAATACGATATTAAAAGCGCATAGTTATTTTTTCTTTCTTAATATTTTACTTTTAAATATACGAGTATCAAGATTTTAAATGATGTGAAGAATGGTGCAGCGATTAGGTCAAATCTTGAATCTTACAAGTTATATTGAAGTCATGACATTTTTAAAGCGTGCTTTAAGACATCATATGCACACACATTTGTGTGTGTATATATATCTCATCCTGATGTGCATCCATTTATCATGCAACGGTTGATAACAATTTCTCACACTTGTCACGTTAACCTCAACTCCTCACCGGAACCCAACCCTATATATATATATAGGGGAAGACTATTTTGAAACCCTCCAAAAGGTTGAAACCAATGAAACCCACTTCATCACTGTTGATCTAATTATTTAACGGCTGAGATTAAGTTGAGAGATAATGCACGATCCACTAACCTTAATTTTAGGAGATTATTTGCTTGATCTCAAGGGAAAACCTCAAAAAACGGAAAACTAAGGAACACTCTGGTAGCCTTTCATCTGGACGGTATGCACATGTGCATACAGATAAACTAGATTATTTTTTTGGTTTTTATGCAATTGTGCATTATGCATTTGTGCATTATGAATTTGTGCATATGCACAAATGCATGCTACAAATTATCTGTATGCACAAGTACATACCGTCCAGATGAAGGGCTACCAGAGTGTTCCTTAGTTTTCCGTTTATTTGAGGTTTTCCCTTGAACCTGACCCATATATATAGGCAAATTATCCATTGCAAACCAGTTAGTTTGTGCAAACTGTGCAAACTCATATCCACCAATCACGTAACTTCTTTTTTTATCCATAAGGGTATTTTTAGGGATTTTAGCATATTTTTTCATCTCCACCAATCACGTAACTTATTTTTTTATATCCATAACTTCTTTTTTATATCCATAAGGGTATTTTAGGGCTCCACCGGAAAATATAGATTCATGAAGCCAAATTATATATTTATGAAGCCAAATTTTATATTCATGAAGCCAAAATATAGATTCATGAAGCCAAATTATATATTCATGAAGCCAAATTGCAGATTCATGAAGGTAGATTGAGTTTGTACGGGTTTGCACAATCTGACTGGTTTGCAACGGATACCTCCCCTATATATATATATATTGTAACAACCTAAACAACTTTAAACATGCAAATTATATAAAATAGAACATCCCAAAATCGCGTCTCAAAATTTCTTACATAACATCCAAAATTCGGTTGGCGGAACAACCTACACAACTGAGAAATAAACTAAACGGAACTATAGTGTCACTACACTATTAAGACTCCTTGCTACCGCCCTGCTCACTTGCCAGAGCCTTTCATTACCTGCTTTCCTGAAAAGGTTTTAGTTTGAAAATGCGAGGGTTAGACCATGAGGCCTAGTGAGTCCCTCTTAACAGTTATCAAAGCATTTAAAACAATTTATCATTTTCAGTATAAATCATTCATAAATCTGTTCATATAAAATCGTTCACGGATAAAGGTCCGCCCCTCGTAAATTAGCACCCTGAAGTCACCCTAAGGTGACAACGAGTCAGTCTCATGCTGCCTTGTAGGGCCACACTACCCCTGGCATAAACGGGTCACACCTCCCGACACAAGCTGGCGGGCCACACCCCCCCCCCCCCGACTTAGCCAATTTACATCAAAATCAATGTATGCATACATCCCACATAAACTTTAAACAACTTCATGCGATTAAAAGCATAAGAATAAAACATGGCATTTCTCATCATGTACTTGCTTTAGAAAACACATTAAAAGTCATGCATTTTAGTTAGAAAACTCACCTGGTGCTCTTATTTCTCTTTTCTAAACTGTTCCCGACTCCCGATCAATTTTCCTGTTTTAATGAACAAAATATAAGTTGATTACTAAACTTCACGGGCACTATACTTTTCGGACGACACAACAACCCGGACAACAGCACTTTTCCGGATGACTACCCTTTCCGGACGACTTATACTTTCCGGATGATTACTCTTTCCGGACAACTTCTACTATCCGAAAAACTTCCGGATACTTCCTACTTTCCGGGTATTTACACTTACCGCATGCTCTTCCGGAAACCCTCATCATTTGAGACTTTCCGGATACCGCGCTGATACGAATATCAGAGACCAATTTCCACTTAAAACCCTTAAAACAATGCAATAAAATAGCAAAACATCCCCATAATGCTCTACAACCAATTCCCGCGAAGTTTTACTATTAAACACGATTTTAAGACACTTAAATCTTCCTTTAGAGCCATAAATGACCTTAACTAGGAAAACTTCCAAATCCTATCAATCATCAAACAGATTTTAAATAGAGTTATGGATTAAGGATTACCTGATATGATTCTTGTAGAAAACGAATTCCAATCTTGCCCTTTCTTCTTATTTCGAAACTTGATAGCTCTTCTCCTCAAATGCACAAAACCTTCAACAAAACTCTTTTCTCATTTCTCTCAAAAACTCAGCCGTCAACCACAACCAAAATCAGGAAATATAATGTTTTCCCTAGGGTTTTGTGCTCATTTATACTCCACCTCTTATTTACCAGCTAGCCCCTCAACTTCCACTTTATTAAACTTAACCCACAAGACTCTAAACTCTCACATTTTGGTCTTGGTTATTACATATATATATATATATATATATATATATATATATATATATATATATATATATATATCTTTGTGTGTTCTTGTTTTTAATAATCCTATAGAACAATTTAATTTTCGAAAGTTATAAAACTAAAATAGATAGAAGAACCATTTATATCAAATATATCAAGCTTATAAGAAAAATGATAGTTAAATATCTCCAGACTCTCTACTCACTATTTTCTTATATCTTCAAAGAATTCATGTTCGACTATTTGTGCACAAAAATGATAGTATGTATATCCTTTTGATGTATATTTAAGTCTTAAGTGATGTCCACAATTATTATTTATCACTCAAGTTATATGTTTAAAAATTAATGAAAACCCCATGTTTTACAAGATAATGCGTTCTAGCGTGTCATAACATGCCATAACATGTTATAACGGAAGGCCAATAAATTCTCTAAAATAGAGAAAATAGTGGTTTTGTTGCGATTCATTCCCGTAAAGATTCTAACACACAAGACCTGGAGATATCATAAGTGAGAATGCTGAAGGAACCAACGATTATCGATTCTTAAACAACCTATATTTTCCACACTTAATCAGCATTTGGTCTCGGGCTAACTTTTAACTAGCGCTATTTTTCTCTATTGCTCAAAGAACTTCTCTATAATGTTATCTAAAATAAAGAAAACAAGATAAAGTTACAAGTTTAGAGAATTCTTTAAAACTTGATAGGAGGTGTGAGGAATTATTTTTTTATCATCTCCACTAATGAGATTAATCTATTATTATTTTTTATAAAGTTTATCTTAAAAAGTATATTGTAATGATAAAACTATATAGTATTTTAATAATATAATTAATGTTAATATTGCTAATATAGAGAATTTGTTGGAATGAAATATAATTTTGTTTAGAATTTTTTAACATTTGTTTTTTTTTGAGAAATTATAGAGAAACTGTTAAAGATTTTTTTAAACCATAATATTTATATTCGTTTTTTTAAGGTTTGAACCCTTTACTTTTCTAAAAATAGATTCTATCGATAATTGGTATACCCACTGGATCAATGACTCCTTGATTCGGGATGCGTCACTAAATAGAGATTTCTCTAAGGCCTTCCGTACCCCAGCGGGGAAGG
This sequence comes from Saussurea involucrata, assembly GCA_033807775.1. Classification (NCBI taxonomy): domain Eukaryota; kingdom Viridiplantae; phylum Streptophyta; class Magnoliopsida; order Asterales; family Asteraceae; genus Saussurea; species Saussurea involucrata. The sequence goes on along the minus strand of CM066322.1, from coordinate 91,386,723 downwards.
GGCTCGGGATGGGGGATGTGGCAGCGGGGTGAGGGCGGGGTTGGGCTACGGCCCGGGATGGAGTTGCGGGGCGGGATGGTGAGCTGGGTTGGGTTCCCGAGCCATCCCGAGGGTTTTATAAAAAAAAAAAATTTTAATTAAATTTTTAAAAAAATAACCGTTGAACGGCTCTTTCTTAAAAAAAAAAAAAATTCTCAATTTAATCCCACTATATATTTAACCCTCAACCTCTTATTTCTCACACCTCTCAACCTCTTATTTCTCACACCTCTCAACCTCTTATTCTCTCAACCTCTTATTTCTCACACCTCTCAAACTCTCTCAAATTTTCTCAACCTCTATATATTAAACAATATGGATTCGCCACAACCCGGTTCACCAACCGCATCATCATCATCCGTAGACACCGACGAGTTGTTGAATCTACAAAGGGAAATTTTTCGACGACGAGTAGATTTTTAAATTTATTTTGTAATTTTTAATTTTTTAATGAATGATATGAATTTTAATTTTTATTATTTATCTTATTTTTATTTATTAAATATATATATATATATATATATATTTTGTTAAATAATTAAATGTATAAATAAAAGAATTAAAATAAATGAGGTGGCAAAGGGGTTTGAGGGAATGGGGTACGGATGTTTAGGGATCGTGAGGGATGGAGTGAGGGATGGAAGAAAAGCTGATGTGGCGATGATGTGGAGGGGAATCTTTCACAGATAGGAGGGATGGGGTACGGATGGCTTAATATACAACTCAGCAATGCAGCAACGTAAGCTACTCAGCAATGCAGCAACGTAAGCTACTTTTTGGAAGTTGATCTCCAATTGCTTGTCAAAGAAAAGGGTGAATAAAGACTGGATTGCTTTTATTTTTGTATGGCAATGGTACAAGTGACCACAGCGTAGCCCCCACATTAATTGATTCGTAAAACTAGCTGGCCTCTTGCAGAATCTCACTTCCAACAGCCTGGAATGAAGATCATCCAATCCAACCCACTTGCCTCTTCTTTAAATGGACCCAATGTACTACAATGCATAATAATATATATATATATATATATATATATATATATATATATATATATATAGACTTGAGATCATGTGAGACCAGGCTATATTCGTAAGACCGTGAGACCACAAAATTAACAATAAACCTTCACAGCATTCACAGGTACTGTGATAGTAAACTTTCACAGTGTTTTTTTTTAACGGCATTTAACACACGCTCCCGAGGTATCCAGGCTCCCACTTAAGGGTGCCACTCTTCACAATGAATCATTGCGAATCACAGTGAAGGTTTAGTGTTAATTTTATGATCTCACGGTCTCACGAAAACAAGTTGGTCTCACGTGAACCCAACTCTCTCTCTCTCTCTATATATATATATATTAAAGTATTGCTATTATTTATAAGATTTGATCCTCTACAAAAAGTAATGTACAACTTCCATGTTAATATAAAACAACTCCTCATATTTAATCATAACCAAAAAGGTAAATGTTGCTTTCAATGCTCAATGCACATGTGAATATGGTCATATATATTTTATGCTCTTTAGAAAGTAGTCTCTTACATCCCACATGCCCACACACAAAAAGAAGGAATAACTGGATTTGTGTAAACAAGATGGACTATTATACATTTCAAGAACAATTTGTAATACATATGGTACAACTACTTAATGCAGTGTTTAAATGACCGTAAGATTACAAATTTGCCCACCTTCCAAACACCAGAAACGATCATCATAATAACATACAAACAACTGTTCAATTTAAGCTTTCCGTGGCATAAAAAATGAAAGAATTTCAAAAAATAATAATTGTAACCTGTGTATCGAATATTCATCTTTTTTTCTCAATTCAATCTATCGGCAATCCATCGAGTCAAAAGAATCCGCAAATCCAGAAGGTTTAGAGGGAATGCTCGATTGCGTTTGATTGAACGACATATCAAACGTTCTAGAAGTTCCCTCATCGGCTTGCCATCTTTGAAGGGCTTGCGGAAGGCTCATATGTAGATCGATTCCATAGCCGTCTTCTTCTTCAGGTCGAGATGGTTTCCATTGCTCCACTAGCGGGCCCAATACGTTAACCGCGTGACCCATGTCGGGTCTCTGAAACGGCTCGCGGGCCGTGCAATGTCCCGCAAGTTCGGCTACCTTTGAGAGGCTATCGAGCGTTTCTTCGTCTTCGGTTTCGAGAGTTTGGTCAATAGCCTTTAACATGTTTTCCTTTGAGATAAGGACCCTCCGAAACCATGTGACCAAATGACACCGCTCGTCGGGCATGGTCTCGTCGAGGGCTTTTCGGCCCGTTATCAACTCCATCAACACCACCCCGAATGCATAAACGTCAACTTTCGTGGTTACTCTCCCAGTAGCTGTTTCGATCAAGAAAAACCCCCACAAAGTTGTCAAATTTCGGCTTTTTAGGTCTCTTTAACACCAAATATCACAAATCTTGATACAAAATGTGAGTTTAGAGGAAGGCAAATATGTCTGAATGTTATAGTAAACTACTTTAGATGACTCAAATTTGTATTTACAAAATGTGTTGCGATAAGTTTATATAATATTTTTTGACGTCCTAACAAGTTTTTTAGAATACTTCCTATTAGTCTTTTTAGAATACTTTTGAAATAAAACGTCCTATTAGTCTTTTTACCTGATATTATCAGGAAAGTTATCTTATAAAAACGAATATATGTGTTAACATGACAATTTTGAAAAGTGTTCAAATAGTACATTTTATTTAAAAAATGTCCTAAAAACTTGTAAGGGCGGCTAAAAGCGTTTGTATCAACTTATTGTAACAAATTATATAGCAAAAACAATTGTTTGGTCTATAAACTTAAGTACTATAATCAGTTTATTAACACATTTAGACATAGATTAATGTCATATAAAGTGTCTTGAAACAAAATACGTCAAAAAACGAGGCTTACCAGCATACTCGGGTGCAAGATAACCAAAGGTTCCAGCCAATCGGGTCTCAACGGAATACTTCCCATCAGGAGCGTTCTTCACCAAACCAAAATCCGCAACTTTGGCTCGCATATCGTCACCAAGAAGAATGTTGGATGGCTTTAAGTCTCGATGAATGAAGCTTTGTTGTGCCAAACTATGCAAATACTCAACTCCTCGTGCCACATCCAAAGCAATCGACACCCTTTGTTTCCAACTAAGCCAAGGCGTCTTATGTTCGCTCCATTCAAACAAATGTTGACTTAAGGTTCCTTGTGGCATGTACTCGTAGACCAAAAGTCGCTCGTTGCCATTGATACAGTAGCCGAGAAGTGCCACCAGATGGCGGTGGCGGACTTTTGTGAGGACCGCAATCTCCGCTTGGAACTCGTTCAAGCCCTTGGTGCCCATCACGCCCGATTCCATCCGTTTGACCGCGATCTTGGTTCCATCGTGTAATTCGCCTTTGTAAACCACTCCAAATCCACCTCTCCCCAACACATTATCTGCACTAAAGTTGTCAGTCACTTGTCGGAGAACTTGAATTGAAATGACAACGTTTCCGCCTTCAAAAACATGCATTTCGTTATGATCGCCACTGCTTTGAGACTGTAACTCGCTAAAACCGCCACCATAACCATTCGAACTACTTCCCACCACGCTCGCTTTCATCAATTCTTTACCCATTTCCGGATTCTCGACCCGCCCGAACTTCTGGTGCCGCTTCTTCGCACAACACTTGTAAGACACGAATAAGACGATTCCGACGAAAACAAGAACACCAAGGACAATTCCGGCAATCATACCGGCGGAAACCGGCGACCCTTTTGACGGCCCAGGTGGGTTTCCAACCGGATTACTGGAACCCGGTCCAGACCCGGCTGGACCATTGGATCCGGTAGGAATGTTTTGACCTAATAACGGGTTACCATCGTGTGAAAACTTCACTTTCTTGAAATCTGGTATCGGACCAGAGAGATTATTATTGGATACATCAAAGAGTTGAAGATCGGGCAGAGATGTCAAGATTGTAGGAATAGAACCCACGAGATTGTTTTCATTCAGCGATAAGCTTCTTAAAGAAGACAAATTTGCAAACGCCGGCGAAATGGTGCCGGAAAATTTCCGTTTAGCAAAGTTCACGGTGGTCACATTCTTTCCAGAAGAATCACAACTAACAAAGGTCCAACCTTGACAAGCATCGTTTCCTTGCCAAGATTCCGCCAAAGACATCGGATACCCAATTGCTCCGGCGACCTGAAGGAGCGCCGTCACCTGAGGATCACAAGGTCCCGGCGTAGGCAAACAGAAACTGTTGGAACTAATATCAGCTTCAACACCACTTTGAAACACCGGCAATGCACCCTGTAACTTATTGTTTCGTAATGTGATGTTTGCTAATTGGGGGAGAGACATTAGAGAAGGAGGAACCATTCCGGTGAACTGATTATCCCGGAGTTGTAAATCAAACAAATTTTCGCATTTGGAAAGATCCGGGATAGCTCCGGTGAAAGCATTAGCTTGCAACCATACTTGAGAGAGTTGAGTCATAGAAGAAAGTACATCAAGCGTACCAGAAAGCCCAGAGTCCTGATTGTTGAGCCACAGATTCTGAATTTCCGACCCACCAAAACTCTTGGGTAGGCTTCCGGTGAGATTGTTGTATGACAACCGGAGATTCTGCAAATTCGGAAAACCATCAAAGATATCAGGGATCGAACCCATTATGTTAGCGTTACTCGCCTGAAAAGTTTGCAAATTTGTGTTCTCCGTGAGATCACTGGGAAGAACCCATGGAGACAGATCTGAGTTTTCGGAGATTGTAAAGCTCTGTAGATTAGTAAGACCCAAAAAGAAATCCGGCGGGATCGAGGTGAAATTATTACTGTCGAGAAACACTTGTTCTAAGAAAGTTAGGTTTGCCAAAGTGGGTAAGTCGCCGGAGAGGGAGTTGCGTTGAAGGGATAGGGTTTTGAGCTGGGAGAGTTGGTTTAGATCGGATGGGAGGTTTCCGGTGAGGGATTTGGAAGCAAGATTAATGGCGGTGACACGTTTGTTGTCACATCTAATTCCATCCCAGACACAGAAGTCATCGGCTTTCCAGGAGGATGGGGAAGGGGAGAGGGAGGTGCGGAGCTTTGACATGACGGAAGTATCATCGGCGGCGGAGAAAGAGAGGAGGAGGAAGGAGATGAAGAGACGGTGGCGGTGGTTGGCATCGCCATGTGCCATTGTTGTTAAGAGTGGAAGCCTTGAAGTTATGGTGGGGGTGAAGAGACAGACCATATAAGGAAGGGGAAAGACAGATGGGTTTCTTTAATTTTTTTTGTCGAAGACCAACGCCGTGGATACCGCGTTGTTTTAGCTTTTTTCACCGTTTACCTGCACTGCAATTGTTTTTTTATTTTATTTTTCATGATTCGCCTTCAACTATCACTCATTGTTCATATTTGACCCCCTCACAACTTTTTTTGAAACATATCCATACCCCATGATATGATCCAATTTTTTTCATCTAATCCAAGCTTTATCTAGTCATAAAAAATGGTTCATGACCTGTCCGTCTTATGGAAGTTTAGGCAGACTAAGGACCGACAGTCTGATGTGGTCTAACCTCGTGACCTTATGGTGTTGTCCTGATTTGATTTAGACCGGACAATCTAGTTCTTTTGCCTATCTCTACCCCATTAAGAGATACACAAATGAGATACCAAAGACTAACGCATTTACATTAGAACCAAACCTAGATCCACTCTAGTTTAGAAAGATGTTTTTTGCCACATTTTTGGGGAAAATACGGTTAGAAGCGATCCTCATTGACTCCGAATAAAGCCTGGTTTCAAGTAGGGGTGTTCGCGGTCCGATTTGGGCAGTCTAACCCCTCAAACCACAAACCAAACCACAAGTGGCGGTTTGGTAACTTTTCAAACCGAGCGGTTTGACATCAAGTATCCAGACCGGTCAAACCAGACCACGGTTTAGGCGGTTTGGTCCGACCGGATGCCGAGTCCACCAAATAGTAAGTTCCAACTATCGGCTAATTACAACCAAAATTGTAATAGCGGTAAGTCGGGTCGAATCCACAGGGACTCGGTTTTAACTTATTATTGCCGAAGAATTCAAGTACAAGAACAATTAATTAAAAGTAAATACGAGGGGGGGGGGGGGGATTTGTTTAACTAGACTAAACATGCAATTAAAAGCTAATTATGAACAATTAAAATAGAACCCGACATTAGTTCACTCTCGATGATGATGTGATACTTATCATTGATCTCACAAACGTAAGAGATGGGACAAGCTTAAGCCGGTTATGGCTATCAACAAGCTCTGACAACCTTTGTTTTCACCTAAATGGACATTGGCTAAAATAAGTTCTTTAGCTAAATCTTAACTACAAGTGGGACAATGAACAAGCTCTCAATATTCCAAGTGTAACTAGCTTTACCGAATTAGAAAACACCGACTCAAAGAAATTAAGCTCATAAGCTCGGCTTAATACCACTTTGATTATGGAATTTCAAGAACTCAAATTGAAAACCTTTTGAATTCAAAGAGTTCCATTGTTACTCTATCAAAACCACAAAACAATTACGTATTTTATGTTTTGACTAACAATCATTCAAAAGAATATTAACTAAGTGGCCAATTTAATCAACATTCAAATGAAATTAGCATTTAACCTAGAAATCAAACAAATAAACTTGTCCAAAACCATTAAAACGAAGCCTCAAAGTGGAAAAAACCAAAATCTAAAGTTTACTAATGTTGGAATGGAGAAATTTAGCCACACATGGCTAAATTAGGCTACCAAAATCAAGAATTTACCTAAGAATTTGACAAGAAATTGCTCCCCAATCGATCTCCTTGCTCTCCCGTCTCCAAAATCGACTTCTCCAAATGACTCCCCCTTTAAAATGACGGTTCCAACTTGCTTTTATACCAAGACATCAGAAAAACCGCTCCAAAAATCAAAATGGCTGAATCAGTCCTTAAAATGGTCGGCCGCGAGTTGTGGCGTGGGTGTGGCAACGCGAGGAACGGCGCAGGACTCTGGAATGGCCGACGAACAGAACCTGCCACGAGAATGGGCGAGGGTGTGGCTGTGCGAGAAGACGCTCCGACGAGATTTCCGATTTACCGTTGCTGCTCCTGCTCGTTCGACCGACTTGCTGCTGTTGTTCGCGGCTTCTTTTTTTCTTTCTCTAAATTAAATCCACGGTTGGGCTATGCTTTCATTTTGTTGTGGGCTGCTGCATTGGACTTGGCTTCTTTTCACTTTGCTTTCACTCACGCTGGCTTGTGCCCGATAAGACCAACAAAGTAAGCCAATTTAAAATTGGTCTCTTTTTTAACCTGCCACGTGAAACCCTAATCAATTAAGATATATAATTTTTTCTTTTTCTATTTAATTTAATATCTATAATATAAAATACGAAACTCAAATAAATAGGGGTACTTTAAGCATCTAATTTGACACTAATTTTAGGGTGATTTTGATGTAAAAATATGCAAAAATCGGCACTTATCAAACTCCCCAACACTTAGATCATTGTCCGTTCCGGCAATGACTTAAGTTAGCATGCAGTGATCGAAATGAATTAAACGAGAGTGTCAAAATGCATAGCATATCTTGAACTCGAGATTTGCAACTTAGCATCAATTATAGCGCATACCACAATTAAAAATACATAAGCTAATATCGAGAACTCTCACGAATAGGAAGATTAAAACAACACTCAATTCACTCTTGGGTTCACGTATATCGCTCAAACCGTCACTACATGTACCTACCATAATCTTGAAAGGCCTCTCACTCTCCACTACTTGGATAAAATACATGCATATAAATCAAAAGGGCTTTTATCGGTGTAATGTAAAATAAGGCTTTAGGTAAGGTAGGGATGTATTTGGAAAAAAGTGACTTAAGTACCTTACACCAATGGAGAAACCGGTTATTCGACAATGAGAATTTCTTTCAACAAAGGCTTTACATATTTATCTTTATAGCTCATTTCCCTTTGAATGGTAGAGAATAAAGATTAAACGCTTATAAATAACCTTATCGACACTTTTGTCGTCTTACTTTATTTCTTTCCTGACGACCTATTTTTTCTTTTCACATATTTCTTTTTTATATATATTTTTTCACTCTTTCTTTGTTTCCCAACATATATGTTGTATTTTCAAAGATATGGGGATATCGAGACACTCCATTGGTGATTGGTCGGGTGAGTCGTGTTTAGATCGGTTCATGATGTGGGTAGCAAAGAAAAATAGGCTAAAGCTCAAAACGGTGCACAAAATGGGTAATAATAACATAAGGGTGGACTTAAGGCTAATTGGCTAAAATAAAAATGAGAAAAACGATGGCCTTTATCATATTTATTAGCATGTAAATATCATGTAATCTTAAAGAAAGACAAATCAAGTTCTAGAGGTACACATCTAGGCATGACGTAATCACACAATAAATGAATTCGAGACTAATTTAAATGTTTAGTATACTAGGCTCAAAGTGTCACAATGTTAAAGTTAGTTCAAGAGATTAGCAAAAGTCTAACTTTGACCGACATATTACCATTAATTGACTCTAAGTGCTATCAATCAAGCTCAATCATGCTATACATGTGTTCAAACTCGTCATCAACAATTTAAGCTTATAAAAACATGCTAACACATCATCAAAACGAACAAAGATCCACATTTAAGCACAAAATTTGCAAAAAATTGCAAAAAAATTACCCCTAAAAAGCAAACATACACCCAAACCATGCCAATTCATGCAAACTCAAATACACCCCACCCCCACACTTAGACCATACATTGTCCTCAATGTAATCAATAAAGCAAAGGACATTCAAAGCAATAAGAGAACGAGGGAAAATAGTAAACTCCCCTAATTTGGTGAATAGTCCTCTAATGTATGGGTCCGTGAAACTAGATGCGTCCTTTCAGCTCCAAATTCCGGGGGAATCCTAAGAATAACCAAAGGAAATGCAAGAGTGAAAGAGGAAATTCTAACGAAACTAAAGCAAATACGGAAAGCAATAAAAACAAATAAATTGAAATCCATGGGTTGCCTCCCATGCAGCGCCTTTCTTTAACGTCTTTAGCTAGATGCCTTCATGTCTAAGGTGCTCCTCCCTCCGGCACCTACATCTTGAAAACCTCCACGTCAAGAGGTATGAAACCTTCATAAAATGGCTTTAAATGATGGCCATTAACCATGAACACTTTTCCCGTTTTCTCACTTTTGATGTCTATGGCACCATGACTAAAAACATTAGTAACAACAAATGGTCCCACCTACTGGGACCTGAGTTTTCGGGGAAATAACTTGAGATGAGAGTGAAAAAGTAAGACCTTTTGACCTAAAACAAATGTCTTACGAGAAGACATTTTTCATGAAAAGCTTTGGTTCTTTCTTTATATAAATAACTACTCTCGTATGCATCATTGCGTATCTCTTTCAATTCTTGGAGTTGGAGTTTTCGGTGAGTACCGGCTTTATCAATGTGTAAATTGACATTTTTCACGGCCGAAAAGGCCTTATGTTCCAACTCAACGAGAAGATGACAAGCTTTCTCATAAACTAAACGAAAAGGTGAAATACCTATCGGGGATTTGTAGGCGGTCCGGTAGGCCCATAACGCATCATCGAGCCTCAAGCTCCAGTCTTTCCTACTCGAATTTACCATTTTTTCTTGAATCTGCTTGATCTCTCGATTTGACACCTCCGCTTGCCCATTTGTTTGAGGATGGTAGGCGGTGGATATTCAGTGCTTTACACCATACTTTTTGAACAAGCCCTCCATCACTCCATTAACAAAATGGGCGCCCCTATCGCTTATCACCACCTTTGGCACTCCAAATCTGTAGAAAATAATATCCTTCACAAAATATGAAACTTCTTTAGCAGTGTCAGTCCTTGTCGCTTTCGCCTGTACGCACTTAGAGACGTAATCGATGGCAAGTAAGATGTAAAAAACCCAAAATAACATGGAAAAGGGCCCATGAAATCAATGCCCTAAATGTCAAATCGCAAGCATGAATGGGAGTCAAAGGCATTTGATCCCTACGACTAAGATTTCTGATGTGTTGGCAACGAGGACAAGCTTTACAAAACATGTATGCGTCTCGATGAATATGTGGCCAAAAGAGGCCACTCTCGAGAACCTTACGAGCTGTCCTTGTTGGGCCAAAATGTCCACCACATGCATGAGAATGATAGAATTCTAAAATAAAAGTTACCTCATCATCACTTACACATCGCCGGATGATTTGATCGTACCCTTGCTTCCACAAATTGGGATCATCCCACATGTAGTACTTGTAATCACTCTTTATCTTGTCTTTCCTCGATCTCTGTAGCTCTTTAGGGGTGGTCCTGGTGACTAAATAGTTGACTATGTCGGCGTACCAAGGAACTATGGTCCTCACCTCAAAAAGATGCTCATCCGGGAACTTATCATCTAGCGGTAACGGCTCTTCGTTAGAATCAATCGGGCTCAAGTGATCCGCAACTAAATTTTATGCTTCACTTTTGTCTCTAATCTTCAAGTTGAATTATTGGAGCAACAAAATCCTTCGGATGAGCCTTGGCTTGGCACCCTTCTTTGTCATCAAATACCGCAGCGCCGCATGATCTGTAAAAACAATAACTTAAGTACCCAAAAGATATTGACGAAATTTTTCTAAAGCAAATACAACCGCAAAAAAATCCTTATCCGTGGTGGAGTAGTTTGCTCGCGCTCTATTGAGGGTCCTCGAGGCATAATAAATAACATGTGGGTCCCTTCTAACCCCTAGCCCGGGTACCGCTCCAATAATTGTAGTTGCTTGCATCACAAAGGGGAGATCTCAATTGGGTGGTTTCATGATTGGGGTGGATGTGAGCATTTCCTTAAGCTTATCAAAAGCTTCCTTGCACTTGAACTCCACATCCTTTTGAAGTAGACTGCACATCGGTCGGGTAATGTGTGAGAAATTCTTGATGAAGCGCCTATAGAAACCTGCATGACCCAAAAATGACCAGACTTCCCTCACCGAAGTGGGGTAGGGTAAGCTTTTGATTACATCTATTTTAGCTTTATCTACTTCAATCCCCTTACTTGAGATGCTATGTCCTAAAATCAGCCCTTGGTTTACCATAAAATGACACTTTTCATAATTTAAAACCTTTGAATGATTTTAGTGAGATTTTCTAAACACTCATCAAAGAAGTTTCCATAGACGGTAAAATCGTCCATAAAAACTTCAATGATATTTTCAACAAACTCAGAAAAAAATACTCATCATATACCGTTGAAAAGTAGCTTGTGCATTGCATAGGCCAAAGGGCATTCGGCGATACGCAAAAGTGCCGAAAGGACATGTAAATGTGGTTTTCTCTTGATCTTCCGGTGCAACCGGAATTTGATGAAAACCAGAAAAACCGTCTAAACAACAATAATGGGACTTGCTTGCTAGTCTCTCAAGCATCTAATCGATAAAAGGTAGAGGGAAGTGATCCTTCTGGGTTGAAGCGTTCAACCTCCGGTAATCGATGCATACTCTCCAACCTATTTGTACTCTCGTTGGACCATCACTCCATCAGCATTCTCTACTATCGTCACTCCGGCTTCTTTGGAACAACTTGCACCGGGCTCACCCATTTTCTATCGAAAATAGCAAAAATCATATCCGCATCTAGTAACTTTTAGATCTCTTTCTTTACAACCTCCATCATGGGTGGATTCAAACGCCTTTGAGCCTCACGAAATGGGCTTGAAATCATCCTCCATCAAAATTTTATGCATGCAAGTTGATGGACTCAAACCTTTTATGTCAGCTATCGTCCACCGAATGGCTTCCTTGTACCGTTTGCAAGGTTCTAAATGGCATTAGGCGTCGCGGCGAGGGCAAGCCTCAAGCCGTAGGAGCCACGACGAAGTCATGGTGTTTTCAAGGCGTGACTTATAGCGTTAAATTTCTAATTCATATATAATATTACATATAAAAACATATGTTTTGTAGTGTTACTCATCGAGTTAATAGTAATAAGCAAATTAAATTAGGTTATATGTTAAAAAAAATTGTAAATAAGACATTAAAAACGTAAAGAAAAATAAAATATTGCATTACGAAAACTACGCATTAGGCCATGGCGTGCCACGGACTTAACGTGGTCCGAGACACAAGCCTTGGTGCCATGGCTCGCCATGGCGGCTCTGCGACGAGTTTTTTAGTACACTGATCGTTTGAGCACGGCTATAAGCTTCTTCTCCTTGGATGTGTCTAGGCTACTTGAAATGATTACTGGTAGCGTCTCTCAATTGTACAAAGAGATGATACATCACTTGGAAAACGCATGGCTTCATAGATATTAAAAAGAATGGTGTTATCATCGAATTCCATATAAAGTGTGCCATTATGAACATCTATCTTTGTTTTTGATGTTTTCAAAAAGGGCCTCCCTAACAAAATGGACGTGGATTTAGGATGAAAATTGTTGGTCCCGAAGGGTTATACAAGTTTGTATAAGGGGGGGGGGGGGTGAATACAAACACAAGTTTTTATCTTTCTAAATTGTTTATTGATATAATCAAACAATTTAAAGTTTGTTGTGGAATAAGATCAAGTTAAAAACCTAATCAAAACAAACTATGAGAACACACAGAGTTCTTGCACTAGAAATTAGAGAGAAAGAAAGATAAGAAAACTAAAAAGAGTTTTCTAACACACAGCAGTTCAGCGAGAAGGAATGACCAAATTACTTTAAGAGTGAAGTAGGGTTTCGTTTATATACTGCATGCATTTAATGCAAAACAATACACCTTTACACGTGGCAACCTCTGGTTGGTTGCATAATTTGAACAGTGTAGTTGGCAGAGTTGGTTGTACGATTCTGGACAAAAGGGATGCCCGTTCTGACAAAATCGTACGAAGGCGTGCAAGGGGATAAGACAAAAGTTGCTTGTAGAACATGCTTCATGATCAGCGCTCGTTGAATGAATCTTTATCAGCGAATGATAAAGTTCAGTGTTCGCTGAAGTCTTCTTCTTGAAACTTCGCGTGGAATGGACAAGTCCTGTCTTCGTTGATATCCGCATCAGGTCACTAGTAGACTTAGTCACTTGTTCTTCAGCTTGGTCTTCGATTTCAGCTTCGAACTTGGTTGACGTGAATCTTGTTTTCAGGGATCATAAGTAAACAATTACATAATGAACATTCAACGATCATCAGTGAGACTTGAACAGGCTCAGATCATCAGTGAGACTTGAACAGGCTCAGGGCTCACTGATGTACAGTGTTCGCTGAAGTATAAATTTAAAGCTTGTTTTTCATCAGCGATACTAAACAGACTTAGTAGATTTTCTTTGATGACAAAACATTAATACATATTGTCTACTTACAATTTTCACTAAGTGTTTCTTAGATTCATTATCAAATCACTGAGGGTTTGGATCAACAATCTCCCCCTATTTGATGATTACATAGCAATAAGGGAAAATTGCTAAGTAAGAAAACATAAGGATAAAAAGAACTCGTAAAATCCGTGTCTCATTTACTGTTTTCAGGGATCTTTTCTAGTACCGATGGAGTAAAGTACATTCACTGAAATTTTTCATTAACTTCGTAAAGGTTACAGAGGGAAGTGGAAAAATTAAAAGTACAATGAATTATAATTACAAGTACAAAAAGATGTAAGCTGATAAAATAGAAGAATTACAAAAGGATATCCTATCAGCTACTCAGGTTCTTTCTTGACAAGAAGTTCATCAAGAGTATCAGTCTCTAGAATCATCCAATTAGGGACAGTGATTCTCTAATCCCGTCTTTTCTTAGATTCGCGATAGATGTGGGGCTTCAGGAATGATCCAAGTAGACTGTGTTTGTAGTCGTACTAGTAGAGTAGATCTCTGAGTTGTTCGATTGGAGTTTTGTATAACTCAGAGATGCGTTGAAAGCATTCACGACCAGTGAAGTCATAGAAAAAGATACCATAAGGATCACTGATACTTTTCCAGGGACGAAGTCTTCAGCTGGAGGTAAGGAGATGTCGAGGTTGGATAGATCAGGATTGGGGCCAAGAACTGCTTCACGAGAGAATTCAATCCCTGTCTCGTTTCTGATTGTCGGGCCTGAAGAGGAAGGAGTCTTCTTCTTCTTCTTTGGAGCAGCTCATTTCTTCTGAATAGGAGGAGGATGTGGAATATCAACCGCTAAGGTTACCATGTCGATCATCTTGTTTATGGCTTTTTCAACATGGGTCTTGAAAGATGAGCGGGATCGCTGAATTGTGATTCTCATTTCCAACCATTCAGGGAAACCAAGTTTGTCCAGGTCTGACATGTAGCAAGTTTTGTTGAAGCCGTTTTCTCTGACTATCTGGACATCAACAATCGGTACCTCTTTAGTAATTCTCCCTCGTATGTTTAGAGCGCTTATCCTTGATCCATGACTTATGTAGTGGCACTTCTTCTTGCACCAGGTCAGTGTGGAGTCACTGACCTTGGTCTTTTCCTGGGTAATATTATGTGCGTCCTTTATCAGCTTTCTTTGAACAGCAACATGGAACTTCTTCAAGTCTGGATCCTTGACTGAACGTTGAACAAGTTCTAAGGCATATTCTTTATCCTTTTATTCGGCCTTCTTTCGTTCAGCAAGGATCTGCTCAGCTTTCAGGGCTTCAGCAATTTCCTGATTGGATAGGCATCTTAGGTGCGGAGGAACAATACGCTGATCTTCTAGCTGTTGGATCATCGCTGCTCTCTTTATGCTTTCATCTTCACTTATCTTTTGAAGAGGCAAGGAAGGTCTTCTATTGTGGGAGAGCAACCCTTCTTCTATTGCAGCTTATTCTTTGGTCTCATCAAAGTTCAGGACCGGAATTATTTACATTTCTTCAACTCTTGCAGCTGGGATTATTGGTGTTGAAGGTTGAGTAGCTTCAGCTTGAACCTCAAGCAGGGGAGAGGACTAGCTGAAACGAAATGATCGATAGAGTTAAATCATTTGATGAGAAAAGATAGAGAAAAGAGAGAGCTAAGTGTTTAGAGGTTTGAGAGTGAGAAGGATTGAGATAGAGAAAGGGTAGATGAGGGATGCAGAGTAAGGGAAGAGAGTATACAGTACCTGACACGCTGGCTTTTTCATGAGAATGACCAAATTGTCATCGGTGAGTCCCTTTTGTTTTTCTTTGGTGGTCGGCTTCGCTGGGGATTTCGCCTTGTTCCCCTCCCCTGGTTCGTTGATAGATATCCCTTTCTGAGCAGGGGTTCTGATAGTTTTGCGTTTGAAGAAGAATCTGTCGTCGTCTTCATCATCATCATTATCATCTTTTGGAGATGATGATGGTTCATTGTCAGCAATGTCGACGTCTTCTTCATCTTCCTCATCCTCACCCTCAGAAGAAAGATTCACAATGTTGTCCGCTGAGGCATGAGTAAGGACTTCGCGTCGCTCCCCCTCAGATGGAGAGGGACTTTCAGCAGTTCCCTCACGATGATCAGATTCTTGAGGGTCTTCATTCTTTTCCTCCTCCCCCTCAACATTTAGAGGAAGGCCTTGGTTATCAATCTTCTCCCCCTCTTCCGTTGAATGGGTGGGGAAGGGAATGGAAGTAGCAGCAGCAGTAGTGTCAGTGTCAGGATCCCTGTCTTTTAGGCTAGAGATCCCAACTTGGTGTTCCACCACTGCCATTCTGTCTTCCAGGCCAGAAATAGCAGGGGTGCCTTGAAGAATAAAGTCCACTGCCATCTCCATTTCTCCCTATCAGCTTGGGAGAAGTGAGATGTATGTATAGTGGGAGCATCCATCCTTTTGAGGATCTTAGTGAGCAGTGTTTTGACGTCAGCGACTTCGGTTGTAAGGATGTCACCTCACCTTGTAGATCGGTGTAATTGGTCTTCAGAGCACTTACCTCACCACTGAGAGATGAAATCCCAGTGGAGAGATCAGTGACAGTCGTGGTGAGTTTGTTGATGTTGGAGGTGTTAGTGATGATGGCGGTCTTCGATGTCGTCAGTCCTCCATCCACTTTGATGAAGTCATCGGATGAGGATTTGTCCTTGACAACAGTTGAGAGCTTCTTCAGCGTCTCTCCAGCGTTTGTAACCACTGAAGAGTTGTTTGAGATGGTGGTGGTGAGAGTCGTTACTTTATCAGCAATATCCTTTAGGGAATTGCTGATGGTGCCCAAGTTTGGACCTGAAAAAGTAGACAACTTGTGAGCTAAGGAAAGCTCATAAGTTTGGGGTCCAGAGAGAGATATGGTGTTTGGGATACCTATAGGCGGGTTGGAGAAGGAGTGGATGTCACAATACCCAAAGTGATGCTTCAAGTCGTCTTCAAAGGACGACCCTACAGGTCCAACGTTCTGCTGCATCATGTGTTGGAGGGTTGCAGCTGCTGAGTCCGTCAGCGTTATCGATAGCCTTGAGGGTGCCATGGTATAGATGAAAGAAGCGGAGGGAGAAGCAAAGGTTGAGAATGGAGTAGTGGTAGCAGTTTCAGCGTTGGATCCGCTGGAAATCCTCTCAGCAACGCTTTGAGGCATTGTGGAGGTTTGGTTCTCATCCAAGAAAGTTTTAGTGAATGGATTCATTGAAACAGTTGAAGAAGGGGTGGTTTCAGCGAGTATGGCGGAGTGGACCACGAAGGCATCCATCGTTCCCTGTGAAGAGGCGAACGTGGGTTCTTCAGCCTGAGAAGGCTTGGGCTTCTCCTTGGAAATCTTCATGGACTTATGGGTGCCAAGGTGGGAATCAGATTGTTTCCTCTTTTTAGAAGAGGTGGTTGTAATGGATTGGGTATCAGCGGTTGGGACGACCGCTTCCGTTGAGGTAGCCACTGAAGTAGAAGAATTAGAGGGAGTGCGGAGAAGAGAAAGAAGTGTAGAAAGACGTACCTCGTTGGGGACTGGCTTAAAATCAAGTACCTTGGGGCCGACCTGGGAAAGCTTCAGGTCTCCCTACTTTGGGTAGTCTTCCTTCAGGCATAGGCGAAGATGGCGCTGAGAAAGCGGGAATATGGAACAGTGGTGGGGCGGTCAGGAGCTTCAACCCTTTCCATCATATCGTCGAATATAATTTTGGCATAATCGACATGGAGGCCTTTGAGAAGAGCATAGGCCATCAGGTACTGAGGCTTTGAAGCCTGGTCAGTGGAGCTGTGCTTCTCTGTCATGCAGCTTATCACGTGGGCGAAGATAAAGTTTACTTCGGATGACATCTTGCTCTTGAGAACAATGGTAAGCTTCTTCTCAGGGCCTTCGCGCCCAATTTTCCAGATGTACTTCATTTTATCCAGGAAGGAGATGATCTCTTCCTTCCCTTCAGCGGTGTTGAGGTCTAGCTCGGTCTCAAAACCGATGACAGGGTATTCCTTCTTGGATTTTGTGGAAATAGCAGTGGTACGATAAGCAATATACCAGAACTGTTGTAAGAGTCTTTTGTGGGTAGGGCGTGTGATGGTCATCGTTGTAGAAAGAGGACAGGTCTTGATGAAGTTCACTGCATCATCAAGATGGGTTACCATTTTCTTCTTGGGAAACTCAAGAAGAGCGTAAGGATTGTTGGTGGTAAAGGTGATTTCATGGAGATCGTGTTTCATGTTTGCAGTCCTTTCGAAGGCAGGGACAGAGAGAGCAGTGGTTGCAGCAACATCAGTGTTGGAAGCCATTTTTGTTTGTTGAATGTTTGAAGATGATGAACACAAGTTCTTAGAAATCCAAATGCTTAGGAATCGAATGTAATCTTTCTGCTTTTAGAGAATTTGAGAGCGTAAACGGTAAAAATATAAACTCAAGTTGTTTATATAGTGAGAATAGAGAGAGAAAGTGATGAGCGGGAAAAGAATCTCATCATGACACGTGACACGTCCCACGAAGCGTATTGGTCAAGAATTTCAACAGACAATCGTGTCAGAGAAAATGTGTGCCATAGGTTATCCGTTTTGATGACGTCAAAAACGTCCTTTCACATTTCTAAGTTGTCTCTGAGGGTTTTTGAAAAACTCAGGGATAATTTAAAAAAATAACCACTGATTAGAAATATCAGTGAAGTTTTAGATTTTTAAAAGAATTACTGAAAGGAAGAGATATTCAGCGATGCAAATTATTTTGAAATTCTACATGCTGAAGTAAACTTCAGCGTTTAAAGATAGAGAACATACCTTGATATCAGCGAATCATTTTTGTTCAGAGATTAGATGAGGAATGAGTGAATAAAATTTTCTTTATCTCTGATCCAATACCTTACCGCTGAAGAGTTATTCTTCAAGGTTCAGCATTCCAAGCTCGCTGATGAGAAAGTTGAATCTTGTCTTATCAAGAGGTTTGGTGAAAAGATCAGCTAACTGAAATTCAGTTGGGATAAAGTGAAGTTCTATGTCACCATTCATCACATGATCTCTGATAAAGTGATACCTGATCTCGATGTGTTTGGTCTTTGAGTGTAGCACTAGATTATTGGCTATAGCGATGGCACTGGTGCTGTCGCAATAGATTGGAATTTTGGAGAGCTGAAAATCATAGTCTAATAGTTGATTTCTCATCCATAAGACCTGAGCACAACAGCTTCCAGCGGATACATACTCAGCTTCAGCTATAGAGGTGGACACTAAACTTTGCTTTTTGCTTGTCGAATTCACCAGCTTTCCACCCAGGAGCTGACAGCCTCCTGTGGTGCTTTTTCTATCCAATTTGCAACCTGCAAAATCACTATCTGAATAGGCAGTGAGATCGAACCCTGAGTCTTTGGGATACCAAAGACCTAGGTTCGGAGTACCCTTCAGATATCTAAAAATTCGCTTTACAGTGATCAGATGTGATTCTTTGGATTAAAATTGATATCGTGCACACAAACAAGTAGCATACATAATATCAGGACGGCTAGCTGTAAGATAAAGGAGAGAGCCGATCATCCCACGGTATGCAGTAACATTAACAGTTTTCCCTGAAGGATCTTTGTTAAGTGTCAGTGGCGGCGCCATAGGGGTTTTCATAGCTGAGCTTTGAGTAAGATCAAACTTCTTCAGCATATCTTTGACATACTTACCTTGGTGGATAAACGTACCCTTATCATTTTGCTTGATTTGGAGTCCAAGGAAGTAGTTCAGTTCACCCATCATACTCATTTTATATTCAGCTTTCATTCTTTCAGCGTAACGAGTACATAATTCAGGGTTAGTAGAACCAAATATAATATCATCGACATATATATTGAACAAGAATGATATGACCTTTTACTTTCCTGAAAAATAGAGTGTTATCGATTTTACCACGCTCAAATTTTTCAATATGGAGATAAGTTGAGAGAGTGTCATACCATGCACGTGGAGCTTGTTTCAGTCCATAAAGTGCCTTATCCAGCTTATAAACATAACCTGGATTCTTAGGATCAGTGAATCCTGGAGGTTGTTCAACGTAGACTTCTTCATTCAACCTTCCATTGAGGAGTGCTGATTTCACATCCATTTGATATACCTTAAAGTCTCTATGAACAACGTAAGCAAGAAATAGACGAATAGCTTCGAGTCTTGCCATTGGGTCAAAGGTTTCGTCATAATCTATACCTTCCTCTTGTCTGTATCTCTGAGCAACTAAGCGAGCTTTGTTGCGGGTTACAGTTCCATTTTCATCCAACTTATTTCGATAGACCCACTTGGTGCCTATCACTGATTTGTCATATGGTCTTGGAACGAGATTCCAAACCTTGTTTCTTTCAAATTCAGTCAGCTCTTCTTGCATAGCGCTGACCCAGTTTGGATCTCTGAGGGCATCATCAACTTTCTTTGGTTCAGTTACTGAAATAAAATTTACATAAAGACAAATGTTACTTGCACTGCGTCGAGTCTGAACACCTGCGTTTGGATCACCAAGAATTTGATCAATAGGGTGATTTATGGTCCATCATTGAGCAGGAGCATGAGCCACTGACTCAGAATGGAACTCTGGAATCACTGAGGAGGAAACTTCAGCGACATCAGGCATTTGAGGCACGATTGGCAGCACAGATGAAATTTCATTCACTGACTGCTGAGAGGTTGATGGAATATTAGATGATGGTTTAGAAACAGGCATAGTGTTGATGGGCCCAGCTGAAACCCAAGATGATTCAACTTCATTTGTCTGCACGCTAGGAATGATGATAGGATCATCATCAGCGGTTGGAGTGTTGACCTGAGGGTCAGGGTTAGGAGCGGTTTTTGAGTCCCCAAAATGAGAAAACATCCACTGATTGAGTTCTTCATTGTCAGCAGATGGTCTTGAGTTCGCTGAACGGGATTAATCAAAGGTGACATGAATGGTTTCTTCTATAGTGTGTCTTCTTTTGTTGAAGACTCTGAAGGCTTTGGATATAGAAGAATATCCAAAAAATATTCCATCGTCAGCTTTGGGATCGAATTTTCAAAGAGCATCTCTGTTGTTTAAGATAAAGCATTGACAACCAAATATGTGAAGAAAACTGATAGATGGTTTTCTTCCGTGGAAAAGTTCATAGGCAGTTTTTTTGAATCTTTTAACGATCAGCGATCTATTCTGCGTAAAGCAAGCAGTGTTGACAGCTTCAGCCCAGAACTGAGTAGGTAGATGAGAATCACTGAGCATTGAACGAGCAGCTTCGATGATCGTTCGGTTTCTTCTTTCAGCGACTCCATTTTGTTGACGTGTTCTCACTGAGGAAAAGTTGTGTGAATACCCTTACTTTCAAAGAAGCTATCAAGGGAACTGTTTTTGAATTCAGTTCCATGATCACTCCTTATTGAGCGAAAGTCAGATTATTCAGGACCTCCATTTTAATGACAAAATATATCAGTTCTTCTGAGGTGTCGCTCTTAGCACGGAGAAACATAACCCAGGTGTAGCGAGAGAATTCGTCCACAATGACCATCGTATATTTCTTTCCAGCGATGGATTGAACATTGACAGGTCCAAATAGATCCATGTGGAGAAGTTGGAGTGGGGATGACACTGAAGAAACTTTCTTTGACTTGAAGCTAGCTTTGGTTTGTTTTCCTTTTTCACACGCTGAACAGAGAGATTCCTTAGCATATGAATATTGAGGAAGACTAGTAACTAACTCTTTTGAAGAAAGAGTATTCAGTGTCTTGAAGTTGAGATGATAGAGCCTTTTATGCCATAGCCAGTTGACATCGGATGAGGCTTTGGAGAAGAAACAAGCATTTTCAGTGGTTGTTGAGTCCATGTTTATTACATAAACATTTTCCAAACGAAATCCACTGAGAGCAACTTTCTCCTTCTTGTCAGTGACGAAACATGCTTACTTAGTGAAACAAACTTTGAAGTCCTTGTCACATAGTTGACTGATGCTAAGAAGATTGTGCTTCAGCCCTTCGACGTATGCGACTCTTCTGAAGGTTGTTATACCATTAGAGAGTACACCAAACCCTCGGGTATAGCCTTTTCCATTTCCACCAAAGGTCACAAAGGGACCTTTCTCTTCCTTGTATTCAATGAGCAGGTTCTTCTTTCCAGTCATATGTCGAGAGCATCCACCATCAAGATACCAGATACCTTTCGAGACCTGCAAACAAAGGAAGATTAGTTTGATTTGGGCACCCATTTTACTATGGTTCCACATTTGTCAATGATGGTAGAGGAAGTAGAAGGTTCAACAATCCTCGCAGCATTTGAAGATTCAGCTTCAGTGACATTCTTCACTTTGGTTAATTTTTTAACCTTAGTGGTGTTTTTCACCTTGGCCTGATTTTTATCAGGGATGATCTTCTTTGCATTGGGGGTAGTCTTCTTTACCTTAGCTAATTTCTCAGCCTTGGTAGCCGTGGGGCACTTACTAGCAATATGATCGGTAAGTCCACAATGATAACATTTCCTATAGCTAAAAGTAGCTTTAGGACCATTTGCATGCTTAGCAGAAATTTTTAAATGGGCAGGGCCAGCACCAAGAATACCTTTGGCATTGGAAATGGGAGGAACTATTAGTTCTTCGGATTTCTTACCAATTACATCCACTCTTAGTTTAGGAGTAGACTGTTGAATGAATTCAGGGATCTTATTTTTAGAATTAGAGGGATGGCTCGCTGAAGTTTTAGAAACTTTCGGCTTAGATACATTGGTACCCTTCTGAGGTTTTTGAATTTCTTTTTCCTTACCTTTAGAAAACAAGGTAGGTTTGTCCTCAGGGATGGGAGTTTTAGAAGAAGAGCACTGAGGTAATGAGGTGTCAGGAACAGAAGACACGAATATTCCAAACTTAAGCATGGAACGATCAGTGGTTGGTTCCTCAACGTCAGTTTTGTAACTAAGACCACTTCTGTCTTTAGCAGGGATCTGAGCACCGATTATTTAAGTGATCTTTGTTGAGGATTTATACCATCCTTCAACGGTAGCCTTTTCAGTTTTCAGTTTAGCAATAGCTTTTTCTCGCTCGATACTGATGACTTGATTTACGTAGACCTGATCTTTCAAATTATTTTCTACGTTTGAAAGCTCTTGAATTTTCAGATGACAATTTTTAAGCTGTTCAGTTAAATCTAAATTCATTTGTTCAGCTTTGGTCTTGCCATTCATGGCATCGTATAAATCAACAGTCAGTATATCGATAGCTCGAAGTCTATCAGCTTTAGTGATAGCTGAAGTAGAAGTAGGAGAGATTGATACCTGAGAAGTGGAAGTAGAAGTAGAGGGAATTTCAGCTTTTTCTTCCTCTTCTTCTATTTGGTCCATGAGGCAGATATTTGCCTCATCATCTTCATCAGAGTCAGATGATTCTTCATCAGAAATAGCCCAGTCATGATCTTCAACGATCAGACCTTTTCTTTTCTTTTTGTTTGCTTTCAGCTTAACATACTTTTCTTTCAGCTTCTGATATTTGTCATCTTTAGCCTTGGGGTTAGAGGATTTCTTGAAAGAGGTAGATGAAGGTTTGAAGACTTTCTTTGACCTGCATTCACTTGCAAAGTGTCCTACTTTTTCACAGTTAAAGCAGGTAGCACTAGCCGAGTAGATTTTGGCTTGTCAGTGATAGTGAGAGGTTTATTTCTTCTGAAGTTACTCTTTCTAGCAAACCTCCTGAAAGAATTTGTCAGGAGTGCCAGAGATTCATCAAGTTCTGAAGGATCAGCGTCTGATGAATCATCAGAGTTAGATTCTATTTCAGTAATCGTGACAGTTGATCGCTGAGCCGGTACTGACTCTGAAGAGAGTAAAGCAACAGGTGTGCTTTTGGAATCTTTAACAAGATTCTTCTTAAGTTGACACGACTGCTCATGATTAAGCATAGTGCCAAATAAGGTAGGAAGGGTCAGAAATTTAAGATCCTTAGAGAGCTTGAGACACATGGTATAGTTGTCCCAGCTTTCACGAAGACATTCCAGAAATTTTGTTAGGATCTCGTTATTAGAGTAGGTCTTACCAACAGTTTTTAAATCAATAATTAAACAGTTAAAGCGTTGGTGAACTTTAGAAAGAGTTTCATTCTTACCACGGAAGAAACTTTCGTATTGCCTTACCAGGTTTATTTTTCTAGAGTCCTGGACTTCAGCAGTACCTTCATATTGAACACATATAGTGTCCCACATGGATTTTGAACTTTTCAGGTTCTTAATGGAATGGTAGACTTCATCAGGAAGAGCCATAGAGATGATAGACCTGGCCTTAGTGTCGATGGCCACTTTCTTCTTGTCTTCTTCAGTCCACTGAGAAACTATCCTAGGAATTAGTCTTTCAGGAATAGCAGGTGTGTTGGCAGTGGCTGGAACAACAGGATCTACATTTTCAATATAGTAAGGTATAGTGGGATCTACACCTTCCAAGAAGAGCATCATTCGATTCATCCAAAGATTGAAGTTGTCTTTGCTAAGTCGAGGTGGTTTGGCAAGAGAGCCATTGTCTATGTAGTTAGTATTTGTAGGATTTTCCATATTGAAGAAATAGCAAGGAAGAGAGTATAAGCAAGATCTTGTTTATTAGTTTAAACAGTCTGCTCTGATACCATTTGTTGGTACCGAAGGGTTTACAAGTTTGTAGAAGGGGGGGGGTGAATACAAACAAAGATTTTTATCATTCTAAATTGTTTATTGATATAATCAAACAATTTACAATTTGTTGCGGAATAAGATCAAGTTAAAAAACCTAATCTAAACAAACTATGAGAACACACAGAGTTCTTGCACTAGAATTAGAGAGAAAGAAAGATAAGAAAACTAAGGAGAGTTAACACACAGCAGTTCAACGAAAAGGAATGGCCGAATTACTTCAAGAGTGAAGTAGGGTTGCCTTTATATACTGCATGCATTTAATGCAAAAAAGTACACCTTTACACGTGGCAACCTCTGGTTGGTTGCATGATTTGACTTCAGTAGACATCCTAGTGGCCGCATGATGAACAGTGTAGTTGGCAGAGTTGGTTGTATGATTCTGGACAAAAGGGATGTCCGTTCTGACAAAATCGTACGGAGGCGTGCAAGGGGATAAGACAAAAGTTGCTTGTAGAACAGGCTTCATGATCAGCGCTCGCTGAATGAATCTTTATCAGTGAATGACAAAGTTCAGCGTTCGTTGAAGTCTTCTACTTGAAACTTTGCGTGGAATGGACAAGTCTTGTCTTCGTTGATATCTGCATCAGGTCACTAGTAGAGTTAGTCACTTGTTCTTCAGCTTGGTCTTCGATTTCAGCTTCGAACTTGGTTGACGCGAATCTTGTCTTCAGGGATCATAAGTAAACAATTACAAAATGAACATTCAACGATCATCAGTGAGACTTGAACAGGCTCCGTGCTCACTAATGTACAGTGTTCGCTGAAGTAAAAATTTAAAGCTTGTTTTTCATCAGCGATACCAAGCCGGTCTTTAGAACGGAATTTTGATTACCTGTCGAATACCTGATACAAATGGGAGTCTGAGCAACATCTTGGGTTGTTATTTGACATAGTGTCTATTCCGCATCACCCATCTTGATCTTCGGCTCTTTCTCTTTCTCTTCCTCTTCCTTAGTTCCGTCTTTGGCTCCTCTACTTTGCTTTTTGAATTTTCTTGTTTTTCTTTTTCTTCGCCTGAATCGCTCGACAGGTCAATATCTTGCCAGATATTTACCCCTTGTGACGAAGTTCCCTCACCTAACTTCTTTCGTAGCTTGGCTTGTTTCCTCAGTCGTTTCGCGGTCCGTTCGATTTCTAAATCAAGTGAAAATGATGAACCTGCACGAGAAGATCTTGGCATAAACGGTTAAATGCACCGGTCCACGGCAAAGACGCCAAAAATTTGACGGATGCTGAGTTCACCAAATAGTAAGTTCCAACTATCGGCTAATTACAACCAAAATTGGAATAGTGGTAAGTCGGATCGAATCCACAGGGACTCACTTTTAACTTATTATTGCCGAAGAATTCAAGTACAAGAACAATTTTGGTTGTTCCTGTGGATTCGATCCGACTTACCATCGGATGAAATAACAATCTACTTTTATATATTTTCTTATGTTAGTCTCAACCATCGGATTTGTGAATAACAAATAAATATCCGACCAATACACCTAGAAACTTATTCTTGTCAGTTACCTTAAGAAGAGCATATCCGATGAATAACATCTATCAGGTATAACTACAAACAAACCATCATCCAAACTCTTAGAATAGAAGAAAGATCAAGCAAGGTCTTCGGATGTGGTTCATTGGATTCATATTGAATAACAAATAAATATCCGACCAATACACCTAGAAACTTATTCTTGTCATTTACCTTAAGAAGAGCATATCCGATGAATAACATCCATCAGGTATAACTACAAACAAACCATCATCCGAACTCTTAGATAGAAGAAAGATCAAGCAAGGTCTTCGGATGTGGTTCATTGAATTCATATTGAATAATATCTTAAGATCAACTTTAGTCTTAGCCTCTGTGTTATTTATGTGAGAATTCGATAAAGAGAAAATTGTTTCTCTTATCGGATTCATATATCCTCATAAAATATTCTAAATCGTTAGTATCCGATAAAGAATTACTTCACAAAGGTCTATATTTGGAATCCGTTGTATAGCTTGTTTATCGGTAAAGAAAAAGATAAGATTTTTATTTGTAAAAGTTTTGTAACTATTTATTGATTCAAAGTGTAAAAAGCCTTTAACGAAAGCGAAGACTAGTTGAAGAGAGGTCAAAATGATCACCAAATCGGATTGGTTTGTCATCTAGCCCAAAAAAGACTAATACATGATACAATCAACTTATAGTCTAACAAATACTACTATCGTCAAACCGGATTTTGGAGTGCAAACTTGTCCAGCAAGGTTTGACTCACCAACTCTTTCAAACTCTCATCCTAGTATGGGAACATGCAAATGCATGTCAGCCGAAGTAAGTTCTAAAACACTATTTTATTAGTGTCATACTTTCTTTACTGTTCTCCTTACATACGAGAAACAACGAAAGGGAAAAAGACTTGCGAGATGCAAGCCAAAAGAGAGGAAAAAAACAAAACCACAACAAAACCCCCAAGCAACAACCCTAACCAAACTTAGCAAAAATCACCCAAAGAAAAAAAAAGAGGAACTAGAGCACTACCATCTTACAAACCATTGAGGATAAAGCATCAGAAACAAGCTCCCACCAAATACCTTTCCAGGAAGAACCAATGAAAGAAGTATGGGGAGAAACCAAAATGTTGACCCAAACCCTCTGAGTGATTTGATGATGACCCATTCTACTTAGTGAAATTACTCAAACTGTATTGCTATTAGAATTTAATCAGTCTCAGCGATCACACTGAGGCTGCTCAGTGATCACTAAAATAATTTCCTTTTTAAAACAATTTATGTAATATCTGAAGACAAGTCTCACGTTGAACCAAACTCTAAGCTGAAGTCGAAGACCAAGCTGAAGAAGAAGACAAGTCTGCTTATGATCTGAAGTGGAAATCAGTGAAACCAAGACAAGTCTACATTGCGTGACAGATATGTGATCAAGCTTCAGCGATAGCTGAAACATCCTTCAGTATCACTGAGAAAAGGACATCAGGGATAGCTGTTCATGAAGCTTGCCTATCAAGATTTGTTTGTCTTATCTACTTGCACAAAAGTACAAAGGTACAAAAGTAAACCTACTTTTGTCCATAGTCGTACAACAACTCCTCTGCTACATTGTTCATCATACGACCAAAAGCATGTATGGGATAAAGACAAAGCATGCACCCAATATCTTTTGGACACGTGTAAAGTACCCTCTGACTTGCATTTAATGCATAAGGTATAAATAGGAATGAACCCTTCATTTTGAATGATATCATCTCCTAAGTGAAACTTTGAAGAAAACTATTTTCTGCAAACTCTATTCTCTCTATTTTCTAAGTGCAAGAATCCTTTGTGATTTCTTAGTTTGTTTAGATTAGGTTTACCTTATCTGCTTTCGCAACAAACTATAAATTGTGTTTTTTATTTTCTCATTAATCAATAAACAAATATAAAAAGTAAAAAATTGTGTTTGTATTCATCCCCCCCCCCCCCCCCCCAACAAACTAAACCATTGTAGAACCCCCTTTGGGACCAATACAAAATTCCAACATGTTATGGGAAAGAATAACTATCGAAACCACAAGTAGCATATGTCACATGGTAGATCATATCCAAGCAGAGGTGCATAAGAACGGTCACAAGTTCTGAGTGAAGTTGTGCTCGTTCTTCTGATCGATTTGGTCACTGGTTGTTACGATGTTTCCAAAGAAAGTAGAGAGTAGTCCATACGACCACATTCCAAAGATGTCGTCTTGAACGCTGAATGAGATGAGAATCTGAACCCACTAACAAATCGTCGAATGAGAAAAGTGGCCATATGTTCCATCCCCATCATCTAAAATGCCGTTCTACAACAAGAGAGTCGAAGGACATTTCAAAAAGCAATGTTCTATAGGTTCCACCTCGTTACCGCAACAAGGACAAAGAGTCGAATGCAAATCTAAGCCTTTATCATGGAGGACTGACCGCAACTGTATCCTCCCTCATCGAAGCCGCCAAATAAAGATCAAACCTTCCTTGGCGTGTATGTACTCATTGAGTTGGAATAAAATTCCCAGGAACATGCAAAAGCTTGTCTTCAATCAAAAAATTTACCTCTTATTAAATTGTATGGAAATTAACTATACTAGAGTAATATATTTTTTTAAAATAAATGTGATCTATTATTCTTCAAGATAACTATTTTCTTTGTAAGAAAATGTAACACTTCTTATTTTCCTTGTTCAAGAAACACATATTTTACATTTTTTTATAAATGTTAGCTATACAAATTGTTTTACCAATCTTTTTTTGAATATTGTTATATTAATGAAGAATTCAGAAAATTTCTAAATGTAACACTTCTTGTTTTCTATGTTAACTTTTGAACATATTTTTTTTTTAAATGTTAGCGAAATAAATTGTATTCTACAATTTTTGTTAATATTGTTATATTAATAAATAATTTAGATTTTTAATTAATTTAATATATTATAAAACAATATGTATAGTTAATTTTTTAAAGTACAATATTATGATAAGAAATGACACGTTAGCAATATTCACACGTAGAAAATGACATGTTATAGAAACCTGGTAACTCGTATCATGTCATCTTCATTCAAATCAAAAGGTTATCCATTGCTACAATGGGTAAATATTTCTAAGTACAATAAAAGATAATTTGAAAATAAATTACTATAATAAGGAAACTAAAAGTACAATGTTATAATATATATATTTTTTGTGAAAATAGGTTGTTATTTGGTGTATTTAATCTCCACCAATTATATTACATGGTTTTTTTGAAAAATTAATATTATTAAGAAAATAGTGAAAAGATGGAAAAAGCCCTTTCATTTAATTAGACTTAACGAAAAAAATTAACGATCATTAAATAGAGGGACCAAATCCGAGTATTTGAAGTTTAAGGATAATATTTATCGAAAATTGTAAATGTCGGGGACTAAAATTGTAATTTACTAGTAAAAAGTTATAATTTGAGATATTATTATTTAATGTGAAAATAATCTAATATATTTAAGACAATTTGTGTTGCACATTTTTATGAATGCAAAATTTGGTTTTTATACGATGAGATGCCTTTATTCAGTTACTAGTGTGTGGCACCACGCGTTGCGTGGTGACGAAATCATTTGGTAGGAAATATGTAACTACGTTAGGAAAAATCCAAGTCATTAATTGACAACTTATAAACCTCCTTACCCCAATGAGCACGGTAAATGATTTATGTTGTGAAGAGTGAGATATGTGATTGATATAAAGATAACCAAATATAGGGGCACAAACTTGTTAAACAGTTCAAGTATATAGAATAATCTCAAGTATCTAGAAGAATCATCAATGAAATTGCAGGAGGATTTAAGGATAGTAATTTATAATAATTACGCAGTTAATATTGGTCTATCTATAATCGATCATCAACAAAGGGGGCCCAAATATTGATGAAGAACATGTGGCAAATGTTTATAAAGAAGATCGAGGTAAAGAATTATGACCAAAATTCAATACAAATTCAGTTTTTTACTACACAATTTATAATTCATCAAACAAACAAATCCCAATTCATGAAATCCAAAAGAAGCACATTGGCTCTTAATGTTGAAATCTAATATAGTTTGCTGACAAAATAAAAAGTAAAAGTTCGCTCATTGACAAAATTTCAACTCTTCATCTTTCTGAAGATCCACGGGTAATGTGATGAAATTAAGTTTATAAGTACACTAAAGAGACTTACGATATACAAAGATTGGGACCGGTTCATAATCCAACTAAGAGGCACAAAATTAATAGGAAAAACATTTCAAAGTTCACCAAATAGAACAAAACCCAATTTGTGAGTCATCAATTAGACAAACTCAAGTTTGTAATTCATCAAATGTACAAAACCCAATTCATGAAATCTAAAAAAGTAAAAGAAATGAAGATCAGACAGTATCGTTTCTCCTGAACAAAGTTGTTGAAGCTCCAGTATAGCAAGTATTTTACAGTGTGCCACATCCGTTGTAAAAAACACTCCATCTCATTTGGGTCCGGTAGTTCGGTAACTACACATGCAAAAACGGACTTGCAGTTAAATAGTTTGTGTTACATGAGATTTTGACTGTTCAACGTGGGAATCCCATGATTCAGATGAACTAATCTTGACTACTCCTAGTTTTGTATGGGTTTCCTTTTGCCTTGAATTTTCTCTTATTCCTCAAAAATTCGTTCGTAAATTGATGACACTACGTTGATAATTACACTAAAGAGGATTTGGATAAGTATAAACTGGACCAGTTGATCATGATCCAATTAAAAAACACAGAATCACCAAATTCTTATTGATATCTCAAAGGTAAATTGAAAGAAAAACTTGCAGAGATGGAGATCCTTATAGTGTTCCATGAGATTTTGATTGTTCATGTAGTTGCTTAGTTTTGAAGAATGGAATACAAGATCCAAAAATCCTATAACCCAGATTGGATTTAAGTTTCTTCTAGCAACCTCAAAGCTGCACTAAGATCTTTAGATTATCAAGAAAATGATTCTATATAGTATGTTTATTACTCCCCTCTTCACGTAACCGAACCATCTCTAAAGAAACTTGACTTTTGAGATCCCATGAATTAATATGATTTCTATAGATTAATGAACGATAATAAACAACTCCATGATTAAGTTACAGAACTAAAAATCAATATGTGAACATATAAGGTAATCATGTAAACAACATAAGCATACCCAATAGCTATTAGCATCATCTACATTGAGAAAATAGAAAACAACAGGTTGATACTCACCAATTGAGCGATAAAACACTCACCTGCTTCCGATGTCGAGGTCTAATGTAAAACAAAATAAATACTTACTTGGTTCCACCTATTAGATAGATGGAGATTGAGAAAAGAGAAGTAAAAAGGCCAATGTGTAAATAAGCATATTTATTTCAAATTGTCTAATAATTTTATTCATCAATATAAATAATCTCTGTGTATTTCTTGCAGGCATCTCGAATTGTAATGGCAATAGATATGGTGATGGACCTAGCTACATATATAATATGCAAGACAATGAACCTTAATGTCATTGAGGCGTTTTATCAAACACCTAATTTGCATGTGTTGGATTGTCATATTAAAATCCCTTCCTTTGTTATATGCATACAAACTATTTGAGTTTGCTTCAAATTTTATTGGTCCATATGAGAACCATACCCATGAACACCCATACTGCCATACACATCAACACACATATACAAAACCCAAATCAAAAAATAATATTGATACAAAATTAAACAAATAAAAATAGATCAAGTAATTGCAAAAAGCATGAATATAAATTGGATTGCCTCATATATATATATGGAACCATGCCAATATAATCCGATTCAAATTCATAGTTCAAAAATTAAACAAATAAAAAACATATGATTACCTCGTATACATAGAACCCCGCCAACATAATCCGATTCAAATGGGTAAAGGTTAGATTGCCGATTCAAATGGGTAAAGGTTAGATTGCATTTACATGGCCCTAAAATCAGATCTTGGTGAAGGCGTACAAAGAGAAACCAAGATCTATAGGAATATTAATGGAGAAGAAGTAAATGGGAGCCGTTTTGGTATAGAAGATGGATAGTCTAGACTTTAGAGTTGGAGTTGGAGGTTACGCTTAAAGAAGCAAAATTACAAACAAACCCCTCTCATAATGAAACGCATATTTTCTATATAGGGACATAAATGTCTTTCAGATATTAAAGAGATAAAAAAATCAAAAAAATTAGAAAATTTCTTTTGAGTATTCCTAATCAAAGAAGCTGCCACCTCATGTGTTGAGGTTATTGCTTTTATAGATATAAAAGATTTGTCTATCGTAACCGACCCACAAAATCCATATTTCTTTCTAACAAATTAATATCTTTCATTGGCCCCATCTCTATCTCTTAAAGAATCTAATCTTTTATTTGTTTTTTGATAAAAAAAATTTGTCAAAGGAATTCGACTCTGAAGAAATTTAAATGGAATGTTGTCAGCTTTGACCATCTGTTTGGTTGACAGAATTAGAATTGAATCTGTTAAAGAAACTAAATTTGTCTGTTTAGTTCACATAATGTAGTTTTAGAATTGAAATGAATTTTTTAAAATGACTAAAATACTCTTTTTGATAATTTTAAAAAAATTTAAACAAAAAATTCTTTAATAAAATAATCATTAAATATATTTTGAACTAAAAATACTTCAATAAAATAATTTTTAAATACTTTAATGTGTAAAAGATATAATATACACAACCCAAATAAAATATATTGTCAAATTAACAAAATTATATTTAGAAAAAATTAAAAAAAATGTATTAAATTATATTGAATAAAAGAGTAAATTGCATTTTTAGTCCTTGTGGTTTGTTGAAAATTTCTATTTTTGTCCTTATAATTTTGAAATTGCGATTTTCATCCCCACGGTTTATAATTCATCACTTTTTCGTTCTTATGATTTAAATTTTGTTGTTATTTTCATCCCTATGATTTACAATCATTTATATTTTAGTCCTTCATGTTTAAAAGTAGTGTTTTAGTTTCAGGGACGAAAATAGAAATGAATTGCAAACCATAGAGACGAAAACCGAAATTTCAAAACCATAAGGATGAAATTCGCAACTTTTAGTAAACCACAGGGACGAAAAACGTAATTTACTCTAATTAAAATAAAAAAAATAGAAAATAACGTTAAAAATAGAAAACTAAAGTATTAAATTAAATTAGATCATGTTATATTTAAGTTAAAGGGTATATTAAAGGGAATTAAGAAAATACAACATTCCATTCCACCAAAATACCTCCTAGTTACTAAGACCATGAGTACCGCCAACCCGCGAACCCACTGAACCCTGATGTCACCTCAGCGCCACATCAGCTTTTCTCTTTCCTACCCTCCTTACCCTAAAGTGGAGTACCGCTTCGTATCGAACCCACCGAACCCACTCAAACCAAACTCTTACCCGATGGAAATTGATGCTTAAAATCACATAGGAATTCACCCTACCCGCATGAACCCGATGACCCACAAATCTAGTTCCCGAACCCATTCCTACCCGCTACCCCCAACCCGATGTGAACCCGCCCTTCGAGTACCGCCAACCCGCCCTACCCGCATGAACCCGATGATGAACCCGACCGTGGTACCCGAGGTGGTACGCACGGCCTAATGAATGTTGAATTCCCTCATTTGTGGAATTTGATGGAATTCAAAGATTCCTTCCGTGAAAAAGAACGAACCAAACGAATGAATGAAATTTGGTCAATGGAATTCAACATTTCAGAAATCTGCGAACCAAACGCCACCTAAGAATACTTTCATTTATGGTCACATTTCATAATTCTTGTTTTTGAATTGATTTTACGTGGAAGAAATGCTGGAACCCTTCTAGGTTTTGTTAAATGTAGTCTTCAATGGGGAATAGGAAAAAAGTAAAAGATACAATTCCTTATAAATCCCACCCTATTTGGTTTATCAAAAAGAGTAAAAATGGGTTTATAGAATTTGGGCTTGATTTCTATTTGGTTTGGGCTTGACTTGCATAATACATACATATTTAATGGGTTTATAGCATGCAGTTTTGTAAAATCAAGATTTTTTATTTTTCACGCGATTTTCTTAACCTTTGCATACTTTTGACTCTAATTAGGATAAGATTAAATGACAGTTTTTATGGTTAAAAGTTGTCCAACAACCCAAGCCTAAGCCTATATATACTAATCATGTCTATTGAATTCATATATTTTTCATTCTTTCTCCCTCTCTTTTTCCGTAGAAAATGGTGTTCATTGAGAAGGAGCAACGATACATCTATGGATAGGATGATGCGTGTTTTTGTCAAGGGTAGTGAAGCAAAAAGGCCGACTGAATGTAAACAAGAGTCTTTCTCTTCTCTGGTTGACGGAATAAGCTATTGATTTTCAGATTAAGCTATATAGGTTATATAGCCCATTAAGCCACAACCGAAGAACCCCTCACTGTCCCAACTAAGTACCTAAATGACAATGTGGTCAAACTTATTAACCATTTGCTTTTGATAAGGTAGATATGTATGATTTTTATATATTATTTAAGAGCACCTCTAATAAATTTTCTAAAGCATAAAAAATTAGAGATTTTGACTTCTGAGCAAGATTTTTGTCCTAGTAGATTTTTCAAAACCTTTCTTTAAAATGGATAAAATAGGAGAGAGAGAGAGAGATGAAAATTTCCAAAATTTGGATAACACCTCAAAAATGATTATCATGAGAGCGGAATATATTTTTATTTATATTTTCACTAATAAAAAACCTTAAAATTAAATATTTAAGAAAGAAAAATAATATTTAAATAATTGTATGAAATATTTTAATAATATAATCAATATTGTAGTTTTCAAAATGTAAAAGTTGATGGTTTGGCAGCAAGTGCCAAATGGCCTAACTAGTTAGACCGAGCCAACAAAATCCGGTACGGTCTCACTGGTTTAGACGATTTAGGTCTATTATGAGCTTTAAGTCTTTAAATAAAAAAAACTACAACATTTATCTCAATAATAAAATTTCTACCGATATAAAATTGTTGAAAAATAACATATACTGAATTATAAAAAGAAACATCTATATCTAAAATTAAAAAAAACATTGAGCAAGTTGAAAAGATGTTAAATAAATACACCAACAATAGCTGAAATTTTTGAGCAATGAACAAGTGGAATGACGATTTGAAATTTTGAGTTGATTTTTGAAGCATTTAGGAATTCTATAGATTTGAGAAATAAAAACTAAAAACTTAATTTATTGGATATATTTTTTAGTCGGGCCATAACAGTTGAGCCTAGAACACGGAAACTATATATAGTTAAAACATCTATTTTGGCGGTCGGTTCGGTCCATACCACTCAAAAAATGTTCAAACGGTAAATCTGTAACATCCTGAATTTTCAATAATATTATTTTAATGAGGATTGGGATCTATGTGTATTTTGGTTAAAACCTTGAATTATATTATAAGTTTATAATTCATTGGGGTTAAAATTTAAGAGATGAAAGTTGGAAGTTACTTTTGGAAATATTGGAACTTGGAGGTGTAATTGGTTATTTATGAAAGTATGTATGGATAAAGCAAATGAGATGGAAAATATCTCAGGGTTTTGGTGATCTGGGTCGTTCAAGAGGCAGAGAGAAAGAGAGAAAAAGGAGAAAATGGAGAAAGAAGAAAAACAAGAGTTTTGTCTTCAAAATTAGTAAGAAATGGATCATGTTTTCAGATATAATTATTATAGATGTTGGGTTATAAACGAATCTGTGTTTTGAATAGGATTTTGGAATCGTTTACAACAGATTGGAGCAACAGATTGTGATTAAAGTGGGTTTTCTTCAAAAAGGTGAGTTCATTTGTGGTTTGTACAAATCAGTGTTTATATGTTAAATTAAACCTTGAAATAGCTGTATAAATTGGTTATGAACTGTATGGAATGGTCTGGAATGAGCTGAATCGAACAGATATGTATCTAGATCGAATTTGAAGCTGTAGGTCGAAGGTTTCCGGATAAAACGCAGTATCCAGAAACCGTGGTGATGAATGTCTCCGGACGCGGTTTAGTATCCGGTAAGTTTTGATTTTTATCGTAGTTTCCGGATGGAATTTAGTTACCGGATAGTATCCGGATTATTTTAGTTTTCGGGTGTTGTCCGGATTAGAAAAGTATCCGGAAAATATGAATTACCCGGAAAGTAGTGGTACCCGGAATGTTTGGTTACCCGGTGAGTTGTAGTTATCCGGAAAGTTCAGTTGTCCGGATAGTTTAAATCATCCGGAAACCCCTGTTGTCCGGACACTTTTGTGAAATTGAGAATGTTAGCTTCTGATGTCTGGATGCAAATTCTAGATGTTTTGTATGGTTAAGTTTTCTAAAAAAATTCTTGGGGCGCTGCCCCCAGACCCCGCAAGGGCGTTGCCCCTTGACCCAATCCGCTAACCGGGTAGCGGAACCCCCGTGCTAAGTCGCCGAAGGGGGGCATTTGAGGATGAAAATGCGATAGGTTATCTAGTATTCTCAGAGTTAAGAATATGATATGAGATGTGGTGTGATATGTTGTTATGCATATACGTTAGTAAAGTGTAATGGATCCATAGGCACTAGTGTTTGGTAATCACATGGAATAGGCGTGTGGTAATAATCATTATTCCGGTGTGTGTGGAAATTGTGGAATAGGCGTGTGGTAATAATCGTTATTCCAGTGTGTGTGGAAATTGTGGAATAGGCGTGTGGTAATAATCGTTATTCCCAATTTCTAAGGAAGAAAATGGGATTGACATAAGTGCTTGTAATTAGGGGTGCTCAAAAACCCGATCAACTCGATCAACCTAACCCAACCCGACGTGGAATAACCCAACCCGAAGCAACCCGATGTCCAATCGAGTTGTAAAATCTTCAAACCGTATGTATTGGGTTGATATCGGGTTACGATAATTTTAACCCAACCCAACCCGATGAACCCGATATATATATATATATATATACTATCTTATAATGCATTTAACCCCCAAACTCTTAAAAACAACCTCTCAAGCTATATGTACAACACTTTAATGCATGATTACTTAAATTTTTAGAGTGAGAAAGTTTATCCACCCAATATCTCTGGCCATCGACGCACGCCTTCTTTTTGTTTGCCCAATGTGGCTTTTCATTGCCCCAGAAGAGGCATTTCAATCTCCCAAATAAGCTTTTCGGTTCAAATTTCAAACATCATCCAGAAATCTACCATATTAGGGTTATCTCATCTGAATCGCCATCTTCTCTTGAATCTCTATATGATTAACAACATGAAAACTTCTTTGTTTAAAACGATTTTATTTAGGTGATTCTTCATGTTCTTGTATCTCTCCCTATTTATTTTAATGATTCCTATCAGCTTGGGTGAAAACAGGTTGCAGAAAAACTCATTTATTACTTCCAGCAGAATCGATCATATATCTATACGGTAATTTGTTCCTCATCCTATTTTCTCGCTTCCGGTTTGAGGAATTTTTTGTTCATCTTCCTTCTCGGTTCGATCATTATGGTCTACAAACAACTATTTTCATCTCCATCTTCGACAGAAATATACAGGGCTCTTCTCAGGTACGATTTCTCACCATTGACCTGCGTCTCTTTCCTCTCTTAGACCTAATTTGAGATATCTCCTGCTTTAAGTCAGCCTGCATGTTTTCTCAGACGGATCTCCATCGTCTTTTGCCTTGCCCGTTTTCTAAAGATTGCCATGGACAACAATTCTTTGACCTTCAGGTATCGTTTCTCTTTTTGTTTGATTTGTAATAAGAGCTTTGATTTTTGTTTTTTTTGTTTCCGTTTTTGCTTTGCTCTTTGTTTGGTATCGATGTTGTGAGGTAACTCTTCCCAACGTGAAAGCTTCTTCCCCGACGTGAAACCTTCTTCCCGTCACCGTCATTTTTTCCCGAAATCGAACGTGTAAACTTCTTCCCAATGTCAAAGTTTTTCCGGTAAACCAACGACTTCTCTGCTCTTGATAATCGAACAACCTTTTCTTGATCTGCCACACCGTCGACCACCTGAAGGTAATCTTCTATTTTTGTTTTCTTGAAGTTGTTGATGTATGAATATGCCTGTCTTGCAAAAAATGGGTGTGTTTCCATCTATTGCAAAAAGTTGGAAAATGTTGGTTTGTTTCTATAAATAATTAATCAGCAAAGAAAATGCAGCATGTAAGTTCTAATGTTTAATTTTAACCTAATTTTAGCTTTTGTAACATTTTTGAGATTTGCTTTTGTAGTAATGCATTTTATTGTCAACTTTTCCACTTCTTTTGATTTCACAGGCAAAGCTTGTGCCTTATGTTGTTTTACTCGACTTTATTTGGTATTTATTGCTCGTTGGTTATACATTTTACATAATGGTGTTTTAACATCAAATATTTGGTTGGTTTTTGTCAAATCTATAGGTCTATATGCTTTCTGTTTTTGGAGAAAATCTCATAAAATCTTTGGTGGGTATTCCACTATTTCAGGCTTAATGCGGTTGTCTTCTTCCACTAACTTCACATTTCAGACAAAATTTGGTGGTTCATTTGGCTCCGTTAGGGCTAGCAATAAGGTATATGGTTCGATTTTATGCATTTGTACTGATAAGAACCTAATCTGTCACAGTTTTTTAGTACATTAAAAAAGGTTACATCATGTGTATGTCTATTCTTTCGACTCGACCTTTCCGAAAAGGTTAAATTAAAATCAGAATTGAGTTGGTGAAACACACAGAAGCAGTGTAGTAGCCACTTGAGAGTAAGAGGGGTAGAAGCTCCTCCTGAAATTTTGAAGGAATATTTTCATATAGGGACTCAGTTATATATACTTATTTACTATTGTGCTCCATCTCTCCATTTTTTTCTTCATAAATGATATGCTTGAATCATGAATGTTGTTTATTTTTTAATGGTTTGATTACTTGGTTTTGTGAAATCAAGGATGGGGATGCAAAGTAAGAAGTCAAGATAATCGTACAAAAGCAGTGTTTCTTCTTTGCTTTGCTACACTAAGAAGGTTCTGAACAAAGTTGTTGTATACA
Source organism: Saussurea involucrata (assembly GCA_033807775.1). Taxonomy (NCBI): domain Eukaryota; kingdom Viridiplantae; phylum Streptophyta; class Magnoliopsida; order Asterales; family Asteraceae; genus Saussurea; species Saussurea involucrata. Next base: position 91,348,191 of record CM066322.1, on the reverse strand, counting down.
TTTGTTTTTTGTTGCTATTTTTATTATATAAATCTGTTAAAATTTTTTGTTGAAGTACATGATTTGTTAAATGCAAAAGAGAGAGAGAGAGAGCGATCGTAAGAGATTTGTATTATATTAACATGTTGTCTTGCAATTAGTTTAATTTACCTGAAACTTTTTTTTTATATCCAACTGGGTTTATCTGATTGTACATAATTATACTTTATGAACCACTGCAGAATGCTTATTGTACATAATTATACTTTTACATATTGCATCTACAAGAAGCAAGGTAGTGACCAGTGCAACTTAAAACTCTAAGGTATCATTCAGTCTCCTCTGCTTCTGTTTCAGTTCATTTTTTAGGGAGATGGGGAAAGTAACATTAGTTCTATAAAAAAGTCTAAGGGGTCGTTTACTAAACGCATACCGGGTAAGTGCTGACCAATATCGTTTACCTTATCGATTGAGTTTGATTAGACTGATAATCTTACCGGTAAAAAGCATAGCAAGGACCAAGAGTCTTACCGTGTATGTGAGGGTTACCGGGTTTAAGATGCTTACCAACATCTCATTTTGATGGAGGAGGATGTTATATGATAAAGTTAGTTATGGTGATGCCTATTATCGGTAAGCACTTGCCTTGTAAACGACCTAAAAGTTCTTTGTAACTGCTCGCAAGAGGAATATACAAGAGGAAGAAAGAGGTTCAAATAAATAATGCGGATATTTGGGGTAATTTTGTTTCCAGAATTCTAGTTCCAATTATAATTATAAAAAGATCATAATAATAAATTGTATGATTGTTGTTTGCGTTAGTTGCAAATTTTGTGCCGCCTCACGAGGATAAAAACGAATCGGGGAGTCACGATTCACAATAAAAAATCTCCATTTTCGATCAAAGGCAAACCATTTCGTAGCGACTTAATTTTTTTTGCAAACACACTGTGGTTCACGTTGGATGTCTTGCCAAAAGCAACAATCTTGCTCCTCTCTACAATATTTGTATCCTCAGCTTAGTAATCTGCACAGGTCAGACCAAATAACTATAAAACACTTTTTGTTGAAGTTTTTTTTAGTATTGATTAGGTTCTTTTAGGTGTTTTCATGATGATAGATGTGTTGCTTGCTATGAGTGGGATTTGATATGCTGTAAAGTGCTCTAAGTCTACTATTGAAGTCCCAATCGCAACTCAAGAGCCTTAATTTTTTACTTCAATTATTCAGACATGGAGGTCAATAAGCAACAAATCAAGTTTTCATTTCTAAGCAAGTGTTTTATTCAACTGTTATGAAACCTGATGCTTTTGTTTTAGTTTTTTTCTTGCTGACATGTGTATATATATAGTGATATATAGTTTTATAAGTTCAAACTGGTATGCTAAATGAAATCCTTGTACCGTTGCACCAAACTAGGCAGGGAACCAACTATTCGTGATTGATTCTCATATGATGAAAATGCACTTTAAAGACACTGATATGCTTTTTTCATGTAGTTTGTATCTATTTTTAGTACATGGAACAAGATCTTGCAGGGCTTGCTTCTCACCCCGCCCTCAAGTTCGTGGAATCACAAATATGATTAGAAACCTTCTTTAGTTGCAAATGCAAATATTTAGACACAAGAAACACATTGTATTTTTATCGCACTGTTTATCAAAATGTAAGATGACAAACCATTAATCTACAATTTATTTTTCTAAACATTAAGAAAACTGTCATGTGTTTGAAAACCATGTAATTGTGCAATTATTTTTGTAAATATATGGTCAATCAACTATATTAACCTTGATTTTATCTATCAACCGATTCTCAAATTAAAATATTACAAAACCATAAAATGAAATTGACAGACATGATAAAAAAACAAAAAAATAAATTGGAGTGTTCGAATTTCGGCTTCAAATTGAAATGTTTCCTGCCGCCCGCCGCATTGCGCGGGTACAAAACTAGTATATATATATATATTCAATCTCTTATCCATATCTATATAACTATATATATATATACTTTTAATCTCTTATCCATTTCTATATAACTCTTTCACACACACACACACACATATATATAGTAGATGTTAACATATATATATGCAAATTTAGAAAAACATTTGATGACGATATATTTAAGATTTAAGAAATATGCAAATTGGAAACGTCAAGTTATTTGATCATATTTGGTTTAGACATTTTTGTATGTAGTATCTAAATATTGTCTGAATTATCGGTTGTATTTTAAAGACATGTTTCTTTTACTTTTATGTTTTTAATTTTGATTTTACCTTGTTTAAACACAACCCGACTAACTCGATCAACCCGAACGGGTTGGGTTGGGTTGGGTTGAATTTTTTTCAAACCGCCAACATTGGGTTGATGTGTCGAAATGCCTTCAACCCGATCAACCCAACCCGTGAGCACCCCTACTTGTAATCTCTACTTCCTTTCCGATAAATGGGCATGTGTAATTGCAATTTATTGGATAAGAGCATTAATCTAGAATCATTAAAGATTCGTAGTGTGGCTCTGAGGCATGATATGCTGATGGAATTATTGTCAGTCATATTCATGGAATTGGATGAAATCGTGTAATGGAATAGAGTTACACGTGCGGTAAGAAAAGGAGTAATCAGGTTTGTTGTAACTTGTTTACATTGATTTTGCAAATATTATTTTTGAAACGAATGTTCTCACTAGGCGTTGGCCTAATCGTTTCATATGATGTTTTCTTACCAGGTACCATCTCGGGAAAGTAAAGGGTTGTGGGACGAGCGTTTTGGAATAGCAGATGTGTCAATTAACAGGAGGAGTTTTGAAGGATTGCTTAGATAACTTAGTTAATCTGATTATAGTGGCATAATTAGATTAATATGTTATTTGGAGAATTCTGTACTTGTAAATGTACTCCTAGTGGTTAATTCACTTGCTATAGATATGAAAGTTGAAGTTTAGTTTATCAAAACTTGTTGAAATTTGAAGTTCAAATTAGCCTGAATTTTGAGGTGTTACAAAATCGGACGGGACCGAACCGATCTAGCGGCTTGGCTAATTTTTCAGCCCGGACCAAACGATTTGACTTGGTTCTATCGATTTGAGTGATCCAACAGTGTTTTTAACACCCCTATTTGTTATGAATATAATTTATTTTTAAAAATTTGAATTTTAATTTCCTCCATTTTTTTTAGAAAAATAGAGATGCGCTAATATTATTTTGAATTGATAAGTCATATACAACACAAGCTTGCAAAATATTATGAAATTTCTTTTAGCCGAAAATAGTTGCCAAACCGAGGCGAAGAATTGTGTGAGAAGTTGATGTTAATGTGAGAAGTGGACTTGAACCGTTGATCACTTTTAATTAAAATGTCTTGCATGAACCGTTGAGGGATTGCGGTGTTCTTTCCTTTATCGACGGTGGTGCTTGAATTCTTGTTGGACCTTTGAAATCGTCGATAAGAATTAGAGGTACGTGCGGATTTCTCCATTGAATCGGCTTTCAGGGCCAAGCTTGAAGCTTTGGTCACAGTCCACACGTTTTGGAGCCCGATCTTGTCTTGGATCGAGGTCTTCAAGGCGCTGATGTACCGAACTACTTTTTGACGCCTCGATTTCGTTACAATCGGTTAACCGTAAGAACTCGGTGGTCTAGTCGGTCACGGATCTCGGGCCTTATTTACAATTGAGATACATTTTGTAGAGGATCTATTTGTACATGTAGGAATCGTTCTATCATAAACTGTTTCATCCGGCGCCACGATCGAATCGAACCACTTCGTTGTCGTTGTCGTTGGACCACTAACTTGTCCCACCATACCGCGGAGGTGCTTTTGAGACGGAAAGTAACCATGTCTATATGTTTATGCTCGGGTACTTCCATTATGTTGGAAAATCTATCGACTTTGATCTGCCAGTCTAAGAACTCTAACTCCCATAGTTCCGTAGAAGAACGGGATGTCCGCCTTCATCTGATAATCGTGCTCGCTTCTTCCTACATTGACCGGTTCTTCTTCTTCCTCCTCCTCTTCGGATTCAGAGCTCAAAAGACCGACCAGGTTACGATTGCCATTGTGTGGCCTCATAACCGATCCTTTAAACCTGTCTCTTCTCAAACCGTTGTCGTTGACGATGTTGGGTTGAAGCTTGTTAACAACCCCCGCCAGGTCAGCGAGTGCCCCGGTAAAGGCCGCGTTCAACTCGGCTAGGTCTGCTTTGGTAGCGGGGTGTTGATCTGCCATTGATGGTGAAAAGACAGGTGAATCCTGCTCTAATACCAATTGACGTAGTGTAGGTTTGTGGAAAGGATCGACAAGCGTCTAAATCTTTAAAACGATACGGGAATTTTAACGTAAACTAAAAATCAAGGGAATACTTTAGGAAAAGTAAAAGCTTTATTGAATAAGTGAATTGATTACAATTAAGAAATAAAACCCTATTTATAATCGAAACTACGAAACGATAAATATTGAAATTAATTATAAAAGATAATTAAGAAATAAATAAATAAAGCTAGACTTAGAATTGTAATCAGAAACAATGAATCAAAATGGACGGTGGGGTGATGTGGTTAGTGAAGGAAAAAGGCGGCGACAATTCCAATTTGATTTGAAGGTTTAGAACGGAGGGTGGCGCGGCTTTCCCGCACCGTTTTGTTTTCTGACTTTGACTTTCGATTCTTGCTGTCATTTCCTCTATATCATTATGGTTGACTTTCGATTCTTGCTGTCATTTCCTCTATATCATTATGGTATGTATCTAATCATTAAATTCAATTCTGTTATAAGAGTAGGAATGAATCATATAGCAGATTCTTTACTCGAAGTCAGCACTCTGTTTCCATTAAGGTCATCCGCAGCGCCCACGGGCTCGGGCTCGCTGCGGGCTCCCTCGGGTAGTGGTGGAGGTCCTGCGGGCTTGGGCTGCGGGCTCGGCATCCGGGCTTTCAAACCCGAGGAACCCGATTGCCTCCAACGGCTACTTTTGTATTTTTTTTTAAATCTTGAAAATAAATAAATCCAACGGCTACTTTTATAAAAAAAATTAATTTTTTTTCAATTTAATCACACTATATATATTAACCCTCAACCTCTTATTTTTTCACACCAACAATCTCTCAAACTCTCTCAAATTCTCTCAAACTCTCTCAAATTTCATCATGAATCCAAACAAAACACCTAGGTCCCGTCGTAACCGACCAGATACACCGCAACCGCAAGAAGACCCGGAGCTTGGTTTCCAAGCGTTTACACAACCAGGTTATCGTCCGCAATTTTCGCAACAAATTCCGCCACAAATTTCGCAACAAATTCCGCCACAATGGTCGCAACAAAATCCGCCACAATATTTTTACAACTCATTAGGCCATCCGCAACAAATTCCTTACCAACTTACACGTTCCGGTATGATTGAACAAGGTTTTACTCCGACCAACTTCAATCCTCCTTCACCCTTCATCAATCTCGCCGACGACATTGTTCCGGAAACCCAACATTCTAGCCCGCACACACCACAATCCATCTACACACAACCATCAAACCCTCAACCATCAAACCCTCAACCATCGAGAAAAGGAAAAAACAAACAATATGAAAATAGAGCTCCCAAACAGATGTGGACTAAAGATGAGGAACTCGCGTTAGTGTCGGCGTGGGTTGACGTTTCGGAGGACCCCGTTATCGGTAACGCACAAACCCATGGTAATATTTTTATTTTTATTATTATTATTATTGTTATTATTAATATTATTATTATTATTATTATTATTCTTGTTAATATTCTTATACTTGAATTTACATAAATGTAGATAGTTTTTGGACCCGAATCGGGGAAGTGTTCTTTAGTTCGATGGGTCGCGGAAATTATAGAACAACTCATCAACTCAACACGAAGTTCAACGACCTTAATAAAAGAATAAATTCTTTTTGCGGCTTCTACAACAACTTGGTCACTAATAGATCAAGCGGAAGAGTGAGGCCGACATTTCATGGCACACGAACGCTACCGAGCACAAATTGGGTTTGCTTTCACTCACGAACAAGCTTGGGAAGTCCTAAAAAAATGTCCAAAATGGGGAGCCGTTCCAACGATGACAACAACTTCATCGCGGGGTTCAAAACGTACCAAACCTTCCGATGATGACGATGACGACAACTTCATCGAGCAACTTCAACGACCCATCGGGAGAAACAAGGCAAAAAAACATCAACGAGTAATACATCCGGGACGAATACGAACGAAAGTGTTACTCAGTTGTTGACGACGTTCAACGACAAGATTGATGATACAATGGAATACAAAATGAAAAAACTCGATCTCGAAGTTCAAAGGTTGGAACACGAACGAGAAATCGAACGAGAAAAACGATTTGAGAAAGATTTCACGTTTTTCATGACCCCGCATGATCACCTTACGGGAGACGTTTTGAGGGTTACTTTAACGAGAAAAGAGCAAATTAAAAATTTTCATAATTGGTAGTGTTTTGTATTTTGTAATTTTTAATTTTTGAATGAATGATATGAATTTTTATTTTTATTATTTATCTTATTTTTATTTATTAAAAAATATATAAATATTTTTATTTTGTTAAATAATTAAATGTATAAATAAAAGAATTAAAAAAATGAGGTGGCAAGAGGGCTTGAGGGTAGCGCTGAGGGTCTTTAGGGCTTGAGGGCTTAGCTAATGTGGCGCTTGAGGGTTTCTACGGAGCGCTGAGGATGGCCTAACTTCTTCAACAAAAGCCTTGTTTAGCTTTGATTTTGTTAATGAGATATGCAGAAATTTGATTCCAACTCTCTCTTCCTCATCTTTGTTCTTAGGAGATTAATCGGTTGTTATCATCAAACTCTTCAGAGATATTTTCTCCATAAGAGTTCATTTGATTAACAAGAGAAAAGACTCTTGCTTGATAAATACATTTGAACAGGTTCATTACTTTTCATAACCAAAGTTTCAAATTCACGAGGACAAGATTGCAATCTTATCGTTTCTACTTTTGATAAGTATGTTTTCAGAGTCTGCCAAGCATCTGCTGAAGTCGTTGATGCTGAAATTTTGGAGAAAGTTGATTCATGGAGTGCCTATTGAATGAGGAACAACACTTAGGTATCCTTCTTTTTGTCTCTTTCAGTTTTAGAGTTGCCTCTTCATTTGGTTGATTTGGAATTTCCAAAAGAGTCTTCATTTTAATACTCCAAAACTCATACTTTCCCCACTGAAAAATGGAACTATTTGCTACCATTTTTGCTCTTAATGGCACCTTCCTCAAAAATAGAAAAAAGAAGACCCAAAAAGACAACATCACTCAAGTACCCAACTTGTGCTTATATGATACCAATTTTGTTGGAGCAATATGAAAAGCAAATACTCAAATAGAAGAGGAAAATGAAATAAATAAGAGAATAAAAGGGAAAATGATTTGATACTCACTGCATACAACATCAAATAGACAACCTTTGTATAGGATTACAACCGAAACAAAACCTGAAAAACACTTCAAAACAAAATCATAAGGCCATCCGTATCCCATTCGGGCTCGGGCTCGGGCTAGGGAGCGAGTTCAGCGGGCTCGAGCGGGCTCCGGTACGGGGTGGGCGGGCATCCGGCTCGGGCTTGGCATGCGGGTTTGAAAACCCGAGAAACCCGATGGTTTTGTTTGTTTTTTAATTTTTTTTTAAATTTTGAAAATAAATAAACTCCAACGGCTAGCAACGGCTATATTTATATTTATTTATTTTTTTAATTTTTTTTTCAATTTAATCACACTATATAAGTATATATATTAATCCAAACCTCTTATTTTTTCACACCAAAATCTCTCAAATTCTCTCAAATTTCATCATGAATCCAAACAAAACACCTACATCCCGTCGTAACCGACCGGATACACCGCAACCGCAAGAAGACCGGGAGCTTGGTTTCCAAGCGTTTTCACAACAAGATTATCATCCGCAATTTTCGCAACAATTTCCGCCACAATTTCCGCAACAATTTCCGCCACAATTTTCGCAACAATTTTTCCAACAATTTCCCCAACAATTTCCTTACCAATTTACACGTCCCGGTTTGATTCAACAAGGTTTTACTCCGGCCATCTACAATCTTCCTTCACCCGCAATCGATCTCGACGACGACATTGTTCCGGAAACCCAACATTCTAGCCCGCACACACCACAATCCATCTACACACAGCAATCTATCCCGGAACCATCAAACCCGACACCAACGAGAAAAGGAAAAAACAAACAATATGAAAATAGAGCCGCCAAACAGATGTGGAGTAAAGACGAGGAACTCGCGTTAGTGTCGGCGTGGGTTGACGTTTCGGAGGACCCCGTTGTCGGTAACGCACAAACCGGTGGTAATATTTTTATTGTTATTATTATTATTATTGTTATTATTATTATTATTATTAATATTATTATTATTCTTGTTAATATTCTTATACTTGAATTTACATAAATGTAGAAAGTTTTTGGACCCGAATCGGGCAAATGTTCTTTAGTTTTATGGGTCGCGGAAATTATAGAACAACTCATCAACTCAACACCAAGTTCAACGACCTCAATAAAAGAATAAATTCTTTTGGCGGCATCTACAACAACTTGGTCACTAATAGATCAAGCGGAATGAGTGAGGCCGACATTTCACGAACGACACACGAACGGTACCGAACACAACTTGGGTTTGCTTTCACTCACGAACAAGCTTGGGAAGTCCTCAAAAAATGTCCAAAATGGGGAGCCGTTCCAACGATGACGACAACTTCATTGCGGGGTTCAAAACGTACCAAACCTTCCGATGATGACGATGAAGACGTCAACGAGGTCGAGCAACTTCAACGACCCATCGGGAGAAACAAGGCAAAAAAAGCATCAACGAGTAATACGAGCGGGTCGAATACGAACGAAAGTATTACTCAGTTGTTGACGAAGTTCAACGAGAAGATTGATGATACAATGGAGTACAAAATGAAAAAACTCGAACTCGAACGAGATAAGTTGGAACTCGAACGAGAAATCGAACGAGAAAAACGATTTGATAAAGACTTCGAGTTTTTCATAACCCCGCATGATCACCTTACGGGAGATATTTTGAGGGCTACTTTTGCGAAGAAATAGAGAATTAGAAAATTACATAATTTTGGGTAATTTTGTATTTTGTAATTTTTATTTTTTTAGTGTTTTGTATTTTGTAATTTTTATTTTTAATGAATGATATGAATTTTTATTTTTATTGTTTATCTTATTTTTATTTATTAAAAATATATAAATATTTTTATTTTGTTAAATAATTAAATGTATAAATAAAAGAATTAAAAAAATGAGGTGGCAAGAGGGCTTGAGGGTTCTCGCTACGCCACTTTAGGGCTTGAGGGTTTGAGGAGAGGGTTAGGAGAAAAGCTGATGTGGCGCTTGAGGGCTTGAGGACTTGAGGGTTGGGATACGGATGACCTAACAACCCTTGTATTTTACCTAAACCTACCTGCCTTATTCAAAACTAATAAATTTCAAATATCATAACTGATGCATTGTTCTAGCTCTAGCTTTGAATCACTCTTCAACATTTTGGTCACGTTTACTTTGACAACTTTTTATATAATTTTATCAAAGTACGAATTAGAAAAGTTGTGCGGGGATATTATGACAATGTACATGGTTTACAAATTACAACATCATCATTGAAATATAGTCCAATAAGATGTTAAGGTATGCTATTTTTGACCAATTGGTAATTAAGGAACTCAAAGTCTTAACGTATTAAGATGTTCCGTAAGAGATTAAGGAGTCGTTTACCAAACGCTTACCCGGTAAGCGCTTATCGAGAATCTTATCGATAAGAGCATGATAAGGATGTAGAGTTTTGCACGGTAAGTGAGGGCGACGACTCGTACCTGATAAACACTTATCACATAAATTGTTGTATACGATATGTTCACAAAATCTTATTTGGTAAAGTAAATTTTTTGCTTTCATGTACGTAGCTGTGTAGGATAAATTGAGAAGATTAAACGATGATCTAGGTAGTTAGTGGCGGATCCAAGATTTTTTCACACTGGGGTCCTCTTTAAGGTAGCTTAATTGTCCGATATATTTTTAGACTAAATCCAACGTTACAAGGGCCTTTTAAAGTTTTTTTTGGTAGATTTGAAGAGATTTTTAAGTTTTTTTGGTTAATTCCGAAAAAAAAATTCTGGTTGATGGGGTCCCATACGAGAAATTATTGGGGGGACATTAAGATAAAAGTTTGAAAAATCTATATTTTTAAGCTAAAATTTTCAAAAAAATCCTTTTAATGGGGTCCTATCCCCTTAACAATGAAGTGCATCCGCCAATGTAGGTAGTTACAGGCGAAACACTGATTTGATTGTGTTTGTTTTGTAGTAAAATTATGTGTAAAGTTATATGTTTATTGATTCATGCAAAGAGTTTTATTACACAAAAATTTATGGTTTTTTTTAATGTATTTTGAACTGTTTTCAAAAGTACAAAAGTTAGTTGAAATATGTTTTTGGTATTAATTGTATAATATTGAGATGTGTAATTAGTAGAAAAAAAATATTGGGAAATTAATTAAAATACTCTAGGTCAAACCAACTGTTACCAAAGTACCCCAAAAAATTATTTTCTTACCGAAATGCCCTCTTTTTCCGCGATAAAATCCCGCGATCGCGGGCAGGGACTGAAAGTGTAAAATTTTGCAAGATTTATTACACTTTCAGTCCCCATAGCGGGCCATCGCGGGCCGCGATCGCGGGGGCCATGGCCTGAAAGTGTAAATATTTCTTGCAAAAATTTTCACAATTGGTCCCTGACCGCGATCGCGGGATCCTATCGCGGGATCCTATCGCGGAAAAAGAGGGCATTTCGATAAGAAAATAATTTTTTGGGGTACTTTGGTAACAGTTGGTCAAACTTAGGGTATTTTAATTAATTTCCCAAAAATATTTTATTAGTACAAGTGAAGTGACAAATTAGAACAATTACTATTCAACATTTTAGCCAATGGGTCCATGTCTCTATGATACATGTTGACTTGCGATCTTACTCCGATCTTACTCTACATTTAATGATCTTTTAAACGATAGCACTTTTATATGACATATCTCAAGTGAAATGTTAATTAAAGCACACAAGTAGGAATAAAAATGTATGTGGTTAATTATGATGAATATATATATATATATATATATAGGGTCTAGTTAAGGGGAAAACATCAAATAAATGAAAAACTAAGGAACACTCTGGTAGCCCTTCATCTGGGCGGTATTCACTTGTGCATACAGGTTATTTGTAACATGCATTTGTGCATAAAACCAAAAAATAACATAATTTACGTATATGCATAAGTGCATACCGTCCAGATGAAGGGCCACCAGGGTGTTCTTCAGTTTTTCGCTTTTTTTAGGTTTTTCCTTGAACCTCCATCTCTCTCTCTCTCTCTCTCTCTATATATATATATATATATATATATATATAGGGGGTCATTCAAGGGAGATCCTAGTATTTTGTGGTAACTGTGAGATCCAATCTCAACCACAAATCAGAGATAAATTAGAAAACTATTTTATTATGGTAATATTGACTTAAAATTTTAATGAAATGGCAATTTAGGTATTTTAAAAGTATCCTCTCTCCTCCCTCCTCCCTCCTCCCTTATTTCTCCTATCCGGCCCTCTCTTCTCCGGCGAACTTTTTTTTCGACGAATTGTTTTCCGACAAACACATGACACACTGTGATACCATACAAAATGCACTATGATACCTTATCATGTATCACAGTGATACCAAATATAATGTGAGACCAAAATACATACAAGATTCATTGTAGCCACTGTGTATATACATGATTGACAGAAGAAGAAGAAGACAATGTATCACTGTGATACACACTGTGATACACTTTCTAATCAACAATGATACATATTGCTATCCCGATAATACTAAACTTTAAGACAGTGTATCACTGTGATACACATTGTGATACACTGTGATACACATTGTGATACACTATGATACAAGTGATTCTCTTGAGATCTAAAGCAATAGAAACATTTAGATCCTCAATCAACGTCTTCCCCTCCACACTCTGCCTCCTCATCCAATCATCTTTATTCGAGTCCAAAGGCTTTCTCATTTCAAAAAGCAACCATCTCGTGAATCACAAATCACCACACTAATCCTCGCCATTGTTACTATTTTTTGTGAGGAACTAGTACCATGAACTCTCTCCAGCAAACCTTTGAAATAAGCGCTAAAATCTCTAAATCGACTCCATTTTTCGAAGAAGAAGAAGAAGAACCCTCACCGTAAGGACACTCAAAATTGTCTCCCAATGCATTGGCATGTGCAGAATCTCGCGAGCAACAATCCCATCGTGGATTCGGTGGCAGAGATCTGCCTGCAGTTTCTTCATTTTGACTTTGATCAGCACACGGTCTCGTATCTTCGCCTCCAACTTTTCAAACTCTAGGGTTTTGATCAGGTCAGCGGCGGATCTGAAACAAAGAATATGGTGAGGTATGAGAGATTAGGGTGAGCGCACGAGAAAATGAGAGAAAGGTAGGTGTATTAATTATTTGATGAGTTGTCATTTTTTTTTACTAAATTACCCTTTATGATTATTTAGAAAATAATTATTTATATTATAAATGAGTGGTTCATATTGGATCGGTTACCACAAACAACATAGTTTTCATTTGATTAGGCCCCTATATATATATATATATATATATATATATATATATATAGAAAACTAAAAAACAATTTATGAACCGTTAGATTATATAATCTGATGGATGTGATTAGACGGGCGGTTACAACAATATTAATTAAATTACAAAACTTCACCCCCCTATTTTTTATTCGAAAAAGATGAAGAATAAACAAATTTCGAATGAAATAAATTACACCAAATAAACGATCATATTTTTCTTGTTAATTTGACATCCATATCGATATACTTTTTTCTCCGTATTTTCCTGGTTTTTCCGGTTTTCCGGTTTTCTAGTTATTTAGAGTTTTCCCTTGAACCTGACCCTATATATATATATATATAGAGGGAGGTTCAAAGAAAAACCTCAAATAAATGGAAAACTAAAAAACACTTTATCAACCGTTAGATAATCTGATGGATGTGATTAAATGGGCGGTTACAACAATATTAATTAAATTAAAAAACCTCACCCCCCTATTTTTTATTGGAAAAAGACGAAAAATAAACAAAATCCGAATGAAATAAATTACACCAAATAAACGATCATATTTTTCTCGTTAATTTGACATTCATATTGATATACTTTTTCCTCCGTATATTCGTGGTTTTCCAGTTATTTAGGGTTTTTCCTTGAACCTGACCCTATATATATATATATATATATATATATATATATATATATATATATATATAGAGAGAGAGAGAGAGGAAAGTTCAAATGAAAACTCAAATTCAATTGTAAACATGAGGACAAATCTCGTCCATTGATCGCAGCCATATTTAAGCCATTCCTAAAATCCAGCTTTAGGGGTATTTTCGTCAAATTAGAATCAACGCCTATTTTTGTAGAATTTTTATTTTCTTTTTTAATTAAAAAACTTTTACCCCCTTAAATTTTAAAATAAATTATCTCAAAAATTACTAACATTTTAATCAAACAAATTACATCAAAAAAACGAGAATTTCGTGCTCTTCGATATGACATCCATCATGATATAGTTTTTTTTCGATTTAACCATTTTTTACGTGAAATCGTGTATATGTGTTATATTCAGACTGAATATAACACATATACACGATTTCACGATATAACACATATTCAGACTGAATATAACACATATTCAGTCCGAATATAACACACATTCAGTCTGAATATAACACATATTCAGATTGAATATAACACATATTCAGACTGAATATAACACATATTCAGTCTGAATATAACACATATTCAGACTGAATATAACACATATACACGATTTCACGTTATAACACATATTCAGACTGAATATAACACATATTCAGTCTGAATATAACACATATTCAGACTGAATATAACACATATTCAGACTGAATATAACACATATTCAGACTGAATATAACACATATTCAGACTGAATATAACACATAAAACCATGCGATAAACACGACCAATAATTGTGTGGTAAAACCTAATATGTGGTATATGATATCACGTGATGATCAAGTTCTTCAAACCGAGATGTAGCTGAAAAATATGAGGCTAGCGGTAGTTGAACAATAACCAAATCAAAAAAAATCATGCGATGTATTGATATGTATGTCACCAAGAAAACCAAAGATGGATAATAACAGCAACAATATTCGATGAACAACACAAATGGTTAAGGGAGAATGACCTTAGTATGCATGCGTGGCATGTATATGCAATGTGAAAGAATGCAGCAATAGATGTGAACAAAAGAAGACGTGAGTGATGTATATGTGTTATATTCAGTCTGAATATGTGTTATATTCAGTCTGAATATGTGTTATATTCAGACTGAATATGTGTTATATTCAGTCTGAATATGTGTTATATTCAGACTGAATATGTGTTATATTCAGACTGAATATGTGTTATATTCAGTCTGAATATGTGTTATATTCAGTCTGAATATGTGTTATAACGTGAAATCGTGTATATGTGTTATATTCAGTCTGAATATAACACATATACACGATTTCACGTAAAAAACGGTTAAATCGAAAAAAAACTATATCATGATGGATGCCATATCGAAGAGCACGAAATTCTCGTTTTTTGATGTAATTTGTTTGATTAAAATGTTAGTAATTTTTGAGATAATTTATTTTAAAATTTAAGGGGGTAAGAGTTTTTTAATTAAAAAAGAAAATAAAAATTCAACAAAAATAGGCGCTGATTCTCATCTTTCCAATTTTACCCCTGCGCGCTAAATATTCATTAAGCCATGGACAGAGTTTTCAACTTATTTACAAAATTGCCACCGTGTTTTTTTTGCCATTGATCTCTTCACCAGATTATTAATCAACGGTTGTGGTTTGTCCTCACGTTTACAATTGAATTTGAGTTTTCATTTGAACCCACCCCTATATATATATATATATATATTGAGGCGGGTTCAAACGAGGAGCGCATCAATTTAAGAGAACGTGAGGAGCACTCCCATGCTTTTGATCACATGTGATCAACAACTGCTAAAAAATCGGAACAAATCGAAAATTCGCGCAAGATGTGGCGCGAGGTGGCAAGTCGCGGATCATTAATGATTCACAACTGTTAATCATATGTGATTCATAACTGTCAATTGCTCCTCCAGATCAGTTGTGAATCACATGTGATCCACAACTGCCAATCACATGTGATTCATAACTGTCAATTGCTCCTCACGTTTTGGTGCGCTCCTCGTTTGAACCTTTCTCTCTCTCTCTCTCTCTCTCTCTCTCTCTCTCTCTATATATATATATATATATATATATATATATATATATAGCCTTAGGTTCAATAGAGAAGTGCAAATATTTAGAGAAGTAGATAAGTAAAAAAACACGGGTCCGTTCATATATGAACGTTCATATATAAACAGTCATATATGAACGTTCATATATGAACGTTCATATATGAATGGACCCGTGTTTTTTTACTTCTCTACTTCTCTAAATATTTGCACTTCTCTATTGAACCTTTCCCTATATATATATATATATATATATATATATATATATATTTACGAGCCTTCGGTTCAGAATGAAAAGAAAAACGAAAGATGATATAGTGATATTTTTTAAACAATCTCTTAATAAAATATTCTCTCTCTCTTTCACACATTATATAAAGACATTTGTTAAGAATGAACAATTTCATAAATATGTCTTCTTCTAAACGAAATATAAGTATAGCTTTATACATATACTAAAACAAACATGTTTTTTAAATCATTTTATTCGACTAACACAAATATAAATTTGCCAAAACTATTGAAATGATTATGTGACACATCCTATTAAACATTTGATTTTAACAAGTTCCCCTCAGCATCTTAAATTGTGTCTTTCTTTCATGCCAACAAAATAGTTGCTAATATGGCGGCAATAGAATACAATTATTGTAAGTAGACCGTAAGCCCGATAGACAATGGTTGTATTCTTCTTTCCCCCTTAACAGATGCCTCATAGCAGTTACAATGTCGCTTCAGTGCCGCGAGGACATTGTACTCCGTCAACTCTCGACGGCGGAGGCTGCTGTATTTTTACTAGGTCTAATCTCCGATAACGACTATATCTTTCAACTAACATTATTCAATCGAATGCTCTAGCTACTTGATAATAATCGTCCTTTGTAGTTAGTTCTTAATGGTTGCTCGTATCACATCTACTCGAAATTTCAGGAAATACTTTATTATAATCGCAACTAAATATTGAAATAATCTTCTGAGAACCCTCGAATTGGAGTTTATTTCATCTGATTTGTACTCATACATGGATCACTTCAAATATATATATTTCCAATTTGCAGATGACAAAATTAAAGTGGAAAAAACTTGTCTTAAACATATATAATTAATACATTTTTTTTGCGGTCGGTTCGGTCTAAACCGCTCAAAAAAATATTCAAATCCTAAACCAGACCAGACCAATCGAGCGGTTGGCTAATTTTTTCAGACCTGAACGATTTGACTTGGTTCAAGTGATTTGAGTGGTTCAGCGGTTTTTTAAATACCCATATTGATATATCGTACCAGTTATATCGTCACTTTTGTGCCGTTGGAGCCCTTTAATCTGGCAACTCATTGACGGTGGATGCTGTTGTATTTTGATCAAGTTTAATCACCAGCAACGACTATATCTTATATATTAACATTTATTGGTGTAGGGAGAATTCGAGAGCTATGAAGATGTTTCTTCTATCTTCGGAAGAAAACGAGCTCGAAAGAGGCTCGGAATTTGGCATCGAAAAAAGAGCAAACAACGCCTATCGAGAGTTTCACCGAGACTTAAGTCTCGATACAAGTCCCGTTGCCATCGAGAGCCTACCGATATTTTCACCGAAACTTAAGTCCCGGTACAAGTTCCAATGACCACTGAATTGATTTCCTTCTTTATTTTAATTATTTTAGGTTAGGATAATTATTGTTGTTAGTTTTAATTATTATTAGAATTATTATTTAGTTTCTTTTTATTATTTATTTAAATAGTCTTTTAGTTGGTTTAGGATTATATTTGAATTTAAGTTTAATAGTTATCGCTTGATTAGTTTAGCTATAAATAGGTTTTATTCTTTTCCTTGTTATTCATAAGATAGATTATTGATCAATAAAAGTATATTTAGAGTTTAATCTCTAGGTTAAAGAGTTTTCTTTTATTTTTCGGGTTCTACGCTTGTAGACTCGTTAGCATTTTGGATTTAGACGTTTGTCGATCGGTTTCACGTTTTCCTACTGCGTCATTTATTTAATTAGTGAACGAAATCTAGTTGATTAGCAGTAAACATTTGATAGATTAAAAGTCGTTTGTAGCTAGGTTTTGATCTTAATGATTGTCGTAGAAACTAAGAACATATACTTAGAACACATAAAACAATCTTGTTATTTTTAGTCACCAACGTACAAAGAATATATATACAAACAGAGTTTTGAATAAAGATAATGAACCATCACAACTATTAGTGAAACAACACAACCCTTCCATCAACCGTTGCTTTACATAACTGCCATTCCTGCCATTTTGTACTAACTGTCATGTAACCACCTTATTAAATCACCTGTTTAGCTTATTTCCAACATTTCCCGTTAAGCTAAACATCATCAACTCCAAGAGCTCTCTTCATCCTTAAGAAGTTCCCCCTTTGCAAAGATTTCGTAAACACATCTGCTACCTGATCCTTAGTTCCACAAAACAGGATTTCAACTTCCTGATTTTGTATCAGTTCTCTGATAAAATGGAATTTTATCCTGATGTGCTTACTTTTTCCATAATACACAAGATTCCTGGTAAGAGCTATAGCAGATTTGCTGTCACACATGATTTGAGTAGGTTCTGTTATAGATAAGCCAATCTCTTCCAATATTCCTCTAAGCCAAAGGGCATGACAATCTGTTGAAGATAGTGCCATATACTCTGCTTTAGTAAAAGATAAAGCAACCACTTTTTGTTTCTTGGACTGCCATGATATAACCCCTGACCCCATATTAAAAATGTATCCAGTGGTACTTTTGTTGTCTACTACACTACCTCCAAAGTCACTATCACTGAAACCAACCAATTTTTGATTTTGTATATGAGTAAACTTTAAACCATGATTGATAGTTCCTTTGACATACCTCAGTATTCTTTTGGCTGCTTCCCAATGACTTCTCTTAGGTTCCTCCATGAATCTGCTTATTAAACTCACAGGAAACATTATATCTGGTCTTGTAGCAGTAAGATACATAAGACAACCCACCAAGCTTCTGTAAAGTGTTGAATCTACGCTTTCTTCATGGACATTTTTGGTCAATTTCAGTCCAACCTCCATGGGAGTTGCAGCAGAAAACGAATTACCCATGTTAAACTTTACCAACAGTTCCATAGCATATTTCTTTTGAGAAATTGTTATCATGTAGTCATCTTGCTTAGCCTCAATCCCTAGGAAATAGTGCAGAAGTCCCATGTCTGTCATCTCAAATTCAGACTTCATACTTTCTTTAAATTCAGTGATCAGTTCTGTAGAGTTACCTGTAAAGACTAAGTCATCCACATACACACATACCAATAACAATCTGTCATTTTCTTTCTTGATGAACAAAGTATGTTCATAGTTGCATTTCTTGAATCCACATTTGAGAAAGTGGCCTTCTATTCTGCTGTACCAGGCCCTTGGAGCCTGCTTTAACCCATACAAGGCCTTCTTCAAATGACACACCTTTTCTTTTTGGCCTTTCCTCTTGTAACCACAGGGATGATCTATATACACATCTTCATCTAGATAGCCATTTAGGAAGGCTGACTTTACATCCATCTGATGTACCTTCCAGTTATTCTGTGCTGCTAATGCTAATACCAACCTTATGGTTTCTAGTCTGATAACAGGAGCAAATACTTCCTGATAGTTGATGCCAAACTGTTGCTTGTACCCCTTCACTACCAGCCTTACTTTATGTTTGTCCACTTCCCCTTTTTCATTTAATTTAGTTTTGTAGATCCATCTAACCCCTATGGATTTATGACCTTTAGGAAGATCCACAAGCTCCCAAGTATTGTTCTTTAATATAGAATTCATCTCCTTGTCCATTGCTTCCCTCCATTTTTCATCTAAGCACGCTTCTTCATAATTCATTGGATCTGCATCTAAAAACAAAGCAAAATCAGCAAGGTCATCAATATTAAGAGTTTGAGTATTTTCATACAGATCTCTTAGACTTCTTGTTTTTCTGCCTTGTAAGTTTGATGAAGAGGAAGTATTTTCTGAATCTGTTTCAACAGGAGTTAGTTCTGATTCTGGACTGTTGCTTACAATCTCATTTGGAGAAGAAACATCAGGTTCACTAACTTGTTCATGACTAACAGTTTGCTCTTGATCTTCTTCAGCCATAATACATGTACCATCTTCTTTGCTTGACAGACCTTTCCAAGCTTTTGTTTCATCAAATAAAACATCCCTACTAACAATAACCTTTTTTGTATAGGGATAATAGAGTTTGTAGGCTTTAGTGTTATAGCTATATCCTACAAAGATAGCCTTATCAGATTTCTCATCTAACTTGCTCCTTTTTTGCTTAGGTATATGTGCATAGGCAACACATCCAAAGGTTCTTAGGTGGTTTACACTAGGCTTGAAACCACTCCATGCTTCCTGTGGGGTCTTATCTTCCACATTTTTTTGTCAAGGTCCTATTTAAGATGTATGCAGCACAGGCTACGGCTTCAGCCCAAAAAATGTCAGGCAAGGACTTACTTTTCAGCATGCATCTTTCCATTTCCATTAATGTCCTGTTTTTTCTTTCTGTTATTCCATTCTGTTGAGGAGAGTAACTAGCAGGAAGTTGATGGTGTATACCATTTAGTTTTAGAAATTCTTCCAGTTCTTGCAGTAGATACTCCCCTCCTCTGTCAGACCTTAAGCACTTGATCTTATATTCACTTTGCTTTTCTACCATTGCTTTAAATACTAAAAAATGGTTATACGTTTCAGATTTCTCCTTAAGAAAATATATCCATATCTTTCTAGTGTAGTCATCTATAAATGTCAAAAAATACTTACTCCCACCTATAGACAAGGTTCTCATAGGTCCACAAATGTCAGAATGAATGACTTCCAAAGGCTTTGAAGCCCTCAAAGTATTGCTATTTGGAAATGATTCTCTGCTGTGTTTTCCTAATGCACATCCCTCACATATTTGGTCTAAACTGTTGACTGCAGGGAGGCCTTTTACCATATCTTTTGAACATATGTTGCAGAGAGTTTAGAGAGATATGTCCAAATCTGTTGTGCCATAACATAGAGACATCTTTAGGACTCATACTAAGAGAGAAGAATCTGGTGTCCTCAAACTTTATGGGAAACATTTTGTTTGAGGTCATTGTTATTCTTCCAATCAAGGTATTATTTTGATCCTTTATTTCACTGATTCCATCTTTGAATGTAAGTGAATAACCTTTTTGTATGAGTTGTCCAACACTTAGCAGATTATGTTTTAATCCAACAACATAGAAAACATTTGAGATTTTCTTTTCTTTGTTGTTTATGCTGATACTTACATCACCAGATCCCAAAACAGGAAGGATTTTATCATCTCCAGTTCTTACATCCTTTTTGTCAGATTCTTTAAGATTAATGAACATGTCTTTATACCCTGTCATGTGATTGCTGCATCCATTGTCTAAATACCAAAGGTCACTTTGAGGTTTATTTTGAACACTTAACATCATGAACATAGCATCATCTTCTCTACTATCTTCTTTGTGTATAAAGCTTGATGCTTTATTTTCTTTTGCAAGTCTCTTTCTACAAAACTTAATGGTGTGTCCAATTTTATCACAGTAAAAACATTTAACTTGATAGAAAGGGTTACCTTTTGATTTTCCTTTGAAGTTTCCCTGAGTTTGTTCTTCCTTGTTTGATTCAAAGTTCCTTTGTCTCTGATTTGTGTTTGTGCTTCCTTCCCAAGAGGCCCGTGTCTGGAAAGCATGATATGCTATTGGAGTGTCAAATTGTTTCATCCTTAACTCATGTGATTGTAGAGTCCCTAACAATGTTTCCAATGAAAAATCTGATAGGTCCTTTGATTCCTCAATAGCCACGACTATCTATTCAAATTTTCTTGTAAGGCTTCTCAAGATTTTCTCTACTACCCTTCTGTCATCAATACTTTCTCCATTTATTCTAAGTTGGTTGAGTAGCACGATTACCTTGTTGTAGTATTCTTCTACACTTTCCGTCTCTTTCATTTTCAGATAATCAAACTCACATCTCAGAGTTTGAAGTCGCACTAATTTTACTTTCTCCTCTCCTTTGTACGATTTGTACAACATCTCCCACGCCTCCTTGGATGTTTCTGAATTGGAAATTCTCTCAAAGATATGTTCATCTACCGCTTGGTAAATCAAATATAGGGCCTTCTTATCCCTTATTTTATTTTCCTTGAAGGTATTTGTTTGTTCAGTCGTAGGTTCCTCTGGTTCAAAGATTCCTTCTTCAATAATGCTCCATAGATCCTGAGATTCAAAGAGTACTCTCATTTGAATACTTCACAGGATGTAGTTTCTTCCATTTAGTTTTGGAAGTTGAGTTTGTGTTTGTATGTTGCTGAAGGAAATCGTAGCCATGTTCTTACAGGCTCTGATACCAATTTGTTGTAGAAACTAAGAACATATACTTAGAACACATAAAACAATCTTGTTATTTTTAGTCACCAACGTACAGAGAATATATATACAAACAGAGTTTTGAATAAAGATAATGAACCATCACAACTATTAGTGAAACAACACAACCCTTCCATCAACCGTTGCTTTACATAACTGCCATTCCTGCCATTTTGTACTAAGTGTCATGTAACCACCTTATTAAATCACCTCTTTAGCTTATTTCCAACAATGATTGCTCATATCATATCATATGTGCTCGAAATTTCAGGAAATGTCAATAATTGCAACTAATTAAGGTTCAAATAATGGTATCGAAACCCTAGAATAGAAACTTATTGCATGCATCCATTTTGCACGCATACATGCTCTTGAAAAAACATTTCATGATCAAACCACAGCATCCAGTAACTGCATCCCAAATCAAAACAAGTGCATTATGAGTGTGCATCTGGTCAGATTATGAAAATTAAGTAAACATTTTTTTATTTAACATTTGGCATGATCTTCTGTCTCTGCGTTTCTGTGTGTCGTCTTGTTGAAGTTGTGATCTCCTAGTCCTACTCGTTTGTCGCACAACAATGATATCATCATGGGGAAAGCTGTGAATTGCTCATAGTGATTCATGAAGCATCACTGAGATTGGCTTATTCTTGCTATCGTGAAATATAAAATTTAGAAACAATCTAAAGAAATTCTGCCTTATGATCGGTGATTCGTTGGCCGCAAAATCCAGGTAACTCACTTTATTTATGGATTTGTATTATTACATGATAATTATAACTTTGTGTATGATTTACAAATTTTTTATTGAATAACTTGTAAAACAAAAGGTTAGGATTTATGAATGATACAGGGAGAATTCGAGAGTTAATAAGGGTTTTCACAAATTAATAGTTGGGAAAAAGGAAAACGAGTTCGAAGAGAAAGACGAGCTCGTAAGAGACTCGAAACTTGGCATCGAAGAAGGGATAAAAAGAAAGCACTGAATATAAAGAGAGTTGCGAGAAAGATGGAGGAACAAACTAAGAATTGCAAACAACGGCTGAAGTGAGTTGCAAGCGAGTTACATGCTTGCTAACCCACATCAAACTCACTTAACAATCTGTTTGGCATACATGTGCTTTGGAAACCAGGCATCACAATTACACCTGGACATCCAAAGTACACTTTGATTAAGTTTTTTTTTTTTTTTTTCTTAATTATGTTTTATAATTAGGATTAAGTTTAAATTAGATTTTAGTAATTATTTTTTTATTAGTTTAGATTATAAATAGGGTTGGTAGGTTTCTTTGTTAATTAGTTCAATTATTCAATAAACTTTATGTTTTAAGAGTTTTCTCTTAGTTTTTCGAGTATTATGTTTCATAATCTCGTTATCAAAAAGAATTTAGACGCTCGTCGATCCTTCCGCAAACCTACGATGCGTCAATGAACCTTACAATATATAGGATCAGATGGTGTTAGGATGTTGATTTGGGATATGAAACTGTTATTTTTTGAAATTGTTTCATATCATTCATTTATTGATGAAATTGCTTTATATATTTGTGTTTTTATGTGTAAACGAAAATATATGAAACAGTTTCATAAGAATAAAAAAATACATGAAACTAAAAATATATGAAAAAAATTCATCAACAAATGAATGATATGAATCAATTTTATCAAAATAAACAATTTCATAAAATTTTTTTATCAAAAAACCCCTATGAAATCGACGGTTTACACGAAAATGATGGTACAAAAGAAGGGGCCTCTACATATTTATATAGGGGTTATATCATTTGAGAACCATAAATATGTTATAAACCCGTGATAACCGATATTAAAATATTTTTTCAAAATATTTTTTCATCGAATGTTAGGATTTAAGATATTTTGTTTCAGATATATTTGTTTCATAATATGATAGTTTCACATGGATTTAATTTACCATGTGAATATTTTTTACATGTATTTTTTATTTCATTAGGTGAATCAAAAATTGTTTTCAACATGTAATATTTTTACAAGGTGAACGAACATATGTGAAAC
The DNA here is from genome assembly GCA_033807775.1 of Saussurea involucrata. Lineage (NCBI taxonomy): Eukaryota > Viridiplantae > Streptophyta > Magnoliopsida > Asterales > Asteraceae > Saussurea > Saussurea involucrata. Next base: position 91,324,342 of record CM066322.1, on the reverse strand, counting down.
AATATCTTAAATCATAGGTTTTGATGTTATGTAAAAAAATATTTTTATTTTGTTTCTTACGGGTTTGTAAATATTTGTGGTTCTAATTTGATTATCGTCGTATAGACGTGTGGGTGGGGGGGGGGGGGGGGTGGGGGGTATGCATCCAATCATGCAGAAAGTTAAGTTCAATTTTATTATAAGAATAGGAATGAATCATATAGCATATTCTTTACACGAAATCAGCACTCTGTTTCCATTAACTTCTTCAACAAAAGCCTTGAGATTCATATATGAAGATCCACTGTCTTTCATAGCCTCTCTTGTGATTTGGATTTGATATTTACACTTTCAACCCCTATACTTATTTACTAAATTTACTTTATACCTTTTATTTTCATAATTTAAATTTTACATTTAACACATATAATCGTTTATTAACGAAAATACGTTAAAAAAATATGTTTTACTTTTAACAAGTTACACCATTATAATCGTCTCTTCGATACGTTCGAAATGAGCCCAACATTGATTTTTTTTGGATTTATATATTTTAATATATATCATATAAACTACATAAAAATTTATTTTTAACGTATTTTCAATTTTGTTTTACACTCCTATCGCATTAACATAATAATCATATATTAACTAATTCATTAAATCGTTTTAAATTATTATTATTTGAATGTGTTTATAGATATCGTGAATGGCAATAGGAGAAGGTTTCACGAGAAGAATATGAAATGGGGTTTTGACAAATTGGTATCACTGGACTCATTTAAGAATTGTGAAAATGCGTATTTGGCGAACGATGATTCATGTGTGTTTGGAACTGAAGTATTTGCAGTTACAGAGTATGCACAAAAAGATCGATGTCTGTCCATCAAAAAGACTCCGCCAATTTTTAATACTTACACTTGGACCATCGATAATAAAATAAATAAAACGTATTTTAACTATAAGAGTACCATAAATTAAATAATTAACAATAAGAGTATGAATTTTAAATATAAAAAATAATTTTTATGTAGTTTATATGATATATATTAAAATATATAAATCCAAAAAAATTCAAGATTGGGCTCATTTCGAACGTATCGAAGAGACGGTTATAATGGTGTAATTTGTTAAAATTAAAACGTATTTTTTAACGTATTTTAATTAATAAACGATTATATGTGTTAAATGTAAAATTAAATTATAAAAGTAAAATGTATAAAGTAAATTTAGTAAATAAGTATAGGGGGTTAAAGTGTAAATTAAAAAACAAAACAAATCAAATTTGAAGCCACCGCGGGCTCCTCTCGTGTTCGCGGGTATTTGTTAATTACAAAAATGCCACTGCCCGCGATCGCGGGCTCCCATCACAGGTATTTGTGGCATTTTTGCAAAATGAAAAAAATTTATGGCATTTCGATAACAGTTAGTCAAACTTGTGGCATTTTAATTAATTTCCCCTAAATGCATGACCAGTTTCAAAGTTGATGACTAGGCAGAAGAATCTTAGCGTTGTGGATGCCCTAAAATCGTGTGATAACTTTATGAATTTAAAGGCTCCAATTTGTGTTTTGGAGACCAAGGTGTATTAATGGAGGAAAGTAAACTATTTACGACTACTAGTGTTCGACATCGCGCGTTGTGCGATGATCAAATTTTATGTTAACAAAACTATGAAAATTGTTGTTATTATTTTCATAGATATGGAATATGTTGCAAATACATATACAATGATTCATTTTGAATATTGATTGACTTTAAAATTATTTAGTTAATAGAATTATGAAATATATTGGATGTGTGAGATAAATTATTAGTAATAACTAAAATTTAAATATTTATATATAACATTAATGAACGTCGTTTAAAATAAATCATTACAAAAAATAACATAAATTGAAAAATAAAACAAAATACAAAGTAGTAGAAGATATCAGATAACCAAGGCTCGAGACTACAATAAATAAAAATTAAAAACATTTAGATTTAGAATAAATCTTCTATACTTATTGAAACGGAAACAACACACGTACAAATTGTTTCAACAATTACCAAATAAAATTACATTATTAAATTTTTGTATTATCATTAAAATAGGCAATTTAAAGAATCTTTATATAAAAAACAAATAATATGATTATTTCAACAATTGTAATCATCTTTTAAAAAAATGACGACAATACGGGAAAAGTGTAATAAAGTGTTTATATTTATCAATATTATTAAATTGTTATAACAAAAAACGTAGAATTCTTTTGATTCTAAGAGATCTTTTTATCAAAAATCCACATTTTTTTGTTTAGTCATTGACTTTTCTTCCAATATTTTTTTTCTCCTTTATGATCAATTCCTTAATTTTTAGGTAGTTTGGGTCAAAGTTTTTATTGATGCATGAGTCACGTGAACACGATTACATAGCATTGTCAATCCGTTTTCACTTTCTTTTTTAAATGTGATTCATCAACTTTATTTTCTAAATTGATTGTCTTGGTTACATTGTTAACAATGGTATCAATCTCGTTAAATTGTAGCAAAAAGTTGATGTTGAAACTTATAAGTTAATGAAGCAAAAAAAAAAATCATAAAATGAAATCGACCTAACTTTTAACATAATTCAAAATAATTGGAGGTCAAGAAAACAAATTCGAAGAATGTTAGTCAGTTTACGTTTTAGTAGAACATGAATTTTTCAAATGAACACTCGAATCAAATCAAGAAACGAATATAAAAACGAAGATTTGTTGTCCCATGCGAGTAATAATGTAATATCAAAATAATCAATACTCAAATGTTTTTTAGCATTGTGGGTTACATTCCGGAAAAGTGACATAAAAATGAGAATTAAGGTATCAATAAATCACGAAACTACAAAATAGAAAAAATCAATAATACATTGTACTTGAAGTAGTACTCAAATGAAATACTTACATGTAATAATAATATATGTGCTTTGATGATAAAACTTTGATGTTCTTCGACATACGTAGATAGCTTGTTTCCCTTGTCAGTTACTACAAAAAGACAACATAAAAGACACTTGAAGTCAATACAATAACAAATAACTCAACAATGAACAAATATCGATAACAAAGATCTTTTAACATTACAAATTTAGGAGAGAAATGTGTTAGAGGGAGAAAGTGAAAGGTAGTTTGTTGAATGACAAATGGTTAAAACACCAATAACATAACAAAAGAAAACACTTATGCTTAAATAAGGAAAATGAATGACTAATTAAAATAAATAAAGGAAAATGAATGGTTGGTAACATAAAGAAAGGAAAATAAAAAGCCAGTTTACATAAATTACAATAAATTGAATCATTAATCAAAATAAATAATGGAAAACTAATTAATAACATAATAAGAGGAAAACAAACGGTTAATAACATAAATTGTCATGGATATATAGAATTACTATTAAAGACCCTCATTTATAATAAAAATATAATTTACATATGAGAATGGAAAAATCTTTAATCTATATATATATATATATATATATAAAAGCAAAATGTCTATATTTTAAAAATCAAAAAATTGATAAGAAAAAAGAGAATACATTCTATGTATTAGAATGTGTCATGTCATCTCTTTAAAACCCTCTTTTATGGATATAAACATTGCCAAGATGTTACATCATTTTTTGACAATTCTCATTTATATAGATTTATTATGTAAATTAGTCTAATATTGATTAACTTATATATTTATATAGATTTATTATGTAAATTAGGCTATATATTTATATAATAAAAAGTTCTAGAAACTTGTAAAAAGAAATGAAATGTTCATTCATTCCATGCTAAACAACTCAAAAACTGAAGAAAGTAAGAACTAATGTTTCCAGTTTTTTCAAAAATCATATCATCTTTTGATGATTCTCTGTTATATAGATATATAGATAGATTATAATCCTATGAATTTAATTAAAAGATGGTGGTCATTTAATAAAATGTTTGATTAAATTAGTGTAAGATAAATAGAAATTATACTTGTTGATGTTTTTATGTTGTGCAAATAAAGATAATTATAAAATAATAAAGAAAATTAAATGTTAAATAAAAAATGTAAGGTAAATAAATTATAATACTATAAATTTAATTAAAAGATGGTGGATTCATTTAATAAATGTTTGATTAAATTAGTGTAAGGTAAATAGAAATTATATTTGTTGTTGTCTTTATGTTATGCAAATTATAATAATTATAAATAATAAAGAAAATTATATGTCAAATAATAAATGTGAGATAGATAAAAATTATATTTGTTGATGTCTTTGTGTATAATAAAAATAATTATAAAATACAAAGAAAAATAGATGTTAAATGAAAAGTTAAAATCATGGACTGGTAGTGAGAACCCGATCTCCAGAAGCTAATTGGCAAGGTTCGACTTGACCGGAGCGGATCGCAACTCAAGCACAACTAGAGTTCACTCACCCACGTGCCCAATACTTGATGTGATGACTCTAGCCCCATGTCGGCTTCATTGACGAGTCATGATGCTGCGATATAGGATCAAAATCGACTTTCATTTCACTTAACTCATCAAAGCAAGGAGTGGCTACTAGATAGACAATTAGTTCCGAGACTAAGAGATTGGGCTATCGGCCGGTATCAGTTGAAGTCAACAAAGAAGGAAAGCCTTCCCCCAATCCAACATGAGAAACTAATTTTGTATTTAAAAGAAATTCAAAATTAGGAAAAGGGAAATTGTGACTTCTCATTATGCCACCTAAGCAACTCCACATTTTGCTTTTATATATATATATATATATATAGATATAGATTTCTAAAAATTAAATTCCCTAATTAGCAGAATAGGCCCCTCCGGTTTTCATTGCCCATTTTTTGACCCTAAGTCAAATTAATACATTTTTTAAATAATTTATTATAATTTTAATAATGATATATTTGGCCCCTCTCCATACTTACTTTCACATTTTTGGTTCAAATAAAATAAGCCTCATTTCGATTCTAATTCGATTTTATTCACCTATCTACTAATTAAATTATGTCGAATTTAGGAGTTTTACAACTCTACCCCCCTTTAAGAAATTCCGTCATCGGATTATTCTCTGCTACCAATTGAGAGTACTCTACGCTTAACCTTCTTTATCTATTTTTACTATTTTCCTTTCCACACCCGTACATTTCTTATTGCCCCATGACTTGGGCGTTGAGACGTATCGCATTTCCACTCCTATTTTATTTTTTGACTAAGCTACTCGTGCAATCCTCTAGGTTTCACTAATGTTCGTAGGACATTACGACTAATTTCCTCATATACATTTACTTCCTAGATTTGACACCTTCTCATTCTATCAGCGATATGACAATAATAATATTGTATGTAAAAGTAACATTCGTAACTACTGTGTGGAGATAATTTTTTTATCTGAAACATAACAGATGCAGCCTCATGAGTCTCTTTTGCCTCTTCCAAGGTCATGTTGTATACCCGACCTCGTCCTTTAAGTGGTTCATTCTTTTTATCTGATTCATTTCCCGATCGGACACTTATTGTCTTACCATTGTTTGTTGCTCCCTTTCGAATATTAGGACATTCATATAACAAGTGTCCAATGGCTCCACATTTGTAGCAAGACTTCCTCTTAGGACAGTCTCGTACAGTATGCCCTCGTTTCCCACATCCAGAACATGTTACTTACAGACCCTACACTCAGCACTATGTCTCTGACTACATGTGTTGCATTGAGGGATAATAAAACTTTTGTTATGTACATTTTCTGGTGTCAACATTTCCTTTGACTTTTTTGTCGAGTTAGGGGCATCCTGCCATTTTCTTTTGATATCCCGCCATTATCTTACCGCCTTGATGTTATTTTCCTCAACCATTGTCGCCATTTCCACATCTTGAACAAACATGGTTGGTTTAATCAAATCCACGTATTGTTTTATCTCTATCCTTAGACCATCCTTAAAACGGTCTATCTTTCTTTGCCCATTTTCCACTTGATAGCTAGCAAACCTGGCCTTTTCTAGAAATTCGTTTACATATTCTTGAACGGATGACGATCCTTGCTCTAACCTTAGAAACTCCGACTCGAATTTTTTCACCTTTGATTATGTACAATATTTATCCATCAACATTTTCTTCATTTGCTCCCAGATCAAGGTAGCAATGTCCTCATCCCCTCGAATGGCGCATTGCATTTCCCACCAATGGAGTGCTGAATCCCCGAAGGTGGTAGCAGCATAGGCACCCTTTGTTTCTATGAACACTTGTAGATCTAAAAGCAGCTTTGCATTTTCGTCACCTAGTTCATCAGGGCAACTGGGCCCTCAACACCTCTAAGCTCCTATGGACGAGTGCTACTAAAGATCCTATAATTGCAAACCTTTTTCTTTACTTGTTGTTCTTCTCTTGATTTTACTGGCGATTCCACTTTCTCTTTGACTCACAATTCCATTTTCTTAGTAGTTTGAGAGGCAACTACCATTTTCTCCTTTTCGGTGCTCGCTTCCTCCTCTTCTTAAAAGTCCTTGATTCTTTCACCCAACATCGTCTTTAGCATATTTGGAAGGGTATTTTGGAGGAATTGAGTCATTCCTTCTGTTATTGCTTCTTCAGTGAGGGCGTCTCCTCCCCTCTCGTTCCCCACTCGTACTGTACGAATAGCCGAGCTTGCATTCGTAGCAGGAGTCGCACTTGAACTTGCGGTGATACTACGATCTGGACCGCGACCTCTTACAGTTGGTAGTGTTTAATTTCCATCTCCCTCTCAGCTAGTAGCAGCTCTTGCAGATCCACTTAAAACCATCTTAAATATAGTTGGGTGATGCTAAAATCTAAATATTAGATACATGCAACAATTAAGAAGAGCCAACACCACTATTTCAAATCACATTACCAGAGAATACCATTCATATATTAATAAATTTAAAAGGGATTGTTATACATATTCCCGTTATAAATATCAAAATTTGGGATTTCTAAACCACAACTTAAACAAAATGATAACTACAAAAAACATCCCAAGCTAAACATCAGTCTAAAATTCTGAAAAATAATCAACATCTCTCTCTCTCTCTCTCATGCTATTGGGTACCACCCCTAGATCATGTTAGAAGGATAGTAAGGAAGTTCATCACTTCGCACCCACGTCTAGAATGATGGGGGCGGTTTAAACTTCCTAAGTGTACAGACCTTTGGGCTCTTTTTGAGGTATTAGGCCCAAGCAGTGAAACACCCTTTCACTGCCCCCATATACTTAGTAGTAGTCCTCTTATAGTAATGAACCCTATTCCTCGCACATGTCTCCCAAAGTTGAGTGGCAATCCTACGCTCTAACTTTATTAATGACGTCATGGTTTAGCTTATGACACACATCTAGTAAATCGATGTTCTCCGATGTCATATAGGTTCGTGACTTTCCTTGCTTAATATAATCCCTTTTTAGATCCTCCAACCATTCCTCTAGTTTAGCATTCTTTCCTTAGGACATAGAAAACCTTCTCCTCAATACTGCAAGTTCTTCATTCAGGGTTGGAAATCTTCTCTTCTAATTCAATATGCTTAGGAGATATTGGGGTGTACTCTTCAAATGGATCATATGAGGACTCTCTACGGGTCGGTGCATAAGACGACATGTCTCCGGTGTTGATTGGAGTGCTATCCTCAGTCTGGTAACCTGAATTGTGACTGACATTGTAGCTCGTGCTAGAGCGATGAATATCCACTGATTCCCCATTCGATACTAACCCATACGACGTCCTTCGTCCTCCACGTCCCAGTCCATAACTCACGACCCTGGCGCTTCTAACCATTTACCTACTAAACCACAAAAATGGATACTATGTCATATATCAAAATAAATATCAAACTTAGTTGCCAAGAAAAGAGATGCAATAAATAATCAAATACTCATTTCCTTCGTACTAAAGTAAAATACCCATTCCCAGTATAAACTTAGGCTAGGATAAAACCTTAACCTATTTCTCTTAAACTAATGGTATGATAGCAACTTGTAACACCCTCATTTTCACGATGAGAAATGTCACGTCATCAATACTAAGTTTCCGCTAAATAACTTCAAATTAACGGATAAAAAAAAAATTTACAACAGAAGACTTTAAACCTCAACAAATAAATATCTTAAGTACTAACTCGTCCCATACCAGGTAAAAACGTAGTTAAACAATGAAAAAACGCCTAAATACGCGAACCATAATAGTAAATATCTCTCTACACATGTCCATTGCCTTTATCGACATACGTTCTCCTGAGATGTATACTATAGTCAGCTAAATAGCTCAGTGAGTTCTTGGTTTTCGCGCAATAACACTCATTCAGTATCATATAATATAATGCATTACATATAAGAAAAAAAACATCATATGCATTTAAAAAAACCCATTCTTACAAGACTTCATAAAAATTATCCCATTCAGTAATAATTGTTCTTTCGCCAGCATTCCCTTGGCGCATACGACTCTCCCTAGACCCATCAACCCATTTCGTGGTCATGCTGCTATATAACAGGCATTCCCTGGTGGGGATGGCTCACACAGAGCCAATAACTCATTTTGAGGTCGTGCCTCCCTTTAAGCGTGACACATCTTATTGACTTATCATTATCCCAATCATGTACCAATAGTATCATTTAAAACAACAACAAAAAACTCTATCATGCGAGAAATGTTATAAACCAAAAACATTTAGCATGTATTGTTGATCCAAACCCTTCAATGATTTGATAATGACTCTCAGAATTACTTAGTGAAAATTATAAGTAAACAATATGTATTAATGTTTTGCCATCTATGAAAAATATACTAAGTCTGTTTAGTATCGCTGTTGGGAAACATGTGCTTTAATTTATACATTAGCGATACATGTACATCAGTGAGCCCTGAGCCTGTTCATTCTCACCGATGATCGCTGATAGTTCCATTTGTTGTTGTTTACTTATGATCCCTAAAGACAAGATTCGCGATAACCGAGTTCAAAGCTGAAATCAAAGACCAAGTTGACGAACGAGTGACTAATTAAGTCTACTAGTGACTTGATGCGGATATCAGCGAAGCCAAGACTTGTCCATTTCATGCGAAGTTTCAAGTAGAAGACTTCAATGAACGCTGAACTTTATCATTCGTTGATAAAGATCTATTCAGCGATCGCTGATCATGATGCCTGTTCTACAAGTTACTTTTGTCTTATCTCCTTGCACGCCTTTTTGTATGATTTTACAGAAGGATATCCCTTTGTCCAGGATCGTACAAACCACTTTGCAACTACACTGTTCATCATGCGGCCAAAAGGGATGTTTGCTAAAGTCAAATCCATGCAACCAACCAGACGTTGCCACGAGTAAAGTTGTACTGACTTGCATTTAATGGATGCAGTATAAATAGGAAATCCTACTTCATTTCTGAAGTGCTTGCCTTTCCTTCGCTGAACTACTTAGTGCCAACAAAATCTCTCTTTAGGTTTTCTTATTTTTCTCTCTATCTTTTCTAGTGCAAGAAATTTGTGTGATTCTTATAGTTTGTTTAGATTAGGTTTTGAAATTGATCTTATTCCGCAACAAACTGTAAATTGTTTGATATATATATCAATAAACAATTTAGAAAGATAAAAATATGTGTTTGTATTCAACCCCCTTCTATAAATTTGTATAACCCTTCGGGACCAACAAGTGGTATCAGAGCAGATTGTTTAACTTATAAACAAGATCTTTCTTATACTATCTCTTCCTTGCTATTCTTCATTATGGCAAATAACACAAACACAAATTACATAGATAATGGCTCTCTTGCCAAACCTCCTCGATTTAGTAAAGATAATTTCAATCTCTGGAAAAATCGAATGATGCTCTTTCTAGAAGGTGTAGATCTTACTATACCTCATTATGTGGAAAATGGACCTTACGTTCCCTCTACTATTCAAGGTCCTGTTCCAGCCACTACTAACACTCCTGCCATTCCTGAAAGGGAAATCATCAAGACAGTCTCTCAGTGGACTGAAGAAGACAAAAAAAGTGACCATCGACACTAAGGCCAAATCCATCATCTCCATGGCTCTTCCCGATGATGTCTACCATTCCATCATGAATCTCAAGAGCTCAAAGGCCATGTGGGACACTATATGTGTTCAATAAGAAGGCACTGCTGAAGTCCAAGACTCAAGAAGAATCAACCTAGTAAGGCAGTATGAAAGTTTCATCTATGGTAAAAATGAAACTCTTTCTGAAGGACATCAACGATTTAACTGTTTAATTAGACTTAAAAGCTTTTGGTAAGACCTATGCAAATTCTGAGATCCTGACAAAGTTCTTAGAATGTCTACCTAAAAGTTGGGACAACTATACTATGTGTCTTAAACTATCAAAGGATCTAAAATTTATGACCATCTCTACCTTATTTGGCACTATGCTCAATCATGAGTAGTCGTGTCAACTTAAGAAAAATCTTGTCAAAGATTTCAAAACTAGAAAACTGGAAAACATTATTTTTCACTAGTTTTACTCTCTTCTAAAACTAGAAAACCCACATTTTATCGTTTCTTCCCTAAAAAGGAAACTGTAAAACCCTAAAATCTTCAAAACCCTTATTTTGGATCAAACATTTCCATTTTAAGAAGTTCATTTTTTTTTTCTTCTCTACCTTTTGTTTCTAAACAGAAATGGCATCCTCAAACGTTGCTGCTACCGATGCTACTTCTCCTCCAGTCTTGACAAGGGCTGATAATCTGAAATGTGAGCTGAACCAAATCGTCCTTTCCTCAAACAACGTTTATGCCCTGCTGAAATTCCCAAAGAAAAAGCCAACCCCACACCTCACTGATGCTGTAAATTTCATCAAAACATGCCCCTTGTCCAATGCTATGACCATCACACCCCCTGCACACCGCAACCTCCTACAACAATTCTGGTACACTACCCATCGTACCACTGCTATCTCCAAAAAATTTGGAAAGGAATACTCAGTGAACTGGGTCAAGGAGCTATTTCCCCTTCTGCCATCCGTTAGGCGCTGAATCTCCCTGGCAGTACCAAGACAAAACCCTTCGTCCCTCTCACTGACCCAAACACCACTGAAGGTGAAATAGAACTGATTGCCTTCCTCGACCTCATGCACTAATAATGGGACAAAACCCACAGCATGGAGGACGACAAGAAACTCACCAAGGTCCTTAAGAACAAGTTGTCTGCTGAGTTAAACTTCATCTTCGCCCACGTAATAAGCTGCATGACAGCCAAAACGGGCTCCATAAACCAAGCGGCCAAGACTCAGGTTGCCATGGCATACGCATTGCAGAAAGGGATGCATGTGGACTACACCTGCACTTTGAAGACCTGATGGACCGGGTTAAGAAGCCTGAGAGATCTTCAACTATTCCTTACCCTCGCTTTATCAGCGCCATTCTTCAACTTCTTCTTGGAAACAACTACCCGAAGAATGGAGATTTCAAACTCTCTCAGGTTGGCCCTAAGGTGCTCGACTTCAAACCCATCTAGGGCGAGGTAAGTCTTTCTACTCTACTCTCTCTTCTACGCCCCACTTCTTCTCCTTCAGCGGCTACTTCAGCGGCACAACCCTTCGCTGATATCCAGGCTGCTACAACCACCTCTTCCAAAAAGAGGAAACAATCTACTATACCCGTTGGCATCCATAAGTCCAAGAATACCCTCATGGAGAAACCTCATCCTTCACATGCTCAAGAATAACGTTGGTCTCTTCACAGGCCACGCTTGATGGTTTTGTAGTCCACTCCTCCACACCTGCATCAACCATCCCTACAACCACTCCAGAGAATCAAATATCTGAAGCTTCTATGGAACCTACCCCAACATCTTCAGCGCCTCAACGCATTGAAAAGGTCTCCATCGGCGTCTCCAACGCTGAATCTGTTGCCCCACTCTTCTCAACCACTGTTTCTTCTTCTTCTCCTTTTGTCTATACTACCTTCGACATTGCACCAACGCTACCATCATTTCCACTGATGGATACAAACGCCGCCACTCTACAAAGCTTGATCCGGCGAAATTTCACAGACCTGTAGGAACTTCAACAGCAATCCCTGCTCGTTCCTTCGAGGACAACTTGGAACATTGGGGAGGAACTCGCGACTTCAGTGCCTTCTCCAATCCAAATCCTACAGGTATCCAAACACAATACTTGCCCCTTTCTGAAAACCAAACTTCTGAGCTTTCTTTTGCTCACAAGTTATTTTCCTTTACAGGTCCTAATCTGGGCACAATCAGCTCGTCCCTCACGGACATCGCTGATAAGGAGAAGAATCTCTCCACCAATATCTCCACGAATACCTCAGCAATCACTGATGCTAGGGAAATGCTAAATACTACCTCCTCTACCATTGCAGAGAAATCCAACTCTTCTGATATCTCCAATCTGCAAGGGGGAGTGAAAGACCTGGAGCTCGCTCTCAACAACAATACTTCTGCGCTCCAGGGTATCAAATCAGAGGTCGCCACCCTTGCCAGCGACTAGAAGCAACTCTCCACCCAATTCGTCGGTCTCAGCGGTGAAGTTGGGTCCCTGAAAACAACCGTCTCAAACCTCCAAGGTAAGGTGAGCAACCTTTCTTCAAAGGTCAGTGAATCCAACTTGCTGCTCACCAAGATCCTGGTAAGGATGGAAGCCCCGACGGTCCTTGTCTCCCACTTCTCTCAAAATGATCGCAAACTTTTAGGGATGACAACGGATTTCTTCATTCTTGCTACATCTCGCATCCCTGACCTGGAAACCAGGTTAGAGACTGTTGAGGTGTTAACGGCCTCATCTTCAGGGCACCCTGGCCTGGAAGACAGGGTCCCGGACAATGCTGCTAGTGCTACTACTGTTACCTCCCCCCATTCGGTGGAAGAGGGGGAGAAGACCGCTGAAGAATTCCCCCGAATTGTTGTGGGGGAGGAAGAGAATGCAGACAAAGACCCTCAGGAACTGATCCTTCTGAGGGAACCGCTGAAAGTCCCTCTCCTTTTGAGGGGAGCACCGTGAAGACCCTCCTCATTCTCCCGCTGACAAAATCCTTAATATCGTCTCTGAGGATGAGGAAGAGGATGATGAAGAGGTAGAGATAGAGAAGCTGATGAAGAACCTGCATCCCATCCTTCTCCTAAGGATGATGATGATGATGATGAAGACGACTATTGGTTCAAGCCTGAAGTCATTAAAGCCCCTGCTCTGAAGGGTGTCTCCATCAATGAACCAGGGGAGGGGACCACTGCAAAGTCTCCTGCCAAGAAGACACAGCAAGGCAAAAATAAGGGCCTTGCCGATGACAATTTGGCTATACTTTTAAAGAAGCCAACCTGTCAGGTATGTTACTTTTTCTTCCCTTACACTGCCTCACTCCTCTACCCCTTCTCAACTCCTACCCTACTCCTCCTAAAACCTCTAAACACTTAGCCATTCCTTTCTCTATCTTTTCTTACCTTCAAATGATCTAACTCAATTGATCATTTTGTTTCAGCTAGTCCTCTCCGCTGCTTGAGGCTATCGCTGAAGCTCCTTCATCAACACCGCAACAAATAATCCCAGCTATCAACGATGATGATCAAATAATCCCAGTCTATATCCTGAACGAGACTGATGAACAAGCTAAAGAACAACTGCTTTCCCATCCCAGAAGACCTTCTCTGTCTCCTCAAAGGCCAGATGAAGATGAACGAAGAAGGAAAGTAGCGATGATCCAGAAGATCGAAAGTCAGCAACTCATCCCTGCCCATCTCAGCTACCTAACTCCTAGGAAAATCGCTGAAGCTCTAAAGGCCGAAAAGATCCTTGCTGAACAAAAGAAGACTGAGCTCAATGACAAAATCTTTGCTATTGAACTTACTCAACGTTCAGTAGAGGATCCTCAACTGAAGAAATTTCCCCTCAGAGTCCAACAAGAGCTGCTGAAACAGGCTGGGAAGAAGAAATAAGAAAAAGTTCAAGTCAGCAACACCACCTTGGCCTGGTGTAAAAAGAAACTCCACTTCAGGTGTTTACCAGCAAGAATAAAACATATAAACCTGAAGGGGAAGACTGTCAGAGGTGCTGCTATAGTCGAAATGCAAATGATCAGGGAGAATGGAGTTGCGAGGACCTGCTATCTCTCAGCATTGGAAAAACTTAGGCTTAGCGAATGGTTGGAGATCAGAATTGAAATTCAGCAATCTTGATCAAGCTACAATCCTTGTGTCAAAAATGCTATTAACAAGCTAATCGACCAAGTCTCTTCAGTTGTTGATTTGCCTCCTCCTCCTGCTATCCAACAAAAACAAAGAGCTCCAAAGAAGAAGGCTCCATCATCCTTAGGCCCTGTCATAAGGAACGAGACTGGTTTTGACTTCTCTTGTGAAGTTGTACTCAGTCCCAACGCTGGTCTCTCAGGCCTCGACGTCTCCCTGCCAACTGCCGAAGAATTTATAGTTGGAAAAGTAGTCAGTAAACCTCTTGGCATCTTTTTTCTTGAATACACCGGTCACAAGTGCTTTCAAAGATGGTCAGAGTTGCCCATTGCTCCTATCGAACAACTCAGAGACCTACTACATTGGTGTGAAGGCTCATTCCTTGGAACATTTCTGAATCCCCAAATATACCGCGAAGCAAAACTAAGACGGGATCAGGGAATACAAGTCCCTGATTGGATGATTCCAGAAACAGACACTCTTGATGAACTTCTCGTCAAGAAAGAACCTGAATAGCTGATAGGATCACCTTTTGTATTCTTCTATCTTATCAGCTTGTAAACTTTTGTACTTGTAATTATTTTTCACTGTACTTGTAATTTTTCAACTTCCCTTGTAATCTTGTATTTACGAAGTAATGAAAAAATTCAGTGAAGTACTTTACTCCATCCGTACTAGAAAAGATCCCTGAAAACAGTAAAAGGGATACGTATTTTATGAGTTATGTTTTTAACTTAGCAATTTTCCTTTATTGCTTTGTCATCATCAAATAGGGGGAGATTGTTGATCCAAACCCTTCAGTGATTTGATAATGACTCTCAGAATTACTTAGTGAAAATTTTAAGTAAACAATATGTATTAATGTTTTGCCATCTATGAAAAATATACTAAGTCTGTTTAGTATATGGGAAACATGTGCTTTAATTTGTACTTCAGCGATACATGTACATCAGTGAGCCTTGAGCCTGTTCAATCTCACTGATGATCGCTGATAGTTCCATTTGTTGTTGTTTACTTATGATCCCTGAAGACAAGATTCGCGACAACTGAGTTCAAAGATGAAATCGAAGACCACGCTGACGAACGAGTGACTAAGTCTACTAGTGACTTGATGCGGATATCAGCGAAGCCAAGACTTGTCCATTTCACGCGAAGTTTCAAGTAGAAGACTTCAGCGAACGCTGAACTTTATCATTCACTGATAAAGATCTATTCAGTGATCGCTGATCATGAAGCCTGTTCTACAATTTACTTTTGTCTTATCTCCTTGCACGCCTTTTGTACGATTTGTCAGAAGGACACCCCTTTGTCCAGGATCGTACAAACCACTCTACAACTACACTGTTCATCATGCGGCCAAAAGGTATGTTTGCTAAAGTCAAATCCATGCAACCAACCAGACGCTACCACGTGTAAAGTTGTACTGACTTGCATTTAATGCATGCAGTATAAATAGGAAACCCTACTTCATTTCTGAAGTGCTTGCCTTTCCTTCGCTGAACTACTTAGTGCCAAGAAAATCTCTCCTTAGGTTTTCTTATTTTTCTCTCTATCTTTTCTAGTGCAAAAAATCTGTGTGATTCTCATAGTTTGTTTAGATTAGGTTTTGAACTTGATCTTATTCCGCAACAAACTGTAAATTGTTTGATATATATCAATAAACAATTTAGAAAGATAAAAATCTGTGTTTGTATTCAACTCCCCCCCTCCTACAAACTTGTATAACCCTTCGGGACCAACATGTATACCCATAAATCTCCATATAAATGTAATCATAAAAGCGAGAACATGTAATTAAATCATCTTATTATGCATAATGTACATTCCCACATAGTCATACATGTAAAAATAAATTGTCATACATATATATACATCCCAATGAAATCTCATGAAGACTCACTTAACTGTGTAGGTTGCCTAGTGGTTGTCTCCGACTAATAACCTACAATTTATGAACCAAATAGTAAATTAATGACAAAGCTTTATCCATAATTCAACCCCGAGGTTATCATGGTGAATGGGTCAACAAAGTGGCCACGTTACCCCCCCTGGGATAATTTAACTGGTCGAGCACCTAAGTTCATTTATGACGTCTTAATCTAAAATATAAAATTATCTTAAACATCGATACACTCTTTTATAACCATAGAAATCTCTCAATCGGATTTCACATGTCTTGACTAATGTTAATCTAAAACTAGACATCTTGATCCTCTTTGATAATCGTGTAAACACCGCTACCGATTATTAATCACTTAATATAGATTATTTGATTAATAAGCAATTATTAAAAAATAATCGACTCATGTCGTTCATCTAAATTATAGCGTCAAAGTAATTACTAAATATGATACTTTAATCTATTTATCAAACTAATCGAAATGAATTAATTATTTAAAAAATTTACCTCTTAAAATATTGAAAATCTCTAATTTAAATTAATATATTAATTAAATAAGATTTAATGGAATATATTAATTAAACAGAAATTAATTAAATTAATATTCTTAGCTGAAAATAATTCTCAATTATTAATGAACCCAAAATATAAATTACATTTATTTATTTTAAGGCCAAATAACAAGGCCGAATAAACTAAAAGATTTTTTCTTGAAACTCTTTACTCCTTCATCCGTAGCAAGTACTCATTTCTATTTAGTTGTTTTCTTACTCTATCCGGCTTATTGGGCTCATTTTTTTGTTTATTAAACTACTAGCAACACTAAAAGATCTAGGCTCAACAAGAAATCCAAAAGGGGAGAATGTTAGGACATAAAATTGTATTCAAGATTTTTTGTAGAGTCTTTGTAATTGTCCAAGTATTGTAAAAGTCTAAGAGGTCAAAGTCAAAGTTGTTTTAGTTGTAAAATCAACTAGCTTAGTTTTAATGCCTTGTAATTCATAGGTATAAATAGGTTTGCTTTAGTTGTAAGGATGAAGGTAAGGAACTAATTTGTAATATTCTAGAGAAAGTTTAGTGAGAGAATCTAGAGGGAGAAAATGTTCAATTCATATGTAATTCTAGATTTCTCAAGATCAATGATAATGGAGTTTGATTCTACATGATTACCTAATAGATCTGGTTCTAACACTTTTGCAAAAATAACCCCACTACAATATTTTGAATCTAATAAAACAAAATCCCTTAAAAAGGTTTGCCAAAGAGTTCCAATTTCGATTTTAAAGAACTCGTAGTTGATTTTTCGTGATCTACATTTTTTGTCCAAATCGGTGGCGTTCCGGCCATCCTTTTGAACCAAAATTTTCACTGGACCTACTATATATCCATAATAACATTGAAGACGAATTAATCTCAGAAAAAGTGAGAAGAACTACCTCAATTTCATTGGTGAACTTTGAAAACATAACCATCTTCTTTGGTCGAATTCAACTTCTATTCTTACTCCAGGGTCGAAATTGAAAGAGGGTTTTCTGTCACTCTTTGAACAATGCTCCTAAACCTAAAACCATGTGATAAAATTACGAATTTAAAGGCACCAATTCGTGTATTGGAGGCCAAGGTGTATTAATGGAGGAAAATCAACTATTTTCAAAAATCAATTTCCCTAATTGGTAGAACAGGCCCCTCCAGTCTTCATTGCCCATCTTTTGACCCTGAGTCAAATAAATACATTTTTTTAAAAACAATATAATATAATATAATTTCCACAATGACATATTTGCCCCTGTCCATATTTTCTTTCACATTTTTGGTCCAATTGAAATAAGACTTCTTTAGATTCTAATTCGATTTTATTCACCTATCTATTAATTAAATTATGCCTAATTTTGGAGTGTTATATTAACCATAACTCATAAAAATTCTTGTTCATGCCCATAATCAACAAAATAAAGATAACCAAATTGACGAATCGCCATTCACCCTGATAACAAAGCATTCCAATAAAACATACTTGTCTCATGCATTTCATCAAACACGTCATAGGCAATTTTCATGTCACTAGCTTTAGAGTACAACATTACCAAAATTACCAAAATGTACGCACCATATAATAGTTATGGGTTGTTGGGAAGAAAAATATATAGAGAATAAGAAACGGGTGCTCGTTTGAGAAGAAAAAAGAAATTGTTGCTTGTCTGGAAAGAAAAAGGAAAAAAAAATGATGACCAATAGAACAAGGGTACCAACCGACCATAGTAGATTTGTTTGTAGCATAAAAAAGGAAGGGTACCAGAGCATAGACGAAGAGGACCGAGTGGCGACGGACTTGACGGTGACGACATCTGGAGGAGAGCTTGATTGCGAGAGATGGCTTTTCTTAGAGTACCGTTGATACAGAGTGGTTTCGAGAATCGAAAGTCAAATTGGTTGCAAAAGTCGGAAAACGAAACGGCGCGAGAAGCCGCGCGGCCTAAGCCGCACCACACCCCGCGCAAGAAACTGTTTGGTTACTTCCATGCGGCTACATGCATATCCCAATTCGTCCACCGTCCCATGATCTATCTATTTTCTTTCCATGATTATATTTTATTATTATTACTATTATTATTATTATTATTATTATTATTATTATTATTATTATTATTATTATTATTATTATTATCCTATTTCCTATTTCAATCAGGATTAGATATCTTTTCTTAGTTATCTTTTCTAATTAGACTAAATTTTAGTAATTATCTACTTTAGATTATAAATAGGGTTGTTAGGTTTCGTTGCTAATCAAGTTCAATTATTCAATAAACTTTACGTTTTAAGAGTTTTCTCTTGAGTTTTCGAGTATTATGTTTCATAATCTCGTTATCAAAAAGGATTTAGACGCTTGTCGATCCTTCCGCAAATCTACGCTGCGTCAAGTGGTATCAGAGCAGGACTCGCCTGTCTTTTCACCATCAATGGTAGATCAACAACCCACTACCAAAGCAGTCTTGGCTGAGTCGGATGTGGCCTTATCCACAACACTCACGAATCTGACGGAGGTTGTTAATAGGCTTCAACCAAACATCGTCAACGACAACCGTCGGAGAAGAGATAGGTTTGAAGGATCGGTTAGGGTTCCGCACGATGGCAACCATAACCGGTTTAATCTCTCGAATTCTGAATCTGAGGAGGAGGAGGAAGGAGTGTCGCAAGAGAAAATCAATATCGTACTCCAATGAATACTCCTTTCGTCAAAATAAGAATGCCAACATGAAGACCTTTTCCGATCACATTGTTCGGTGCACAAAAAGGTATGTAACTTAATTATTGATAATGGAAGTTGTGTGAACCTCGTGTCCCAGAAATTGGTCGATTACTTTAATCTACCCACTCAGCCCCATGAAACTCCTTATTCTCTTGGGTGGGTAAAGAGCGGTTTTCACGTTAGAGTCACTCAAACTTGTCGGGTACCTATCTCATATGGCAAACAATATCGAGAAGAGGTTGTATGTGATGTCATTGATATGGATGCTTGCCACATTCTATTGGGCCAACCGTGGCAATTCGATAATAATGCCACTTACAAGCGCCGACACAACATCGTACTATTCCGATGGGGCGACCAAAAGATCATCATGACACTGGTTAATAGCTTCGATGAAAGACCCAACAAGAAGAGCAACGACAATAATCTTATTATGGGTTCGATTTCTTCCCTAGTCAATCAACCGCCCATTCCGGAAAAACCACCAGAAAAAGAGGAAGTCTTGTCGGGCAAGGGTGAAGATAATGTCGCTCCTCTCGAAATAGAGTCACACCATGAAACCTGTACCGATCTGAAAGAGTCGATAACAGATTTCGGGTCCCTGGTCAAAGAAACCGAAAGCAAACCTGAGCCGACGAAACCTTTGTTGCAAGAAGTCAAGCAGATTAATCCCGAATATTTTTCCGTTGTTCTCGCACCCAAAACTCCGGATCAAACTGAAACAATTTCCGGCCAAGTTGTGAATCCAAACGTTTTGAAGAAACGAATGTTCTACGGGTCGGATAAAGATGTTTTTCAAGTGAACTCGAGGACGAGTTCTTTTCAAGTGAGGGTGACTGATACAGGGCAGTTTCGAGAGTTAACCGATAATTTTTCTAATATTTGGAAGAGAAGAAAACGAGCCCATAAAATGCTCGAAATCGAAGGTCAAATTGGTTGCAAAAGTCGGAAAACGAAACGGTGCGAGAAGCCGCGCGGCCTAAGCTGTGCCACACCCCGCGCAAGAAACTGTTTGGTTACTTCCATGCGGCTACATGCATATCCCAATTCGTCCACCGTCCCATGATCTATCTATTTTCTTTCCATGATTATCTTTTATTATTATTATTATTATTATTATTATTGTTATTATTGTTATTGTTATTATTATTATTATTATTATTATTATTATTATTATTATTATTATTATTATTATTATTATTATTATTATTATTATTATTATTATTATTATTATCCTATTTGTTATTTCAATTAGGATTAGATATATTTTCTTAGTTATCTTTTCTAATTAGACTTATTTTTAGTAATTATCTAGTTTAGATTATAAACAAGGCTGTTAGGTTTCGTTGTTAATCAAGTTCAATTATTCAATAAACTTTACGTTTTAAGAGTTTTCTCTTGAGTTTTCGAGTATTATGTTTCATAATCTCGTTATCAAAAAGGATTTAGACGCTTGTCGATCCTTCCGCAAATCTACGCTGCGTCAACCGTCTATTTAGAACAAAGGCTAGGGTTAGAATGCCTAAGAGGGTTTGTATGATACAGTGTTGAATGAAATATGGTTCTTTGGTAACTTTTCTGAATGGAAAATCTAAATAATAACAAATTACCATTTGAACCCTATGTATTAAAAATACTTTTCAAGGGTGTTTCTCTTATACTATCAATATGCCCCATACAAAAAGACGTACATTTGGACATTTCCCCAATTAAACGGGTTACGTTTCAATTTAATACAATTATAGCAGAATTTGAAATTAAAAAATATAAACGATGAATAAAATAAATGGAAGAGCAACTGTAGATGGTGAAGGCCAGCTTTTCCCAAGATCCACATGTCCAACAAAAGATCTCATTTCTCTCTATCTCTCAACACTAATTATGTAGCCTAAACCACACAAATTGCAAAATTGGAATTTGAGATGGATTATTTGATAATCACATAAACAAATTGCAAAATGAAATTATCTCACTTTTCTCTCAACCCCCGTGCTAGTAGCACTCTCAGGAGGGGGACATAAAAGTTTGAAGTCAACTGTCTGAACTTTTTAAGAGCTTAACTTTGTCAATCATATTTCGTGTATTCTTTTGATTTTCATATTCTTCATGTTGTACAAATACCAACTTCTAAGCGAAGTTTCTCTTGACGATCACTCTATTAGGTAATATATCTATCCATATTTTTTCTGATATATTCTTAATCTGATTTTTGCGTGTTTCATTTTTAGAGGATTAAATCATGGAGGTGATTACTGATCCATTAACAATATATGTAACGACCCGGTTCTCAAACATGCGTCAAATAACATATATTGCATAACATCGTTACATAACAAAAGATACATCATAGATCACATAAGGTCCATTTAGTCTCAAAACTATAAAATACATATTTGAGTATCAACTATCCGCTAATAACTTACAATACATTTCGTAATACTATTCAAACAAAACGATACATAAGTACTTCCTATTCATCATCAGTCATCCAAAAGCATCCTACACTTTATCCTTGCCTTTATACCTTCCTTGACCTGGAATACATATTTTTGAAAACAAAATGAGGGTTAGACCAAACGGTCTAGTGAGATAATCCCTGTCATTTTAGTAATCATTTTGTAAAACACAAATAAACAACTAGTATTTGAATACCAAGCAAGACTCGTACATTGTGTACATCTCCTCATTCCCATGGCCATATTAATTGGTTGCGAGCCAACTAATAAATTATCTCCGCTGCACTTACATACAGCCAACTCCGCTGTCCCTCCGTACAGCCAAAACTCCACCGGTCCTAAGCCCGCGCAACGTGCTCTCGTGTAGTGTAATGCTCATATAAATATAACATACATCTCAATATATCATATTTTCATTTATAAACACGTCATCACATTTCTACCACATATTCATCTCATATATATATATATATATATATATATATATATATATATATATATATATATATATATATATATATATATTCCAGTTTTGAAAACATTTTAAAGTAAAACTCACCTGATTGCTTATCAAAATGCTTCCAAGCTTTTCCTAAAAGATTCAGTCTTTCACCCAAAATTCACCGAATCTGAAATAAATTAAGTACAAATATCTCCTTACCAATTGAACACATAAGACATACTAGTAGGTTACGAACTCTAGATAAATCTGTCTGACTCTTATCCTCAAAAGTGACGAAACAACCAATGTTTCCGGATACCACAAAACTATCCGGACAACAACACCAATCCGGACAGCATGACTTTCCGGACAACATCAATAATCCGGACGACATCCGGAAACCAAAGTAACTCGGATACCACCCGGTATCATAATTCATCCGGAAACTATAGAAAAAGAGATACTTACCGGATACTTGTCTGTCCGGACACTAGCCATAGGAATTACCGGACACCACCAAAAGAAACTACCGGACACATTCAACTTGTGTCCAGAAACCTCTGTCGGTTTACCCCATTTTGACCCAGAAATCGACTGAACTTAACCCAGACATGAAATCGATGATTCTACTCCGATAGAAACTATCTACTAGCAATTACAAACATAAAACACAAAGAAAACATACCTCAAATCTCTTTCAAGTTCACCAATTGAAGCCTTAACCTAACTTCTTCTTCTTTTCTCCTTCTTGTCTCAAAACACACACACACACTGATAATATCTGATTGTTTTCTGCTGAATGAAATAGCTGGAGTCCTAAAGGGTGTATATTAAACCACTTTTACCCTTTTAGGCCTTAAACTATTCACTAATGACCCAAACACCCCTAAACTTATAAATCATCCAAACTTACCCTAAACATTCAATTTTAATGTTAACTGTATTTAACGGAACGAAAATTTAACTAACGAACTTACCCGGGGTATTACATCATCTCCCCCTTAAAAGAATTCCGTCCCAGAATTCGGTTAAGCGAAAAGGTATGAATACTTATCACTTCTACTTCGAACTCAATTCAAAGCCATAGAAACTAACTGAATAGACACCCCACACCTATCTATATCTCTAACACAGATAAGCAACAAAAGAACGGAAATACCAATGACCATTTTGCACCGAAGTTAGATAACACCTTAGCACGTATAGAGTTTGTTAGAAATGTACCTGTAACCTCATCCGGAATTTCCTCCTCTTCTTGTGCTGTGATTTGAAAGACACGACCTTTTGATTTCGGTACCTCAGGCCCTTGTACCCCTCCCGACCTAACACCCGTTGGTCTCACCATCATACTACCCTGCTGTACTTTCCATTGTGGACAATCTGACTGAATATGATCAGGGGAATTGCAAGAGAAACAGAATCGAGTTACTCGACAGTCTTTAGCAATGTGACCAGTCTTTTCACACTTGTAACACATTCGGGAATCCACATAACAGTTTCCTTGATGAATACGGTTGCATTTTGAGCATGGCCTTTCAGCTGGTCTGAAAGGTGAACGACTATCAAACCTCGGGGCTTCGTACTCCTTCAAATCGTACGTCATTTCTTCCAATTTTCTTTTCCCAAAACTTCTATCACCAGCATCCCTCCTTTTATCTCTTTCTACATTTTCCGCGGCATCTACTGCAGCTGAGAAAGTTTCCGGTCCCTTTGCAATCACTAGACTTCCGATTTCTGACTTTAACCCGAAGATAAACCTTTCCATCTTAAGTGCCTCCGTGGGAACATAGTACTCTGCGAAACGAGACTTCTCCAGGAAACGAGCAGTATAATCCCTAACCGATAAACTACCCTGTTGCAGATTCATAAACTCCTCTTCCAGTTGTCTAACTGCTGCTTGAGGACATAATTGTCTTTTAAAAGATATGGTGAATTCTTCCCAAGTAAAAGTAGAATACACACCCGTTCCTCTTGATGTAATAAGAGCTTCCCACCAATATAGAGCATCTGCCTTCAGCATCGCTGTTCCGTATAATACTCTATCTTCATCCGCACATTTGCTGGTCTTGAAGATAACTTCTATTTCTTTTAGCCATCTCATAGCCTTCACTGGATCTCTATCCCCTGAGTAGGTTGGAGGTTTGCAGCTTAAGAACATCTTGTAATCACACTTCCTTGGCACCGGTATGACAGTAGATGTAATGGGCATCTCGTCTTCCAAATTAGGATCTGGTATTTCAGTTTCAGTATTACGAGTTCGGTCGAACATAGCCTGTATACTTGCTTGCAGTCTTCCCATTTCAGCCGTCAATGTAATAACCGGGTATGTTATTGGATTATTAAATTTTATTATTTTGGTTTAAGGTAATTTTGGGATTTGTTTTATGGAGTTATAAGTTAAGGGATGGACTTTAATGTTAATTTAGAAGTTTGGGGTATATTTTGCCAAGTGAAAGAAGCCTGGGGTTTATTTGGTAAAAGTGATTTGATGAATCACCTCTCTTCCACCGCCTCTTTTCTTTAGAGACAATGAGGTGTCTCATTCTTAGCCATTTGAACAAATATCTCATTTGTATTGTATGTGTGAGTGAGTGAAGAAAAAGAAAAGAAAACTATTGTATGTGTGTGTGTGGAGTTTGTCACGGCAAGAGAGAAAAAGAGAGAAAAGGAGAGAAAACTAAGAGGAAGAAGAAGGAAAGCTGTGGATGTTCAACTGAATTGTAGGAAACAACTTGTGAAGGATCAAGGTATGAGTTTATTTATAATTGTTGTTTTGGATAATTAATTATAGAGAAGTTCATATGGTTTTATAATTGGGTTTTGATAAATTATGGATGTTTTTGGAAAACTAAGTTTATGGATAGATGCTATTTATGGTCCTAAACATATCTGCAAAATTTCATAAACATCCATGGTGTAAAACTTCAAGTTTATGGGTTTTAGATGAACACAGTGGACTGAGATAATTATGAACATCATAGGTATCGCAACCTTGAGTTGCGACATTCATGAGTATCGCAACAGTGGGTTGCGACAGGACCATTGGTATCGCAATGGTTAGTTGCGATAGAGTGGTGTATCGCAGCAGTTGGTTGCGATAGGATGAAGAAGTCGCAATAGTGGGTTGCGATAATTACTGTGCATTGCGATATGTTGCTGTGTCGCAGTAGTTGGTTGCGACAATGTGGTGGTGTCGCAATAGTTGATTGCGACAAGAGTAGTTGATTGCGATAAAGGGCTATTAATTTAGTTGGTTGCGATAGTAGTCGAGTATTTTGGGATTTTTGAGATTCTTAGTCTTTAAGGGATATTTGTATTTTAATTGTTCCAGATTATATAAATATTGGGTGAAGGATTGGATTTCTCGAGAAAAGCTTGGAAGGAGTTTTGATAAACAATCAAGGTGAGTTTACTTTAAAATGTTTTCAAACAGGGATACATATATATATGTTTATATATATATGAGATGGATATGTGGTAGGAATGTGATGACGTGTTTATAAATGAAAATATCATATATTGAGATATGATTGGATATGTAATAGATGATGTGATTATGTGTTTATGTTTGAAATATAATATATTGAGATATTGTATTTACATGAGCATTACACTACATGAAAGTACGTTGGCCGGGCTTAGGATCGGTGGTGTTGGCTGTAATATTCGTACAACGGTGTTGGCTGTAATTGTCGTTGTAAAGCCCGTATCCCGGTATGTAATTTATTAGTCTTAATTATTTTCTTTTAAGTTCGATTTATTGCGGTTTCCGTTAACGGGGTTAGTCGAGTTGGGTCTAATCGTTAAAGTATCGGAATTTTTGGTTAGTTGCGAGAGGTTTGTAAGTTGAGGGGTTATATGTGTCAAAGGCCAACCCCCCCCCCCCCCCCCCCCCCATGGGTTCGGCCCATGCAGGAAATAGCAAAACCCATTTTTTTGTTTATTGGTTGTGTGTGTTGGTGTCGTGAGCAAGAAACAAAAGAAAAAGAAATCACATAACCCTACGGCACCCCCCTTGGTTGTCTTGTTTTCGTCGACCGGAAGAAAAGAACCGAGAGAGAGAGAGAGATCGAAGAGAGAGAAGCCGAGAGAGAGATAGGGGCTGCTGCCGGCGACGAGGAGAGAGGAGGAAGGAGGCGATCTCCGGTGGGTTCGGTCGATTTAGAGGGCGAGAAAGCGTTGCATCGAGGTAACCGTTGTAGTCGTTCCGTTGTTTTTCTTCTTTAGTTTTGTTCGTCGCAAGGTTACCGCAAACCACCACCACCGCCGCGGCAGCCATGGTCGCCGGCGGTGTGGCCACCACTGCACGCCGCCGCTGTGGTGGCGGCAGGGGGTGCGGATGGGTGTGTGGATGTGTGCGGGTGTGAGGTTGCGGAAGAGTCGGGAGTGGGTGACGTTGGGAGGTCTCGCCGGAGGGTGTTACCGTAACCCTCGTCGCCGCCGCCAACCACCACCGCCACCGGAGGCGGCAGGGGGTGGTGCGCGGTTGTTGTCCAGCTTAGTACAGCCCTTTCCAGTAAGCTTGTAGGCTGTTCGGGTCTGTTTGGGTTAAGCTATGTCTTAATGGGTTTATAACCAATATTTGTCATTTCATGTGAAAACGTTTGTCTGCCACTGTTTTGCGACGGCCATAACTTTTCCGTCGTAGCTCGGATTGAGAAGAATCCGGTGCCCACGGTTCACATTCTGTGCCGGGCACACTTTTCGTGTTTTAGCGGAAGTCCGGTTCGGCCTCTAGCTAGGCGTAAATTGGCTGTTTATACAGCAGGTCCGGATGTGGCAGATCGCGTTCCGTTTTAAAAGTCACAGTTTCTGCCACTGTTTTGGGAAAGCCATAACTTCTGCTAGGAATGTCGGATTGGGATGAAACCAGTGCCAAAAGTTCCCATTCTGATTCTAGTAAGTTTCTTATGTTTTGCGGAAAAACCAGTTCGGACCGTAGCTAGTGTCAAACCGCTGTTTTGTAATGAAAGGTGCTGTTTTTCGCTGTGCAGTTAACCGGTTTTGTAAAATCCATAATAAATTGTAGAAATATCGTTAGAGCGCGTGCGATATATCCCTGGAACCCTAAGACATGGGACTCTGTGTTTATGGAAAAATAATTCTGGTTTAATCAGTTTATAAGGGGTTAAACAGGTCCCGAATAGACCTGCGTGTTGAGAGTAAAAACTGGAAAAGTGTGTTTTTAAAGTTAGTAGTCGTGGCTTTGGTTTGGGGCGTCACTTTGACAATTGTTAACGCTCATTTAGGTGGAACAAGGTGAACTGGTGTTGGCCGGTTCGTGTTGCGGTTGAGGTCATAAGCTGTGCGTTTGAGGTGAGTTCTCTCAGTGTGTAGTTAGGGGTTGTATGCATGTCATAGTAGTTTGTATGTACTACTGTCTTTGTGGTGTGAACTAGTTGTTTGTAGTGCGTAATATTTGATTGGTTTAAATGCTTAGTATAAATGTGTAATACGTACAACTCGGTGGGACCGAGGGCTCGGTGGGACCGAGGAAGTGGAAAGAAACGTTGTGGGAACTCGGTGTGACGAGTGTGTTACATTACAACTCGGTGGGACCGAGGGCTCGGTGGGACCGAGGAAGTGGAAAGAAACGTTGTGGGAACTCGGTGTGACGAGTGTGTTACATTACAACTCGGTGGGACCGAGGGCTCGGTGGGACCGAGGTGTTGGATACATAATTACTTGTAGATGTTTACTCGTTTTATGTAACTGTGGTGTTGTTGCTTATGTGCGGATAGAGGTGATGTGTATATAATTCCTATCTGCGCATGTGATGGAATTCACTAAGCTTCGTGCTTACCCCTTCCCAATATCTTATGATTTCAGGTGCGAGTAGCAGTCGGGCATGACGGTACACACGAGCGCAAGGCGAAGATTGTTTAAATTGATTTTTAGTAAATGGGGATTTAATTATATAACTTTCCACTGCTTAAACTTTGTTGACGGTTTTAAATAACGACGTTTATTCTTATTGTAATGGGATTTGTTAACTTTTGGTTTGATTATAATGAAATGTATTACTTTTAAAAATTTTAAATTCCATGTAATTTTTGGGACGTTACAACTTGGTATCAGAGCACAGCTTGAGTGAATCAGACACATCTCGGTGTGTTTGGTCTCAAGTTGCGGCTATGAAGTTTTAAACTCTTTTACTAAAATCTTTGGGAATAAAGGAAAAAGGAAAACCCGTTTGGGAAACGGTGATTGAGGGTGCAGTGTGTACAGTCAGCCGACGCTAAGTGGGAAGGTACAATACTTAGTGTATTTATCGCTTTCTAGATCATAGAGTATGCATGCTAGATTGCCTATGTTGTTTACACTGTACTGTATGATGATTGCTTGCTAGTAGGAATCAATACTAGTTATAGTAGGTTGTTAAGTGAAGGCCTTATAGGTTGTATGCAGTAAGGATCATATAGCCTTAGAATATTTGATTTAGTTCTATTGCGCAGCTCTTGTTTGAGTCCAACCGTTCTAGGATAGAATCTTGTATTCGAATGTCTATTTGATTCACGCTGCATGTGACTGGGTATTCGCGAGGCAACTCGTTATGGCTAATAGGGATTCCGTGGTAGCAAGGGTAGTGGGATGAGATAAAATTCCTAGTGAGATGGGAAGAGTGTTTACATATGAGTATGTATGCTAGATTGCTTTCTAGAACATAGGAGTATGTGTGCTGGATTGTTTGGTGCTTATTACACTGTACTGCATGTTTGTTGTTTGCTAATAGGAGTTCATGCAAGCCCTGATAAGTTGTTAAGTGAATGCACTATAGGTTGTATGCGGTAGGAACCAAATAGCCTTAGAATGTCGGATTTAGTTCTATTGCGCAGCTCTTGTTTGAGTCCAACCGTTGTAGGATAGAATCTTATATTCGAATGTCTATCTGGTTTTACACTGTGTGCGACTGTGCATTCGCGAGGCGACTCGTCATGACTAGTGGGGATTTCGTCATAGCAAGGGTAGTGGAGTTGGGTGGAATTCCTAGGGAGCTAGGAAGAGTGTGTACATATGCCGGTGCGGGCATATGTGTGTAGTTATCGGCGAGAAACTACTTGGACCCATCGGATGGAACTCGGAACGAGTGATGATAGGTGTGGAAGGTAGTAGTAGAGCTCCTACTATCAGAAACACATGATCAATGCTCGAGTCGGGGAAAGTCACGAGGAATCTAAGGAGTTGAGCGTGAGCGTTGTTAGTGTGAATTATTATGTGCTAATAACTCGTTGTAATATCTACCCTGAATAGCCATCACAAGGAGGAACGACTATAGTAAACCTACTAGTACAGGTGTGTACTTGATTTGCTTGAGGAGATGATCGTTGGGGTAGTGATGAAGGTTCTAAACTAGTAGTCGTTGGAATAGAAGGACGATTCTAGTATTAATCCCTTGGAGTGACGATAAGGATGAGGTTTGTTTTAAGTAGGCCATTTCGGGTCAAGATGGATGTTTGTGCTAGAATCATAGGCTTATTGAGCCGACGTAGATTTGAGGATTTTTGACGTAATTTTCCAACTTGCCCTAAAAGGTTTAAATGTCCGGATGACGTTTGTGGACCGGAGAGATTTGGAGGAGTAGGAGTCGAGGCGTAGAATGCCGACTAAGTCATGCACAAAGTTTGATTTTGAAATAGACTGCATTAACAAATTCTTGTATTTCAAATCCTTTTATGGATGGTGTTTTGGAATTTTGGGAAATGTTCAGCACACACACAAGATTTTGAAGTATGGTTTTGAAAGTGCATGAAATCGTTTTATCACGGTAGTTGCAAACTTTGTTTGAATTTGCTTTATTTTGCTATTTCCCCACGGTTCTTGCGGGCAAGATGATATCCGTGTTTTATGGTGTTTTAAATGTTGGGCAAGTGACTACGGCTTGTGACTTTAACATTGGAACTCCTCCACATATGTTAGAGTTGAGACGGAAAGTTACATTCCACGATGTCTGTATAAAACTTTTTGAGTGATTTGGTTAAAATAAGCTTTGTTTTACGGCATGTTGAGTCGTGTGGGTTTAATTTCGCGAGGTGCATATCTTAATTGTTTATGTGACCATTTGGGGAAATCTTGGAAATTAATTTAAAGAACCCCACTTTTTGAGATTTTATGAGGTTTTAGTCGATATTTTTCAAATGATGGGAACAGATTGGTTTCTATCTTTAAGTTTGAAACTTACGCGAGACAGTGGTGTTTTATCAAAAATATATTTGTGAACCGTTTCATCGTTTTGTATAACTAGCCGATGCGCGTAAAAATTTGTTGGTAAACCCTGTGCCACGACATTTTATGTTTAAAAAGAGAAATTTTGGGGTCAAACGTCGTGGAACTGATTTTGAAATTATGTGCACACTTTTGTCGCACCCGGTGTAAGGTAGAGCGGTTACTTTAAGTACATGTCATGAGTCAACCCATACTAGAACCGTGACGGTTCATTTTTAAGGAAATTAATTATTTCGCTTTGTGTTTTGTAAGTAAACTGAACGGCAATGGAATGATTTTCAACATGATTTTACTATGTGAGACGAGCGTGTCCATTTTTGCGTAACTACCAACCTGGTAATAGTAGTTTTATTGCTTACGGTCTTTTTGAAATGAAAAATCTTGACGTTGAAAATATTTTGTAAATGATTTTGTAAACCATTTGGGAAGTGCGCTTATAAGTGTTATGTGTCATTTTGAGAATTTTAAGGGTGTGAGTCATTTGGGAAAACCCTTTTGTTTAACCCGTGTTGCGTTTTGGGGTTAACGTTGATGTAGAGTATTGCTTGCTTAAACATTGTTTAAACGCATTTTTTTTACCGACCTATGGGTCTAGGAAACGTGGAGCATTTTGCTCAGTTTTGACTTTGAGATAGTCATGGTTCAATTGTCCGGTTTTAATGGCTCGGTGTGGAGTCTTGTTGATGGGTTGTTTTGTTGCACAGTTTTGCACTTATTGCACGTTGAGTATTTACATGTTGGGTGAGTGAGTCATTCCGGGATAGGCATGTTGTTGGTAGACTGTTTTGCATTGGATCCTTGGTCACGTCAGTCAGTCGTTGGTATTGGTCGGTTGGGTATCTCGGGGAGGGACTCCGGTATTCATGTGTTATGACCTTGACTTCCCAGTAGGCACTGGGAGGATATAGTCTTGGGCACTTACCTGGGAGGTAGTTCCGATGTGCCGGGCCTTGAGACGTACCTGGGAGGTAGACGTTAAGGTGTATCTTGATACGGTGTAACTAGGCTTCGTAGAGCGAGTATGGAGGATAAGTAGACGGTGAAGATTGGGTATCCCACGCGTGTTGGTACTGTAGGCCGGATAGTATCAGTTAAGAGAATGATGCCCTTTGTAATTAAGAGCATAAATGCGCAGTAACCTTTTGAGGTAAGTAGTATATTTTGGTGTCGACTTTTGGGCTTGAGGCCAAACACCATTAGTGCAATCGGGGATTTGTAGTCGATTTTAAGGTAATTATGGTGATGGCAGTAGTAACCCTGAGATGCTTACTTGTGATGAATGGTTATAGTGGAATGACCTTCGTGGGTGATTATAAATTTACTGGTTTGATGATGCGTGTAAGGTAAGTTTTGGGAGTCTATTAGAACTCGTAGGAGTTAATCGATGGTTAATGGTAGGAATGATCGGATCCGAGTATCCAGTTGGGTAAACTGGTGGGCAACTTTAGAGTGGTTAGAGCTTGAGATTTTGACTCGGGATGTATGGAATATCTAAGGTTGGGGGACAACCGAAGTCGCTTGGCTAGGAATGATTCCAATTGTTGGGGTGTTCTGCCGATCATAATCCCAGTGTCCTAGAACGAGTACGTTAGTTACAAAAGTGTTCGAGAAGTTTTAGAAGGGATTTCAAGTGGACTTAGGAACCTGAGGTTGAGATGAGGAAGAACTATCCGGAGCTATTCGTAGGCAGAGACTTCGAGGACGAAGTCTAATCCAAGTGGGGGAGAGTTGTAAAGCCCGTATCCCGGTATGTAATTTATTAGTCTTAATTATTTTCTTTTAAGTTCGATTTATTGAGGTTTCCGTTAACGGGGTTAGTCGAGTTGGGTCTAATCGTTAAAGTATCGGAATTTTTGGTTAGTTGCGAGAGGTTTGTAAGTTGAGGGGTTATATGTGTCAAAGGCCAACCCCCCCCCCCCCCCCCCCCCCATGGGTTCGGCCCATGCAGGAAATAGCAAAACCCATTTTTTTGTTTATTGGTTGTGTGTGTTGGTGTCGTGAGCAAGAAACAAAAGAAAAAGAAATCACATAACCCTACGGCACCCCCCTTGGTTGTCTTGTTTTCGTCGTCCGGAAGAAAAGAACCGAGAGAGAGAGAGAGAGATCGAAGAGAGAGAAGCCGAGAGAGAGATAGGGGCTGTTGCCGGCGACGAGGAGAGAGGAGGAAAGAGGCGATCGCCGGTGGGTTCGGTCGATTTAGAGGGCGAGAAAGCGTTGCATCGAGGTAACCGTTGTAGTCGTTCCGTTGTTTTTCTTCTTTAGTTTTGTTCGTCGCAAGGTTACCGCAAACCACCACCACCGCCGCGGCAGCCATGGTCGCCGGCGGTGTGGCCACCACTGCACGCCGCCGCTGTGGTGGCGGCAGGGGGTGCGGATGGGTGTGTGGATGTGTGCGGGTGTGAGGTTGCGGAAGAGTCGGGAGTGGGTGACGTTGGGAGGTCTCGCCGGAGGGTGTTACCGTAACCCTCGTCGCCGCCGCCAACCACCACCGCCACCGGAGGCGGCAGGGGGTGGTGTGCGGTTGTTGTCCAGCGTAGTACAGCCCTTTCCAGTAAGCTTGTAGGCTGTTCGGGTCTGTTTGGGTTAAGCTATGTCTTAATGGGTTTATAACCAATATTTGTCATTTCATGTGAAAACGTTTGTCTGCCACTGTTTTGCGACAGCCATAACTTTTCCGTCGTAGCTCGGATTGAGAAGAATCCGGTGCCCACGGTTCACATTCTGTGCCGGGCACACTTTTCGTGTTTTAGCGGAAGTCCGGTTCGGCCTCTAGCTAGGCGTAAATTGGCTGTTTATACAGCAGGTCCGGATGTGGCAGATCGCGTTCCGTTTTAAAAGTCACAGTTTCTGCCACTGTTTTGGGAAAGCCATAACTTCTGCTAGGAATGTCGGATTGGGATGAAACCAGTGCCAAAAGTTCCCATTATGATTCTAGTAAGTTTCTTATGTTTTGCGGAAAAACCAGTTCGGACAGTAGCTAGTGTCAAACCGCTATTTTGTAATGAAAGGTGCTGTTTTTCGCTGTGCAGTTAACCGGTTTTGTAAAATCCATAATAAATTGTAGAAATATCGTTAGAGCGCGTGCGATATATCCCTGGAACCCTAAGACATGGGAATTTGTGTTTATGGAAAAATAATTCTGGTTTAATCAGTTTATAAGGGGTTAAACAGGTCCCGAACAGACCTGCGTGTTGAGAGTAAAAAATGGAAAAGTGTGTTTTTAAAGTTAGTAGTCGTGGCTTTGGTTTGGGGCGTCACTTTGACAATTGTTAACGCTCATTTAGGTGGAACAAGGTGAACTGGTGTTGGCCGGTTCGTGTTGCGGTTGAGGTCATAAGTTGTGCGTTTGAGGTGAGTTCTCTCAGTGTGTAGTTAGGGGTTGTATGCATGTCATAGTAGTTTGTATGTACTATTGTCTTTGTGGTGTGAACTAGTTGTTTGTAGTGCGTAATATTTGATTGGTTTAAATGCTTAGTATAAATGTGTAATACGTACAACTCGGTGGGACTGAGGAAGTGGAAAGAAACGTTGTGGGAACTCGGTGTGACGAGTGTGTTACATTACAACTCGGTGGGACCGAGGGCTCGGTGGGACCGAGGAAGTGGAAAGAAACGTTGTGGGAACTCGGTGTGACGAGTGTGTTACATTACAACTCGGTGGGACCGAGGGCTCGGTGGGACCGAGGTGTTGAATACATAATTACTTGTAGATGTTTACTCGTTTTATGTAACTGTGGTGTTGTTGCTTATGTGCGGATAGAGGTGATGTGTATATAATTCCTATCTGTGCATGTGATGGAATTCACTAAGCTTCGTGCTTACCCCTTCCCAATATCTTATGATTTCAGGTGCGAGTAGCAGTCGGGCATGACGGTACACACGGGCGCAAGGCGAAGATTGTTTAAATTGATTTTTAGTAAATGGGGATTTAATTATATAACTTTCCGCTGCTTAAACTTTGTTGACGGTTTTAAATAACGACGTTTATTCTTATTGTAATGGGATTTGTTAACTTTTGGTTTGATTATAATGAAATGTATTACTTTTAAAAATTTTAAATTCCATGTAATTTTTGGGACGTTACAGTCGTACGGCGGAGTAATTTATTAGTTGTCTTGCAACCAACTAATATGGCCATGGGAATGAGGAGGAGTTGTACACGGTGCACGAGTCTTGTGTGGTATTTAATTACTTGTGGTATATGTGTGTTTTGACAAAGGTTTTATATAAACGGTTTTAATACATGGTTTTATATAAATTGGTTTTATAATGATTTTGAAATGACAGGGATTATCTCACTAGACCGTTTGGTGTAACCCTCATTTTGTTTTAAAAAATATGTATTCCAGGTCGAGGATCTTATAGCGGTAAAGGAAAGGATAAGATGTAGGATGCTTTTGATGACTGATGACGATTAGGAAGATTTATGTATTTTGTAGTTTCGAGACTAGAGGGACCGTACGTGACTTATTATGTATCTTTTGTTATGAATGTAACGATGTTATGCAATATATGTTATTTGTTGTATGATTTGGGAAACCGGGTCGTTACAGTCAAGTCGTTTCTTGTAACAAATTCATTACCTCGCGGCTGAACTCTGCCTCCAGTTCTGCCCCTGCCTCGTTCTCCCCCTCTTCCCCTTGTCCCGACTGTTGGATTAGTTCTACTAGGGTTTCCTTCTCCCTCTCTATTTGTACGTCGAGTACCACTTGCCATCCTATTGACTTTAACAAGGTTAATATACACATAAGCACATACCCCAATATAATAAGGTATTCCAGTTCAAACATGTACTTGTAAGTTCATGATTACACTGGCCAAATGTAATTTGAATTTACCTTACATGATGTTCCTTCTACCTTTTATATTTAGCATCCCAAGGTTCTAATATATCAAGGACATCCTACTTCACATGCAGTTTAAGTCTAGGTATGGATCCGAATACCTAAATCCCTTAAACTAGGGCTCTGATACCATCTGTAACGACCCAGTTCTAAAACATGCGTCAAATAACATATATTGCATAACATCGTTACATAACAAAAGATACATCATAGATCACATAAGGTCCCTTCAGTGTCAAAACTATAAAATACATATTTGAGTATCAACTATTCGCTAATAACTTACAATACATTTCGTAATACTATTCAAACAAAACGATACATAAGTACTTCCTATTCATCATCAGTCATCCAAAAGCATCCTACACTTTATCCTTGCCTTTATACCTTCCTTGACCTGGAATACATATTTTTGAAAACAAAATGAGGGTTAGACCAAACGGTCTAGTGAGATAATCCCTGTCAGTTTAGTAATCCTTTTGTAAAACACAAATAAACAACTTGTATTTGAATACCAAACAAGACTCGTGCATTGCGTCTGGAGGCGCGCCACCAGGGGCGCCAAGCCCTGTTCCCCAAACCTTGTTTCCGTTTCACCGTTCGTTCGGGTCTAGGATCGAGGTGTTGATTGGGGGTTTGTTCTTAGGGATTATTGGGAATGTTTTGGGGATGTAATTAGATAGTTTAACACCATTTTTGGTGGCGCCAATTCAGGTGGTTGGTTTGAACTAAAGTATATCCCGGAGCGTGTGTCGAAGTGCTAAGGCTAAGGTGAGTTACCTTACCTTCTTTGTGTGAATGAAAGGTTTTACGAAAGGTTTTACGAAAGGTTTTCATAACTGATTATGGTTACGTGCATGTTGACCAGATTAAATTATTTGAAAGGTTTTATATTACGGGATGTGAAAACGTTTATTAAAGCATGCGAGTTGTTTATATGTTCATTTCTACGTAATTGTTGATTGCATGCTGTTGTGATGTTGTTACTATGTGTGGAGTCGGGTTGCACAGTGGAGAACAATTATGAATGTCATGCCTGGCTTTGTAAGGTGAATGCCGTACCTGGATTAATAAGGTGATGAAAAGTTGAGACCACGGTGCAATACCCTTATGTGGAGTCGAGCTTTTGAATTCGGAATGTCGGTATGATTGTAGTTTGAACTATTGCTTGGTTATGTAAGAATGGTTTTATTTACGGTAAGATTTGAAAGGGTCGAAGTGAATCCTTGTGATGGAATGGTAATAAGTAGCGTTACGTTGCTTGATGTAATGTTATCGGCGATGAGTCTGGGTACTGGGATAGGTTGAAAATTTGATTTTGCACTATGAAAAGTCTTGTGTTTTTCTTCAAGTGAGAATGGTGGGGGTATAAGTTGGTTATGAAGCTTTGGATGAATTGGGTTCTGTTAGGAACCCTAGAATGTCAGGAAGGAATGGAATCATCATGTAGTCCATTAATACGGAGGTTTATGACGGTCTAACATGTCTCAAGTTAGAGGTTTTATCAGGAGATTGAAACGCGAAAGTGAAACCGTTGTGTGTGAACGGATGAGGTCGTCCGAGATTGTGTAAATAATATAGTATAGGAACACCTAGTGGGGGTTCATTCGATCTTTCACGTGTCGATTCTGCGGAAGGGCTTAGCCGAAGCAAGTATGGTTGTACTGTTAGAAAACACTAGAATGAATCAAAGGTGGAATGATGTGGGGGAAGCGTTGGCGATAGTAGGTCGCAAGGTTAGAAAACTAGGTTGTTGATGACCTAGACTTAAGCTGAGAGAGAATATTTATATTATGTTAATAATGTTATAAGAAATTGATGCTTGAGAGTTTTCTTGGTTTAGAGAAATGGTCCAAATGAGTTGGGTGTTTACCTAATACTTCTCCTGGATTGGAGGATTTAAGTTGTAAAATGGATTTATATTATTAGTGTTATGATTAGCAGGAAGGAAGCGATGTTTAAATATTTTGATGGTCGTGTGATGAACTTTGTGGTGTAGTTTGTAGTAGATTTATTATATGATTAGTTGGCGATTTTTACGGTTAAGTAAAGTGAGGGTAATGTTGATGAACTTTCTTTATGGAGTTGTTTAAGTTAAAGAGTGGTTTTAGACTTTATTTTAATTTGATGATGATATATTGATTGATGCGAAGAAGACGTAATTTGTTGAACGCGTCTTAAAGTTGTCATAAGGATTTTATGGTATCATTATTAGGGTATGATATTTTGGTGTGGTAGTTGTACAATTAAGAAATTGGTGTTGTAAGTTAAGGTAGACGTGTAAGTCTTTGACTTCTCATCGAGTTTTGCAGTTATGTTAAGTGAAGACATTGGATTGTTATTGCAAACTATGTTATGATAGGAGTTCTATTTGGAAGGTTCTCGATGGGAAGTCAAGATTGAAAAATGAAATCGATTAAAGTATCGGGATTTAGAGACAATAATATGTTCATGTTTGGATGAGATTATTTTACTCCGATTGGATATCGGGTAAAGTACGTTAATTCATAGTGTTTATTATTTGTTTTACCTAATTTGAATTGAAGTATTAGAAGTATTGTGATTTGGTTAACTATGTTTGGAGATCGAGAAGTGTGTTGTATCGTGAAGCATTGAGTGTTATTTTTATTGTAATTTTTAGTGGAACCGTTGGATTAGACTTGGTCTTGCATGTGTAAATATGATTTTGAGGAATGATTTAGTGTCAAGTGCAATTAAGTATTGATGTGTGATTATCGTAATTATGCTATGCTAGCATGAGAAATGGGAATGGTAGAATGAGGTATACGGATTTGATAAAATTAAGAAACTTATCAGTGATATAAAATCATTTTGTTGAGTATAATTTTATTCCATGAAAGAGTATAGGAAATAGGTTGTAATTGCTAAGCAAGTTTTATATGGAAAGTGTATGATTATGTTTTCGAGTTAGTTTTGTAAAAGTGTAGAACACGACGTTTGTCGTGAAAGGCTGATGGAGTTAAAAGTAGTATTAGTGTGGTAAATGTTCCGAGTAAGCATAAAATGTTGTGTTATTTGGATTAGTTTCATGTGAGTATAAGTTATTTCTTTTTGTGATATAAGTGAACTATCGAATTATTTTGAACCTTCGTGGGATTTGATTATTGGGTGATTCGGCAGAAAATTTCGATTATGGTTATTTTAAGATTTGGATCGACTTTGTGGGATGGATTAATGGAGTAAATTGCGGACGATGTGTGTAAAGTTCAAATAAAGTGGTTAGTATTAATAAGTTGGTGGTTTCGTTGTTTTAAAGGGGCGGAATTTTTGTGTGGAATTAAAATTCTTGATGTTTTGGTAATATTGAGAATAATGTGTTCTATGAGTTTGAAAGCGATTTATGGTAATTGATTACCCTCGTTTATTGCTTGAATGAATTCCGGGACGGAATTCTTTTAAGGGGGAGATGTTGTAATAACCGGGTATGTTATTGGATTATTAAATTTTATTATTTTGGTTTAAGGTAATTTTGGGATTTGTTTTATGGAGTTATAAGTTAAGGGATGGACTTTAATGTTAATTTAGAAGTTTGGGGTATATTTTGCCAAGTGGAAGAAGCCTGGGGTTTATTTGGTAAAAGTGATTTGATGAATCACCTCTCTTCCACCGCCTCTTTTCTTTAGAGACAATGAGGTGTCTCATTTTTAGCCATTTGAACAAATATCTCATTTGTGTTGTATGTGTGAGTGAAGAAAAAGAAAAGAAAACTATTGTATGTGTGTGTGTGGAGTTTGTCACGGCAAGAGAGAAAAAGAGAGAAAAGGAGAGAAAACTAAGAGGAAGAAGAAGGAAAGCTGTGGATGTTCAACTGAATTGTAGGAAACAATTTGTGAAGGATCAAGGTATGCGTTTATTTATAATTGTTGTTTTGGATAATTAATTATAGAGAAGTTCATATGGTTTTATAATTGGGTTTTGATAAATTATGGATGTTTTTGGAAAACTAAGTTTATGGATAGATGCTATTTATGGTCCTAAACATATCTGCAAAATTTCATAAACATCCATGGTGTAAAACTTCAAGTTTATGGGTTTTAGATGAACACAGTGGACTGAGATAATTATGAACATCATAGGTATCGCAACCTTGAGTTGCGACATTCATGAGTATCGCAACAGTGGTTTGCGACAGGACCATTGGTATCGCAATGGTTAGTTGCGATAGAGTGGTGTATCGCAACAGTTGGTTGCGATAGGATGAAGAAGTCGCAATAGTGGGTTGCGATAATTACTGTGCATTGCGATATGTTGTTGTGTCGCAGTAGTTGGTTGCGACAATGTGGCGGTGTCGCAATAGTTGATTGCGACAAGAGTAGTTGATTGCGATAAAGGGCTATTAATTTAGTTGGTTGCGATAGTAGTCGAGTATTTTGGGATTTTTGAGATTCTTAGTCTTTAAGGGATATTTGTATTTTAATTGTTCCAGATTATATAAATATTGGGTGAAGGATTGGATTTCTCGAGAAAAGCTTGGAAGGAGTTTTGATAAACAATCAAGGTGAGTTTACTTTAAAATGTTTTCAAACAGGGATACATATATATATGTTTATATATATATGAGATGGATATGTGGTAGGAATGTGATGACGTGTTTATAAATGAAAATATCATATATTGAGATATGATTGGATATGTAATAGATGATGTGATTATGTGTTTATGTTTGAAATATAATATATTGAGATATTGTATTTACATGAGCATTACACTACATGAAAGTACGTTGGCCGGGCTTAGGATCGGTGGTGTTGGCTGTAATATTCGTACAACGGTGTTGGCTGTAATTGTCGTACGGCGGAGTAATTTATTAGTTGGCTTGCAACCAACTAATATGGCCATGGGAATGAGGAGGAGTTGTACACGGTGCACGAGTCTTGTGTGGTATTTAATTACTTGTGGTATATGTGTGTTTTGACAAAGGTTTTATATAAACGGTTTTAATACATGGTTTTATATAAATTGGTTTTATAATGATTTTGAAATGACAGGGATTATCTCACTAGACCGTTTGGTGTAACCCTCATTTTGTTTTCAAAAATATGTATTCCAGGTCGAGGATCTTATAGCGGCAAAGGGTAGGATAAGATGTAGGATGCTTTTGATGACTGATGACGATTAGGAAGATTTATGTATTTTGTAGTTTCGAGACTAGAGGGACCGTACGTGACTTATTATGTATCTTTTGTTATGAATGTAACGATGTTATGCAATATATGTTATTTGTTGTATGATTTGGGAAACCGGGTCGTTACAGTCAAGTCGTTTCTTGTAACAAATTCATTACCCCATGGCTGAACTCTGCCTCCAGTTCTGCCCCTGCCTCGTTCTCCCCTCTTCCCCTTGTCCCGACTGTTGGATTAGTTATACTAGGGTTTCCTTCTCCCTCTCTATTTGTACGTCGAGTACCACTTGCCATCCTGTTGACTTTAACAAGGTTAATATACACATAAGCACATACCCCAATATAATAAGGTATTCCAGTTCAAACATGTACTTGTAAGTTCATGATTACACTGGCCAAATGTAATTTGAATTTACCTTACATGATGTTCCTTCTACCTTTTATATTTAGCATCCCAAGGTTCTAATATATCAAGGACATCCTACTTCACATGCAGTTTAAGTCTAGGTATGGATCCGAATACCTAAATCCCTTAAACCAGGGCTCTGATACCATCTGTAACGACCCAGTTCTCAAACATGCGTCAAATAACATATATTCCATAACATCGTTACATAACAAAAGATACATCATAGATCACATAAGGTCCCTTCAGTCTCAAAACTATAAAATACATATTTGAGTATCAACTATCCGCTAATAACTTACAATACATTTCGTAATACTATTCAAACAAAACGATACATAAGTACTTCCTATTCATCATCAGTCATCCAAAAGCATCCTACACTTTATCCTTGCCGTTATACCTTCCTTGACCTGGAATACATATTTTTGAAAACAAAATGAGGGTTAGACCAAACGGTCTAGTGAGATAATCCCTGTCAGTTTAGTAATCCTTTTGTAAAACACAAATAAACAACTAGTATTTGAATACCAAGCAAGACCCGTGCATTGTGTACATCTCCTCATTCCCATGGCCATATTAATTGGTTGCGAGCCAACTAATAAATTATCTCCGCTGCACTTACATACAGCCAACTCCGCTGTCCCTCCGTACAGCCAAAACGCCACCGGCCCTAAGCCCGGCCAACGTGCTCTCGTGTAGTGTAATGCTCATATAAATATAACATAAATCTCAATATATCATATTTTCATTTATAAACACGTCATCACATTTCTACCACATATTCATCTCATATATATATATATATATGTATTCCAGTTTTGAAAACATTTTAAAGTAAAACTCACCTGATTGCTTATCAAAATGCTTCCA
Source organism: Saussurea involucrata (assembly GCA_033807775.1). Taxonomy (NCBI): domain Eukaryota; kingdom Viridiplantae; phylum Streptophyta; class Magnoliopsida; order Asterales; family Asteraceae; genus Saussurea; species Saussurea involucrata. Next base: position 91,282,664 of record CM066322.1, on the reverse strand, counting down.
AGCCTTTCCCAAAAGATTCAGTCTTTCACCCAAAATTCACAGAATTTGAAATAAATTAAATACAAATATCTCCTTACCAATTGAACACATAAGACATACTAGTAGGTTACGAACTCTAGATAAATCTGTCTGACTCTTATCCTCAAAAGTGACGAAACAACCAATGTTTCCGGATACCACAAAACTATCCGGACAACAAGACCAATCCTCACAGCATGACTTTCCGGACAACATCAATAATCCAGACGACATCCGGAAACCAAAGTAACCCGGATACCACCCGATATCATAATTCATCCGTAAACTATAGAAAAAGAGATACTTACCAGATACTTGTCTGTCCGGACACTAGCCATAGGAATTACCGGACACCACCAAAAGAAACTACCGGACACATTCAACTTGTGTCCGAAAACCTCTGTCGGTTTACCCCATTTTGACCCAGAAATCGACTGAACTTAACCCAGACATGAAATCGATGATTCTACTCCGATAGAAACTATCTACTAGCAATTACAAACATAAAACACAAAGAAAACATATCTCAAATCTCTTTCAAGTTCACCAATTGAAGCCTTAACCTAACTTCTTCTTCTTTTCTCCTTCTTGTCTCAAAACAGACACATACATTGATAATATCTGATTGTTTTCTGCTGAATGAAATAGCTGGAGTCCTAAAGGGTGTATATTAAACCACTTTTACCCTTTTAGGCCTTAAACTATTCACTAATGACCCAAACACCCCTAAACTTATAAATCATCCAAACTTACCCTAAACATCCAATTTTAATGTTAACTTTATTTAACGGAACGAAAATTTAACTAACGAACTTACCCGGGGTATTACAATATAGTACTTAAATCTTTGGCTCGAATACATAGATAAAAATTTGGATCTCGAGCAACAACTTTCCGATCTAATGAAAGAAGCAAAAAGAGAAGACACAACTCTACAGGATGATATGAAGAAGCTTCAAGGGAACATGAAAGCATTGGGAAGTGAAAATGTTGAACTGAAAGAAAAGATTTGTTTGGGAAGAATTTTTTTTAGAGATGAAAAGGTTCGTTTAGAGAAAATCTTTGAATCTGAAAGAAAAAATTTTAAAAGAAAAAATTTCTCTTGTGAGACAATGAAAATAAAACTTTCAAAACAAGTTTCAGATTTTGCGAATGTTTTAATCATTGAAAGAGATAATTTTGAAAAAGAAATAATAGAGTTTGTTGAACAAAATGTTGAGCTTTCAAGAAAGATATATGATTTGGAAATGATTTTGGAAAGAGAAAGAAAGGAATTTGAAGAAAAGAAAATTATTTTTGAAAAGGAAAAGAAGAGTTTTGAAAATAAGAATGTGATATTTTTCAATGAATTATCTGATAAGAGAAATATTTTAGAAAAGGATTTTGAATATGAAAGAAATATCTTTTAGGCTGAAATTGTTAAACTTACAAGAAAATTATTTGAATTAGCATCCGAGTGTATGAAGGAGCACTGGTAAAATCTGATCTCCAAAAGAAGAATGATATAATTTATGAAGAGAAAAATGTTTTGCATAATAAAATCAAAGAACTTGAAGACATAAATTTTAGAGTTGAGTTATCTAAACAAACAAGTCCCGATACTATTTTCAGTCTCTTTATGATGACTCAACTGATTTTGTGCATTCTTATAAAACGACTTCAAGTTCACTTTACGCAAATGTTTCTTCAAAGACAAAAAGTTTTCAACAGATCAGATTTTGTAACAACTGGGTTTTCTATCAAAGATTTGATAGTTTTGTGGCTAAAGTCTAAATAAGGAAGAGTTGGGGGAGGGGACTTTTTGCAATGAATGAAAGTTACTTGAGGTAGCAGATCCCTAGTTTTCTCATTATAATTCCATTTGTCTAGTGTTGGCGGCTGAGAAGAGAAACGACAAAGGGAGAGGAAGATCGACATCAAGCATCGATTTCGTTAAGGAACGTTCCATTTTTGGTAAGCAATTGATTCCTTTCCTTTATGTTCTGCCTAGTAGACATCTTGGTAATCAAAGGTTGTGGATTGTTTTAATGGTTGAACTGTATATTCTAAGAAATAGCAAAAATGGGGTTTTATTACTAATTCGGACTATTAAGTGGTTGAATCTTTTGTTTATGTGAGTAAACGGGGTTGGAGAGTAAAACTTAGCAATTTATGAAAAGGATTTCAATGCAAAATCTTTGGAATTAATCTAATTAAGAGGAATTTGGGTTCTGGTTCGATAGTCCGAAAATCGGCAGGTTCCGGAAGTGGGAATACCGGATCCCGTATGGGGATTCCGGGAGAGGGAGTACCGGATCCCGTATGGGGTTTTTCGGAAGTGTGTACCGGATTAAGATCTCCGGACTGGGGTTTCCGAAAGGGAAGTTCCGAGTTTTAGGTTACCGGATCCCAAATGGGATTTCCGGAATTAAGCACCGGTTCCGGGTTGGAGACTCCGGAAGTAGGAGACCGGATCCCTAAATAGGAACTCCGAAAGTAAGGGACCGGATCCCTAAATGGGGATTCCGGAAGTGGGAACACCGGATCGTGGACTCCGGACTCGGAGTAAGTTCTAGGGTCAGCGGTTGGGTTTGTCACTAACCGAAATATATGATATGCTTTAGGTGTAAGGTCATTTCGAGTTGAGACGCATGGTTAGGGAGATCACTACAACCAGGTGCGTTCCCTTAACCTTTTTATATGGAATGAAATGTTAATCCTTTTTACTGAGCATGGTATGTTTTTTAGCACAAGTATTCACAAATTTGATAAATCTTTATGAAAGTATGTTTTCCCGCAAAGGCTTATTTAATCTTATGAAGTTGATTATCGAGATTATACGCTCTGTGATTTATTGTTGACTATATGCATATGTTATGTGGAGTCAGGTTGCACGATGGGATCGGTGTACCTCGTGAACTGATGATTTCTTGGGAGTTTATTGGAAACCGGTAGGGTGGAGTTCGTTTCCTTCCTACGTGGGTAATGGAGAGTCTGCTTGGGCCTCGATCGTGGGTTCGATGGGTACGATCCTTGAACACCGTGCAAATACCCATTTATGTGAAGATATATGATGACACGTTTGATTTATAAATGAAATGTTTTATACTTCAGAATTAAGCTTGTTTTCGGAGGGAATTCACTAGACCGTTTGGTCTAACCCTTGCTTTTCAAAACTAAACCATTTTCAAGAAAGCACGCTAGCAGTGCTTCAAGCAAGCGTAAGGAGACGAATTAAGCTAGGAGTCGGAAGCCTTAGTGCGAAGCGCTACAGTTCGATGAAAGCATAGATAGAAGGTCTCGGCTGTGGATAGAATGTCTTCCGTTATCAATTTTGGATAGATCAGACCTTAACTCCGTTAATGACAATTTATGTTTTGTAATTGGGACCCGACTTTGGGAATTTTATCTATGTCTTGATTATTAATGTTTTGGGTTGTTACAAATGGTATCAGAGCCTTAGTTTAAGGGATTTAGGTGACCGACGAAGTATCCTATACCGAGAATAGACGATCTATTTGATCAGTTGCAAGGAGCCAGTTATTTCTCCAAGATAGTCTTGAGGTCGGGCTATCACCAACTCAAAGTAAGGGAGGAGGACGTACCAAAAACAGCTTTCAGGACCAGATATGGACACCACGAGTTCTTGGTGATGCCATTCGGGCTAACCAACGCCCCAACGACTTTTATGGACCTGATGAATAGGGTGTGCCAACCTTATTTGGACAAGTTCGTGATCGTGTTTATAGACGACATTTTAGTGTTTTCAAGGACGGAGGAGAAACACGAAGGTCATCTTCGAACGATCCTAGAGTTATTAAAGCAAGAGAAACTGTATGAGAAGTTCTCTAAGTGCGAATTCTGGTTGAGGGAAGTGCAGTTCGTCGGACACGTGGTGTCTAGGAAAGGGATAATGGTAGATCCGTCTAAGATTGAAGCCATCCGAGACTGGGAGCAGCCTAAGAATCCGTCGGAAGTTCGAAGTTTCCTCGGATTGGCGGATAAAAGACTTTTCGCATATCGCCACGCCATTGACTTCTTTAACCAAGAAGAGTGTTAAGTTCGCCTGGTCAGAGGCTCAAGAAGAAGCCTTTCAGAAGCTGAAGGATATGCTGAGTAGCGCGCCGGTACCGAACGGTTCTGACGACTTCATGGTATTTAGTGATGCGTCGAAGTTGGGATTGGGATGTGTGCTAATGCAACGTGGAAAGGTGATCGCTTATGCCTCCCGGCAGTTGAAGGATCACGAGGTTCGGTACCCTACTCATGATTTAGAATTGACGGCTGTGGTTTTCGCTCTAAAGATTTGGCGGAATTATCTCTATGAGACAAAATGTCAGATCTTCACGGATCATAAAAGTTTGTGTCACCTCTTTGATAAAAAAGAGTTAAATATGCGCCAAAGAAGGTGGATCGAGTTGCAGACAGATTACGATTGCAAGATTGAGTATCACCCAGGAAAGGCAAACGTGGTGGCTGATGCATTGAGTCGAAAGGAAAGAAACGAGACTCCCACCATTGTGGCCATGAGGGCCGAAGTGATGCTTAATTTGTTAGCCGAGTTAAAGAAATGTCAAACTGAAGCCCTGGCAACCGAAAATCTCAAGAAAGAAAGAATGGTAGGGCAAACAACATCGTTAGTGGAAGATAGTTGTGGGATGAAATGTCTCAGCGGGAGGATCTGGGTCCCGAAACTCGGGGAACTCAGGAATGTGATTTTAGAAGAAGCCCACAAATCAAAATATTCGATTAATCCAGGAACTAACAAAATGTACGGGGATCTACGTCAAGACTACTGGTGGCCAAGGATGAAGAATGATATAGCCCATTTTGTAGAAAGATGTGTGACATGTTCTCGGGTAAAAATCGAACATCAGCGACCTTATGGGAAGCTCCAGTATTTACAGATACCTATGTAGAAGTGGGATCAGATTACAATGGATTTCGTAACCCACTTGCCTAAGACCCCGAAGGGTTACGACGCAATATGGGTAATCGTGGATCGAATTACGAAATCGTCACACTTCTTACCCATAAAGGAAACTTACTCGTTAGAAAGGCTTGCTAAGCTGTACATCGATGAGGTGGTAACCCGTCATGGTGTACCATCGTCAATAGTGTCGGACCGAGATAGCAGGTTTACCTCTGCGTTTTAGAAGAGCTTTCAAAGAGAAATGGGGTCGCAAATCAAGATGAGTACCGCGTATCATCCTCAGACCGACGGTCAGAGCGAGCGGACGATCCAAACGTTGGAAGATATGTTAAGGGCATGCGCCCTGGACTTTCAAGGTTCATGGGAGAAACACTTACCGCTAATCGAGTTCTCCTACAACAACAGCTATCACTCGAGCATCAAGGCAGCGTCGTATGAGGCACTCTATGGTAGGAAATGTCGAACACCGTTGTGTTGGAACGAGGTGGGAGAAAGACAATTGGCTGGACCGGAAATCGTACAAATGACCTCGGGCAAAATTGTTCAGGTGCGAGAACGGTTGAAGGTGGCTCGTTACCGACAAAAGAGCTACGCGGATAAAAGGAGGAAAGACAAAGAATTTCAGGTCGGGGAGAATGTGCTGTTGAGGGTATCTCCATGGAAGAGAGTGTTACGCTTCAGAAAAGGGGAAAGTTGAGTCTGCGTTATATCGGGCCATTTGAAATCATGGAACGCATTGGGGAAGTGGCTTCTCGATTAGACCTGCCCGAAGAGTTACGAGGTATACACAATGCATTTCATGTCTCAAATCTGAGGAAGTGTTTTGGCGGATGTGGGAAAGTCCGTGTCGCTTAGGGACGTAAGGGTAGACGAGTAGCTAAATTTTATGGAGGAACCCGAGGCCATTTCGGACTTTAAAGTGAGGAAGTTGAGGAACAAGGAGATCGGTCTTGTAAAAGTACAATGGCGACATCATAAAGGTCCAGAGGTGACTTGGGAATCGGAATCAGAGATGAGGGCGAAGTACCCGTATCTTTTCCATTAAGGAATTCCGGGGAAGGAATTTTTTAAGGAGGGAGTGTTGTAACAACCGGGTTTTCTATCAAAGATTTGATAGTTTTGTGGCTAAAGTCTAAATAAGGAAGAGTTGGGGGAAGGGCCTTTTTGCAATAAATGAAAGTTACATAAGGGAGCAGATCCCTAGGTTTTCTCATTATAATTCCATTTGTCTAGTCTTGGCGGCTGAGAAGAGAAACGAGAAAGGGAGAGGAAGATCGACATCAAGCATCGATTTTGTTAAGGAACGCTCCATATTTGCTAAGCAATTGATTCCTTTCCTTTATGTTCTGCCTAGTAGACATCTTGGTAATCAAAGGTTGTGGATTATTTTAATGGTTGAACTGTATATTCTAAGAAAGAGCAAAAATGGGGTTTTATTACTAATTCGGACTGTTAAGTGGTTGAATCTTTTGTTTATGTGAGTAAACGGGATTGGAGAGTAAAACTTAGCAATTTGAGGAAAGGATTTCATGGCAAAATCTTTGGAATTAATCTAATTAAGAGGAATGTGGGTTCTGGTTCGGCAGTCCGGAAATTGCCAGGTTTCGGAAGTGGGAATACCGGATCTCGTATGGGGATTTCGGGAGAGGGAATACCGGATCCCGTATGGGGTTTTCCGGAAGTGTGTACCAGATTAAGATCCCCGGAATGGGGTTTCCGGAAGGGAAGTTTTGGGTTTTAGGTTACCGGATCCCAAATGGGATATCCGGAATTGAGCACCGGTTCCGGGTTGGAGACTCCGGAAGTAGGAGACCTGATCCCTAAATGGGAACTCCAGAAGTAAGGGACCAGATCCCTAAATGGGGATTCCGGAAGTAGGAACACCGGATCGTGGACTCCGGACTCGAAGTAAGTTCTAGGGTCAGCGGTTGGGTTTGTCACTAACCGAAATGTATGATATGCTTTAGGTGTATGGCCAGTTCGAGTTGAGACACGTGGTTAGGGAGGTCACTACAACCAGGTGAGTTCCCTTAACCTTTTAACATGGAATGAAATGTTAATCCTTTTTACTGAGCATGGTATGTTTTTGAGCACAAGTATTCACAAATTTGATAAATCTTTATGAAAGTATGTTTTCCCGCAAAGGCTTATTTAATATTATGAAGTTGATTATCGAGATTATACGCTCTGTGATTTATTGTTGACTATATGCATATGTTATGTGGAGTCGGGTTGCACGGTGGGATCGGTGTACCTCGGGATCCGATGATCCCTTGGGAGTTTATTGGAAACCGATAGGGTGGAATTCGTTTCCTCCCTACGCGGGTAATGGGGAGTCTGCTTGGGCCCCGATGTGAGGCGAGAGGGAAGTCTGCTTGGGCCCCGATCGTGGGTTCGATGGGTACGATTCTTGAACACCGTGCAAATACCCCTGTATGTGATGATATATGATGACACGTTTGATTTATTAATGAAATGTTTTATACTTCAGAATTAAGCTTGTTTTCGGAGGGAATTCACTTGACCGTTTGGTCTAACCCTCGCTTTTCAAAACTAAACCATTTTCAGGAAAGCGCGCTAGCAGTGCTTCAAGCAAGGGTAAGGAGACGACTTAAGCTAGGGGTCGGAAGCCTTAGTGCGAAGCCCTACAGTTCGATGAAATCATAGATAGAAGGTCCCGGCTGTGGATAGAATGTCTTCCGCTGTCAGTTTTGGATAGATCAGACCTTAATTACTCTGTTAATGACAATTTATGTTTTGTAATTGGGACCCGACTTTGGGAATTTTATCTATGTCTTGATTATTAATGTTTTGGGTTGTTACAGATTTGTCCTTTCAATCTATTCAATAATCCTCTATTTGATAGTTCAGATAATAATGTTTTAAAGCCTAAAGATAACCATGTTTTTAAGAATGTGAAGATGGATTGGAGAGTCAAAGGATCATCTCTTGAGAAAGAAGTTCCAAAATCATCTGTTCCTACTCCAAATGCCAAGAAGAACAATGCTTATGAAGGTAAATATTTGTTAAGCCTGATTTCGTTTATTCTGTAAATCATTTAATCACGTTAGCTCAACAAAAAAATTGTTGTTCTTACTGTGGAACTAATGATTTTATTCATAAAGATTATGTTCAGTACTGGTACGGTACTTATAGGATTTCTTCAAATGTAACTACACCTAACAAACCAGGACCGAAGTTCCGTTGGTTACTAAAATCTAGTTAATCTGTTTTGCAAGTTCATCAGGTGTAGTGCTTAATGATAGAAGTATAACAAACACATGAATGGAAAACAGAAGAGAAGTTGTGTAGTTTTTGAAGAAGAGGGGGAATAAGAGATTGGCTTCTAAATAATTCGTTCAGAACCCGTACTTCAAAGAGATAAGACTTCTAAGTAAATCAGCTCAGGACTCGTACTTCAATGTTTCTGACTTCTGATTATTTCAAATTAGGACTCGGTCTTCAATGTTTTGACTTCTGAATTTACTTCAATCCTGGTAACTCAGAACTCGTTTTAATGATTAAGGATATTTTGATCCAAGTCTTGTTATATGTGCAGATTTTGTCAAGATTAAGATCTTTTGCACATGTTAAGGGGGAGTTTATTTAACTTTAAATTATTCTATCATGATTTGAGGGGGAGCTTAAACATTTCTGACTGTAAGTATCTTATGATCTTAATCTTAGATTGTTTGCTAAATGTTCAAACCACTCCTCTATTTTGAAACAGATTTTATGAATTCAGAAGTGTGCTTTTAAATATTTTTCATATCGGTCTCGGTTTATAACATCATTTCTGATCGTGTGTTTCCAATGATTAATACTTGTATATTATCTTTTCTATACTTTCAAGTATTCATACACACTGGTTCAACTTATTATTGACTTTGTTATTACCATGTCTCAAAATGAAACAATTTTTTCGATGGTAATACTCCCGTTTGTATTCCATTTTGTTGAGCATCATATATATATTTTTTACTTAAAAGAGTGTGCGTTTATTTCAATGATTGTTTATATTTGTTCATATAAACACTATCAAATTCTTTGATACCCTAATCCTTCATGATTATCTTTCATGATATTTGATCTGTGAAACATTGTTAGATTCTCAAACAAGTCTTTCGAATTCATTTCATTCATTCAATATCCTTGTTTTGAGAAATCTTCAAAGTTCAAATGCTCGTATATTAATGATATTCTTGTAGAGCATACATTCTGATGACAATGTCATTCACATGCTGAGATTCATAATTGTTCAAGCTAAACTATTGAACAACACATCTTTTTAGGACAAATTTCATGACATCAGTGTGTGAGCATGTTGGGAATAAATCTAGTTGAATAGAAGTTCAAGGTTTATTTTGTAAATAGCTTTATTGGGCTTAATCATTGTAATGGGCCATGAGCTTTAGTAGTTTAGGCCTAGGTATATAAAGCTTGATTAGCTTAATTGTTTAGGTTAATCATTTAGAATCATCCATTAACCATTGTAAACATACTCTCTGAATTCTCTGAATGGTTATGAAATAGATGGATGACAAGTTGAAATCATACTGCATTTATTGATTATTGTTCGTGATTTCTATTGTATTGCATGAATCTGGGATCCACAATTGGTATCAGAGCAAACAGACGATTCGATTCAAGGTGATTCCAAGGTTTTTGGTAAGTTTTTCTTTGGTTTCTGTCGACTGATAGGTTATTGAAAAAGTTCATCTTTCTGTTCTTGTTGAAATTGCTTGATTCTAATTATTCCATCTAATTCATATTAGTAATATTAGAGTTTCTGCAATTTTTAAGTGTCCAGTTCGTTCGTTTGAGTGTTTTCTAAGCAAAAGAAAATTTTCAAGTTTTTGAGTCTCTGTTTTTGAGTCCCTATTTCGCTACTATCCGGACGCGATATTCCGGATTGTCCAAGTTTTCGGACTATCTACTTCCCGGATCGCTCAAGTTCCCGGACATGCTTATCCGGTTTGCTCAAAGTTCTCGGTAAGTCTTTTCTATCCGGACCACACATCTTTCCGGACATCAGAGTTTTGGTAACCTTGATCGGACACTTCTGCTTCCTGATTTCATCCAGAAAGTTCTACTACCCGGTATCTTTATCTTTCTGGGAAGCATTTTATTCGGTCACTTATTTCTTCCGGTAACCTTGAGTTATCCGGTTTCCTTTGGTTTATTCGGTAACTCTTGCTTACCCGGTCAATCTATTCGGACACCTCACACAATTCTGATCCGAACACTTCCTGATTAGACACATTTATCCGAATTCCTATCTGGTAAGTCTGTTTTTTAATTTTTTACCAGTATTTTAGTTAGTTTCACTCTTAGATCCTGCGTTAGGACTGTCACTCATAGTGCCTTGCGTTAGGATTTCCACCTTGAATCAACACTTCTGTCTGACGATCATGTTAGTGCACACACACGATGTCTCGCGACGCCTTAGCTATCGGTACCGACGCCAAGCCTCCGACTCTCTATCGAGGAGAATACAACCAATGGCGAGACAAATTTATCATCTTTATCGAAGCTAAAGATAACTTCGAATACATCTGGAAACCTCTCACTGAAGGCCCACAAGAAACTCCAATGACAATTGTACTAGCTCAAGCAGACGGTACTGCTGCAGCTCGACCTACGACCAAGACTTATATCCATATGACCGACGAGGAGAAGAGCAGATTTGATGGTGAAAAACATGCTAAGCGATATCTGGTCCAAAGTCTACCGAACGAGATCTACACGGCCGTTGACAACTACAAGGGAACTTCCAAAGGCATGTGGGATCAAGTTGAGAAGATGATGAGTGGGAGTAAGGTGGGAAATCAGTTAAAGGTCAACAGCTGCATCACCCGATATGATGATTTCAAGCAGCGAAAGGGCGAATCAATAACTCAGGCATATGAATGATTCTGCCTTCTTCTGAACGAGCTCCACAAGAACAAGATCTCTCGATCTAACACGGAGAATGGCCTCAAGTTCTTAAACAATCTCCTGTCAGAATGGAAAGTGTTTGCTTCTCATATCAAACATAACAATCTGATTGAGAATGTCCCAATCCATGAGCTTTATGAGATGCTCATGCAAGACGAGGATGAAGTCATGGAGACATTGAGCACTCAGAAATCATCTTCCAGATCTCAAGCCGATCCCCTCGCTCTTGTATCTTCAAAAAGCAGCAAGTCATCCAGCCGTCACTCCAAGAGAGCCCAAGTGTCCAGTGAATCAGAATCAGAAACTGAAGAAACAAAGGAAAGTGACTCTGAACCTGAGCTGAATGAAATAAAGAAAGCAATGGCCCTGATCACCAAGTCTTTTAAAAGAAAGAAGTTCTTCAAGAAACCTTCCTCTAATAATCATCGCTACTTCACTACTCCCAACAAGCGCCATGATTATAAGGAGAAATATGAAGGAAATAGAAAGTCTGATGAGCACAAGCATTCAGATCATAAGGAGAAGAACGAATGAAAGCCTGATTCAAGAACAAAGATGAGCCAGTCACGTGCTATAACTGCAGAAAATTGGGCCACTTTGCCAAAGACTTCCGAAAGCCCGTTGTACGTAACGTGGAATACTACAAGGCAAAACTACTGTTAGCAGAACAGAAAGCTGCAGGAAAGGCACTGTTAGTTGAAGACGACCACTGGCTAAATCGTTCCGACGACGAAAGCGATTCTGAAGATGCCAACGCTTTCATGGGCAACCATTCTCCTCCGCCATATCAAGGAAATCTTTGTCAGGTATGTATCCCTATCTATCAAGGCTTAGTCGATCAGATGCAACCACTTGTTCAAATAATAGACTCCTATAAAGCTTCCACTAATGAACAACTGCTTAAAATTAACTCTTTAAAAGAAAAGCTAGATGTTTAAAAGAGAATCACTAATAAATATAAGCCCGACAATGCCAATCTGAAAGAAAAGTGTGCAAATCTTTCCATTGCACCCAAAGATCTTAGGGCTAAGATATCTGATCTAACCTCAAAACTTGATCAGTGTGAGAATGAGAAAGCATAGATTATCTATCAATGCTCCTCTCTTCAAATTCAACACAAAGAGTTTGTTTCTAAAATAACTGATCTTGAAACTAAACTTCATAAAAGAGGCCAAACTGATCAAACGATTCATATGAACAGACCTAAGGAATTCACGTAATTTAACAAAGAATGGGGAATTGGGTACGACAACCCACAATACTTGAAAAAGGTTTTAACAATGAGAACTACTATTTACGGATGTAACTCTCTTGGTCTCGAGAAAAAGTTTCCCGAATACAGAATCAAATGGACTGGACCTCTCGAGGAAAAGGAAGAGGAAACTGAGGAATACAAACGCAAACACACTTCTAAAATGCAATTACCCTTTGCGTATGAAGCTCTCAACTAGAATTACAAGAAAAATAAATCCAAGTACCTTTCGAATGACTACTTTGACGGCTATAAGGTTTCAAAGCCCAAGGATTCCTCTAAAAAGGATGAGGCCCCAGCACGGCAGCACCTGAAACCAAATCTGAGACAGACGAGTTTAAACGCTAAGTTCCTCCTGTTGTTTTGGAATCAAAAGTAGTCGAGTTAGAGGTGACATTCGAAAAGGAAAGGACTAATTTTCGAAAGGAAAAACAAGAGTTTTTAACTGAACTTGAGAAACTCAAATCCACCAAAACCGAATCTACATCTGTTGAGGACAAGGAACTCCTTCGGGTAGAAGTCAATAGGCTCACATCCAAACTGTCTGCCTTGGCAACAGAAGTGATGCAAGTGCAAGTGAGTAAAAGTCAACTCCAAGAGAAGTTTGACCAACTCCAAAAAGAAAAGGTGAATCTACCCGAACCTTCCTCGGACTCCTCAATTACATCTTCGTGTAAGGCCTTTATTGGCAAAACTTCTTCGAGAAAAGGAAAAGAGTCTCAAGATGACTGTGTTCAAAAGAATCTTAACTCTGAATTTCAAAAAGCTTCCGCAACAGATTCTTCTGAAAACACAGACTCAAAGTGTTCCTCACATTCGTCGACCAATCATGTTCCATCTGTGCTTGATATTAATTTTTCAGCATATATGAATTCCGATGAAAGTTCAAATGAAGAGTTTGCTAAGTTTGAATTCGACAAACCTCTTCCAAACCACACCGACTTTCTGTCTAACGCAGTAAATCGACCGGTCAAATTTCTTAAAGGCGAGTGTTCTTCAAAACTCAAGAACCCGTTTGTGAACAACGTTTCTAAAACCAATTCTCATTCTCAAAAATGTTCACAGACGCGACGACAAAAGACTGGTCGAAGAAATGATAGAAATCCTTCCTACTCAAACTCTGCTGACCATACCGTTAATGATTTTTCAGATAAAAATGGTCGGGCCAAACAAGACAAACCAAAGTGGGTAGCCAAAGGATCTAACAAGAGAAAGTTGGAGTCAAATTCATTTAATTCTGCTTTCAGTTCTAGGAAAAACATTAATAATTGTGGTTTTCATGATTTGAATAATTCTGTTGAACAAGGTATTAAATTTCTGTTAAGACTTTATTCCATACAACAATTGATTCAATTATCCCATGATTGTTTGTGTTGTTCTAACTTTGGATTGAATGATTTTGATGATAATCGTTATGCATCTGATTTGTTTGGTTTTTATCATGTCTTTAATTCAAAACCCAAGCGTAAGTCTCGTAAACCCAAAAGGAAGCCCAAATCAAAATGGGTTCCCCAGACAGGTGTTAAACCTAACCTTCCAAGACCCATTTTCAAAATGGGTACCTAAAAATCCCTAATCTCGTTTTAGCAGGACGATCATGTGTGGTACTTAGACTCAGGATGCTCCAAGCACATGACCTAAAGGAGGGAGCTGCTCACGAACTTCAAAGAGAAATATTGCGGAGACGTTTGGGAATGATGACAAAGCGCCGATTATGGGCTACAGCGACATAGTTCAAGATAAGATCACAATCAAGAATATGTCATACGTCGAGGGATTGGGACACAACCTGTTCAGCATCGGACAATTCTGCGACAAAGATCTCGAGGTCAACTTCAAAGCTAAAAGGTGTAGCGTCTGTACTGAAGACGAAAAGGAATTACTCGTTGGAACTCGGAAAACCAACCTCTACACCATCGACCTCTCCGCCCTGAAGACCGATGATTCAGTCTTCCTCATATCGAAGGCTAACTCTCAACAATCGTGGATCTGGCATCGACGACTCTCACACCTCAACTTCAAGAACATCAACAAATTGGTGCTAGGCGGACACGTTAAAGGCATACCCGAGCTCAAGTTCGAGAAAGACAGACTCTGCGGGGCATGCGAAATGGGCAAGATGAAGCGAGCCACTCACAAGCCGAAGGCCGCTCCGAGCACGTCTCGGTCCCTCGAACTCATCCATATGGATTTGTGTGGACCGATGCACGTTCAAAGCATCAACAAGAAGAAATACGCCCTGGTAATGGTCGACGACTTTTCACGCTACACATGGGTAAAGTTCCTGCACTCCAAAGACGAAACCCCGGAGCTCATCATCACCCACCTGAAGACCATTCAACTGAATCTACGATAGCTAGTTCAGTCAATCAGGATGGACAACGGGACGGAGTTCAAGAACCAAACGCTGGACGAATACCTGACATCTATAGGTATTTTGCACAACGTTTCTGCCGCAAGGACTCCTCAGCAAAACGGAGCGGTAGAACGGCGGAACCGTACTCTTGTTGAAGCCGCTCGCACGATGTTGTCACAATCCAAGTTTCCGCTATTTCTCTGGGCTGAAGATGTTGCAACTACTTGCTACACACAAAACTGCTCCATCATCAACAAGCGGTTCAACAAAACCCCATACAAGATCATCAACAACCGCATCCCGAATATCAAGTACTTCCACGCATCGGGTGCACGTGCTACGTCTTAAATGACAAGGATGACCTCGACAAGTTCAGTCTAAAGGCAGATGAAAGAGTATTCATCGGATACTCAATGCAGGTTAAAGCATATCGCGTTTACAACAAACGGACCAAAACCGTCATCGAAAGCGTAAACGTGACTTTTGACGAAGCCGCAGATTTGGCTTCTGAACAAATTAGTTCAGAACCCACACTAACTGGCATGTTAGCTTCCGAACACTCTCATTCGGGATCTACACAAACCCCAGTAAATCCAAATCATGCATCTATGTCAAAATCACATCTCTCTGATTTAGATTTACTTTTTGAACACTTTTACGATGAGTTCTTTAATATGCCTAATCCTCGTGTAATTGTGCAACCTAGGGATGGAGCTGCTGAACTCGAGAACTCGCCGAATCTCTCCGGTCCGCTACCATCAACCAACACCCAACTCTAACCTTGGAATCCCATCAAAGTTCAACGGACACAACTACTGAAACGGCTAATCCCTCGGAGGAACCTGTGCCAAATCTAGAACTCATTCCAAAAGATTCGTCCTCTACAATTGACATGGATCAACCTCTGGATTCCCCAGAGGTTGCTCAACCAACGACGAATCCCGCTCAGTCTCCTCCAAGGAACCGTCCGTCATCTCTTGAAGCCGTTCAAGACCTTCCCCCCGGTGAGTATGTGGACCCGGACAACTCTCATGCGACTCATCAACCGCTTCCACACACCACCAAATGGACAAAAGCACACCCTCTCCACCAGATCATCGACGATCCTTCTACACCGGTTCAGACGCGAGGTGCCTCTGCCAATTTCTGCTTGTTTTCCGACTTTCTAAGCAAAATCGAGCCCAACATCGTCTCTGAAGCTCTTAATGATCCGGACTGGGTAATTGCAATGCAAGAGGAACTCAACCAGTTCAAGGCCCTCAAGGTATGGCGACTTCTCCCACGTCCAACCAACAAGATGGTTATCGGAACCAAGTGGATATTCAAGAACAAGAAAGACGAAGATGGCATCGTTGTCCACAACAAGGCACGCCTCGTGGCCAAAGGATACCGCCAGCAAGAGGGAATTGACTATGACGAGACATACGCTCCGGTAGCCCGAATAGAAGCCATACGTATGTTCCTTGCATACGCCACACACAAGAACATCACGGTCTTCCAAATAGATGTCAAGACCGCCTTCCTCAACAGCGTAATCAAGGAAGAAGTTTACGTCTCGCAACCGAATGGGTTCGTGGATGACTCCAAGCCAAACCACATATACATCCTCGACAAGGCTTTATACGGTCTTAAGCAAGCTCTACGTGCCTGGTATGATGCTCTGTCCAAATTCTTAATCAAAGAAGGTTTTTCAAAAAGTAAAATCGACACTACTTTGTTTATTAAGAATGGAAATGGTCACATTATTTTAGTCCAAGTCTATGTTGACGATATCATTTTTGGTTCCACTAACCCTTAGTATTGTAAGAGTTTTTCAAAACTCATGGGAAAATATTTTCAAATGAGCATGTTAAGTGAAATGATATTTTTCTTCGGTCTCCAAGTTAAGCAAATGTCGACCAGGATATTCATTAACCAGGCTAAGTACATCCGGGATATTCTTCGGAAATACCAGATGGAACAATCCTCACCTATGAAAACTCCCATGACGCCCGGTACGCGGTTACACGCCGATCCTAACGGAAAGGATGTGGATACCAAGACCTACCGAGGGATGATATGTTCTTTAATGTACTTAATGGCAAGTAGACCGGATATCATGTTTTCAACATTTCTTTGCGCCCGTTTTCAATCAATACCAAAAGAGTCTCATTTAATTGCTGTCAAACGAATTTTTTGTTACTTAAAAGGTACTGCTGATCTTGGCTTGTGGTACCCGAAAGAGACAGGTTTTGAGCTTACGGCTTATTCGGACGCGGACCATGCGGAAAACATGCTGGATCAGAAAAGAACTTCGGGACACGTGCAGTTCCTGGGCCACAGTCTCGTTAGCTGGCGTCCAAGAAGCATCAGTGTGTCTCCACATCTACTGCTGAGGTGGAGTACGTGGCCGCCGCGAGCTGTTGTTCACAAGTGATATGGATGCACACTCAGCTTAAGGATTACAGATTCACCTATTCCAAGGTTCCCATCTACTGCAACTCGAAGAGCGCAATCGCGATTTCAAGCAATCTGGTGCAGCACACCAAAACGAAGCATATTGACGTTCGGTATCATTTCATCAAGGATCACGTCGAAAGAGGTACAATCGAACTCTACTTCGTTAATACAGGACATCAGATAGCAGACCTTTTTATAAAACCCTTGGACGAAAAACGCTTTAATTATCTTGTGTCCAAGCTTAATATGCTCAATCTGAAGGTTTAACGGGTGTATGCGCCCGGTACAATTTCCATACACTTACGTGGAACTGTCTAATCATCATATGGTGTCCAAACTCCAGATGATAAAGTACACACTTCCTCGTATCTGTATTCTACTTGTATCGCGCACATCTCTTATTAAACCTCTGTATTAATTAGGTAGATTTCGTTTGTTTGTTTCTTTTCGGTTGTGATTTTCTTGCCTTTCTTTTCCCTGTCTATTATGTTTCTATTTATACCGCACTTGCATTTCACAAAACTGCTCATATGTTCAGGGGGAGCACATACGACTAAGTCCAAACAAGTAAGTTCGTTCTACGTTTGAGGGGAAGCGTCACACATTTGTTTTTCTTAATATCATAAGTTTTTCTTTGTGTGTATGGCTTAACCCAAAGTTGTTTTTCAAAAAGCACATTTTTTGCACAATCCGAGGGGTAGCATTGTATTTCTATGAAAAATTCGAGGGGGAGCGTTTCTTCAAAACATCCTATTCTTTTGAGGTTTGAAAATATTTTCTGCAAAGTCCAGGGTCATTTTTGTGAAATGTTCTCAATCTTCCCGGACAAGTATCCGAATACTTTTCCCGGACACCCTATCCGGACCGGGTAGGTTTTCGGATAAACCCTCCGGATACCTAGGTTTCCGGATAAACCCTCCCGAATACCTAGTCCTCCTATAAATACCCGGCTTCCTTCACTTTCAAAACTTTTTCTGGATTCTCTCGAAAACCCCCTCGACCCTAAAACCCTCGGATATCTCTTAACTCACTCGTTTTAACTCGGATTTTGTCTAAAATCTCAGGTATGTACTCCATTTCTAATCTCCTATCATTTTCGTACATATTCACGCACAAATTGACGCTTAATTTGTTCATTTGGTCGACCGATTGGTCGTTCGGACTCGAACCAAATGTCGGTTCATATTCCGACCGTGTGGGGATGTTTTAGGCTCTATTTTCGCTTGATAGTTGTTCCTTTACTAGATTAAACCTTCCTAGGATAGTTAGAAGTGTGTTCTGATATTGATTTGGCCTATTTTAATCGTACCCGGATGTTGTCCGGATAGTTCAGATCTATCCGGACACATTCAACTTACCCGGACACCATCATCAACCGGTAAGTTGTAACGTCCCAAAACATACATAGACATAATATAGATAAATAATCCCAAAATGGGTCCCAATTACATAATTAAATTGTCATAAGCTGAATATAAGTCTGAACTATTCAAAATTTGGACAGTGGAAAACATCATGTCCACAGCCGAGAATTTCTATCTACGTAATCTAATAACAAAACTATGGAGTCTTTCTAAGCCTCCATCTCGATGCTCAAACCATCTCCTTACTCTTACTTGGAGCACCACTATTTCGCTTTCCTGAAAATGGTTTAGTTTTGAAAAGCGAGGGTTAGACCAAACGGTCTAGTGATTTCCCTCCGAAAACGACTTTTAACCACAAATAAAAATCATTTCATAAATACATTACACGTCTCCACATAAGGCATCAAACATGGGTACTTGCACAATGCTCATGGATCGTACAAACCAGAACCACGATTGGGGCCCAAGCAGACTCCCCTCTCGCCTCAAATCGGGGCCCAAGCAGACTCCCCATTATCCGAGTAGGAAGGAAACGAATTCCATCCTACCGGCTCATAACAAACTCCCAATGGATCATCCGATCCCGAGGTACTCTGATCCCACTGTGCAACCCGACTCCACATAACATATACATAGCTAACAGTAAATCACAACGCGTGAAATCTTTATAATCATTCATTCATGCTAAATAAGCCTTTCAAAACATACTTTCATGTGATAATTTATAAAAGCTTGTAAACAGGTCATACTCGTAAAACATGCCATGATCAGTAAAACATTTAACATCTCATTTCACGTAAAAAGGATTAAGGGAACTCACCTGATAGAGAAGTTAAGTGCACACCTGTCCTACCTTCGAGCTAACCGAGCTTGACACCTAAAAAGATCAGATATCGCGTATCAGCTACAGCTATTCGGACAACACCGTCCGGATACTAAACTTTCCGGAATCTAAACTTTTCGGGTGCTAACCCACCCCTTTCCGGACACAATACCTTTCCGGACACACTACTACCCGGACCCAAATCTTTCCAGACACGCTACTACCCGGTCACAAATACTTCCGGATGGTAGTCCGGATACCACTTACCGGGTACTATGCTCTCCGGTATCCTCATCCGGAAGCCGGTTCTTACCCGGTGAGACACCTCATCCGGGAACCCAACTATCCGGATCCCGCAATACTAAATTTTATCCGGGAAACTCCCACTGTCCGGACTCCAACTATCCGGACAGGGTGACATCCGGTAACCTACGAACTGGGAAAACCCAAACTTCCCAAAAATCGATTTGCACAAGCGATAATTTCCCAAACTTGATTAGATACATGATTAGGCACACATTCTCAACTTAAACAACCGTTTTAATCAACCATTTCTTGATTACTAAGCTAGTTCTCACCTTAACTCCATTAATGACATTTTTAGGTGAAGAACATAGTGAAACTTAGGGTTTTTCCACCAATTCCTTAGACAAATCAGTAAAGACAATATGAAATAGCAAGAAGAAGAGTTTTGGATGAGGTTACCTTCAGCGATTTCTTCCTCAAATGATTCCTCCCAATTTGTTCTTCTTCATTTTTCACAGCCGCAAACACCAAATCAGATGAAGAAATATGAGGTGACCTAGGGATTGCTGCCTTTATATACTTCCTCTATATTGCCCCTTTAGTTCCTCATATTTTTCGCTTATTACACTATGGCCACAACATTTCATTTAATCATTTAAATACCCGGTTGTTACAACACTCACCCCTTAAAAGAATTCCGTCCCCAGAATTCCTTAATGGAAAAGATGCGGGTACTTCGCCCTCATCTCCGCTTCCAATTCCCAAGTTGCTTCTTGACCTTTATGATGTCGCCATTGAACTTTTACAAGACTGATCTCCTTGTTCCTAAATTTCTTCACTTTAAAGTCCAAAATGGCTTCGGGCTCTTCCACGAAGCTTAGTTTTTCGTCTATTCGCACAACTTGTAATGACACGACCACACCGGCCTTCAACCCACGCTCTCATAAAAGAGACATGAAACACCTCACGTATCCCACATATCCAATAAACATACTCATTCTATAAACCGATTCCTCAAGTCGGAGTATTACTACAACCGACTCACTAATACATGGCTCAATCCTCTTTTCTTTCGCTATACCCCTTTTCTACATCCAAACTCAACCGAACTAAACCAGACCAACCCAAACCGAACCAAACTGAACCAAACCAAACCAAGCTGAACCAAACCAAACCAAACTGAACCAAACCGAACCAAACCAAACCAAACCAAACCGAACCAAACCAAACCAAGCTGAACCAATACCTTTGGCATCGGACCGGCCCCCAACTTAGGTTTTACGATTCACACTTCCAAATTTAACAACTTTGGTTTCAACGGATCTTCCAAGCACCTCTGTATACGATCACGGCTTTCCCATACCTTTTCACTTCCTTAAAGAAGAAATTTCACCGAGTTTCGCAACAATGACATGAAACTTTTACTAACATCGGCAACCACCCAATTTGCCAATCTTAGCACCAGGTCAAACTTGAACTTTCTAATCCACCTTCCTACCACGTCAAGCACCTAACACAAATAATTTCTTTCCTTCAAAACACGTTGACCATAAGTCAACACTATGTACCGCTACATACGCTTCCACTACGTTCTCTTTCCATACTTGTACACCACTAAACCACCATTCAGGGTAAGGAATCAATCACCTTGAAGTTTTACGTTCACCTTTTCACTGCATCCAAAAGACGTCCAACTAAAAGGAGCGACCACACCTACTCCAAACTATTCCAAGTAACACATTGTTGAACCCTATGCTCACATCAAAATAGTGAACATCCCAATAGTTATTCAAATATGACGATCTTACACTTTGAGTGTCCCATACAACCACTTATGCCATGCCTTTCCGAAGGTATAGATCACATTCCTTTAAGGAAAGATTCATTGACTCATACGAGTCTCTCTAGACTTAAACCAAGACATACGCCAAAATGTCCCCCTCTCATAACTACACGAGTAGTTCCAGTACCCGTCATTAGCATCGCATTAAACATTTCTCCACTCATGGTGTCAATACCACTCTTCTCACTTAATGTTCTTTCGCTTGCTTGAACATGTCGCCTTAACCTCCTCTTGCTAGCCTGGGCATTGTTTGCCTATCAGCATCCACTTCATTCCCAATCATTCCAAACATGACAACCACACTTGTGTTACCAAGCCCAACCAACGGTTTCACCACCGTTCTAATTTAAGATAATCAACCAAGTCCTCCTGTAATAACATTCGATGTTTCTCATTTCCCAAGTAGGGTCAACCTGCTTACCAAAATTTATTCGACGGTATTTTATTGATCCCATCACGAACTCACTCTGTGACTCATGCCACTAAAACACCTGATTCCTCTCTTGGGTATCCACCGTTTTCTAGCAATAAACATATCATAACCCTCAGCTTACAATCCATGCATCCCAACTACATGCTTAATACTTTGTACTCTCATCCACAACATCACACCGCCGACCAAGTGCTTTCGGCCATTTGCACACATAACAATTCTTGCTTTCATGTCCACCTTAGTTCATAATTAACCAAGCCTATCTCATGTCCTGCCTGTCTCTGAATTTAGACAAACCACAACTCGCGATTTCCTGTGCTTGCTCAAATATACGTCCCTCCACAGACCATTGCGAGCTCCACGAAAGTCATCCCAACGACAAGGCACAATCTCATACAAATTAATTCTCCAAGCACCAGTTTTGGTTGTGCTGACTACCTTCTTCCTATACATGTCATCAAATCCCTTAGCGCACACCTAGCTACAACAGCTGCTTCACATTCGGCACACCTACAGTAAGTAGCCTAACCGCTCACCGCGTATACATCTCTCCCGACAACCCTTCATTTCCTTAGGTAAATTTCGTGAAATAACCGCATCATAATTTCTTCTCACATCCCAGTCTCCCCATGATGATCTCAAAACTGGACACTTTTAACGGTCATCCCTTTAGCATCCATAGCTAACACGGTGAAGTTTCCACCATCTCACCGATATGCAAAGAGTCCCAATGGAACCTACCATTCCCAACATATCGTAACTAACTTTGCGCCCTACTGTCCGTACTAGCTAAGGAATAAGACTCGTATGGTGCGTAGTCTAATTACAGTACCATTCACCACTCTGACTCAAATCTGAAAGCATTTCACCAGGGCACATTATCTACTTATTAACATGCTACCACTAAGAGTTTCTCAATAGCCTTCGGCTTCAACATGTGTATGCCCGCTCCACGGGAAATCACATCACCCATTATCCAACATTAACCAGCTCAACACTCGAGACTTCCACTGTTTCCCGCTCTCATCTAACTGAAACACTAAGGTCGTAACCCGACCGAAATCAAATCAATTGAACATTTTCCATTTCAACCCCTCCTTGTTCTTAACTTTTTCGTCCACTACGACCTACAGAGTTCATAGCCTTCATGCATGACGACACAACGATTTTAAATCATTTTACACACTTAAAAATTTGATAGATACCATAATGAGAAACAAATTGGCATATACATAACACCTCACTACTCAAGTCAAAATGTAAACACAACGACCCTAAGGTCGCTCACATGCCACCCCAAGATAATTCTCGACTTAGTCAACCGAACCAGTATTGATCCAAATAAAACGTGTTTAATAAAACATTTCTAATACGATTTAAAACCTCAGAACGAAATCACTTATACGGAGTGAGTTAGTCGGCTCCCACACTATTTTATATGTTAAAAGTACTAATACTCATTTTGGTCATAAAACTTTTGCGGTAAACGTTTTCATGACTTTCACTACAGGGTTTACCCTTACATGGAAAAAGTAAAATAATTCACAGATCACCATGCTCAAAATACCATCGTGTGTTGTAAACGAGTTTATCTTTTCTTTAAACACACGCTCGCGCGTGTCGGCTTATTTTCCAAAAATAAAACAAGGAGTTCGTTATGTTTGTAAACATTCTTTAACACAATAAGAATCCATGTAAATCATTTAAGAAAGACACCATGCATGAAACTAACTTTGCGATGAAGGCTATTCATTCTAACCAGGTCCAACATTACTCCTACAGGAACTTATTGTCGACATTCAACTTTCGACCATCGGTCGCCTTCTCATTCTCATATCCACTTGTGGTACAGTTGCTTCACAACCCTTCAAATTTCGTATAGACCAAAGATCCGCAACCATGCGATTTCAAAATTTAACCTTTAAGGTCGAATAACGATCGATTAACTCGTGTCCTACCCACACACATGTTTTGACCCATCACTAACATCTTTTCTTCACCAATCTAACCACTACCCCGCTTGACTAACAATCAATGGCTCGTTTTCTTCACCCGTTTACATTTGAAGCTTTCAAGATTTCAGTCACAGTTCTCATCCCAACTGGTCGACCCATCAAACCAAGGAATGGAGACTCACTAGAAACTAGAAGCTCATCCTTATATCGTCCTTCATTCACTTTTGAACCCATAGTTTCCACCCTTGATCGGTTCATCACCGCTTTGAACCACACTCCTTCTAGAAAGTGCCAACAAATCTCTTTATGAACGACCTCACGCATTAAAACAAAGTCGTAAGCATCATAACGAAACCATGTTACCATCACAGTTACATTCCACTTTCCTCCAAGGACTGCCTCAACTACAACAATATACCATATAATACAAGAACTAGAACAACCGCAAACAATCACCACTCAACTCAACTTCGCAACATAAGGCAATTCGAGCACGTACATGTACCTGTAAATTCACAATTACACTGGCCAGGTGTAATGTAAATTTACCATACATGACAGTCCTCATTACCCTATTTTTCTAACGCACCTAGAGTGATCTTTCTTAAAGGCATCCTATATCTCGGTTGTGTCCCTCAAATCACAGTTTAAGTTTAGGCCCGTCCGGTCACCTAAATCCCTTAAACTATGGCTCTGATACCATTTGTAACGTCCCAAAACATCCATAGACATAATATAGATAAATAATCCCAAAATGGGTCCCAATTACATAATTAAATTGTCATAAGCTGAATATAAGTCTGAACTATTCAAAATTTGGACAACGGAAAACATCATATCCACAGCCGAGAATTTCTATCTACGTAATCTAATAACAAAACTATGGAGTCTTGCTAAGCCTCCATCTCGATGCTCAAGCCATCTCCTTACTCTTACTTGGAGCACCACTATTTCGTTTTCCTGAAAATGGTTTAGTTTTGAAAAGCGAGGGTTAGACCAAACGGTCTAGTGATTTCCCTCCGAAAACGACTTTTAACCACAATTAAAAATCATTTCATAAATACATTACACGTCTCCACATAAGGCATCAAACATGGGTACTTGCACAATGCTCATGGATCGTACAAACCAGAACCACGATCGGGGCCCAAGCACACTCCCCTCTCGCCTCATATCGGGGCCCAAGCAGACTCCCCATTATCCGAGTAGGAAGGAAACGAATTCCATCCTACCAGCTCATAACAAACTCCCAAGGGATCATCCGATCCCGAGGTACTCTAATCCCACTGTGCAACCCGACTAAACATAACATACACATAGCTAACAGTAAATCACAACGCGTGAAATCTTTATAATCATTCATTCATGCTAAATAAGCCTTTCAAAACATACTTTCATGTGATAATTTATAAAAGCTTGTAAACAGGTCATACTCGTAAAACATGCCATGATCAGTAAAACATTTAACATCTCATTTCACGTAAAAAGGATTAAGGGAACTCACCTGATAGCGAAGTTAAGTGCACACCTGTCCTACCTTCGAGCTAACCGAGCTTGACACCTAAAAAGATCAGATATCGCGTATCAGCTACAGCTATCCGGACAACACCGTCCGGATACTAAACTTTCCGGAATCTAAACTTTTCGGGTGCTAACCCACCCCTTTCCGGACACACTACTACGTGAACCCAAATATTTCCGGACACGCTACTACCCGGTCACAAATACTTCCGGATGGTAGTCCGGATACCACTTACCGGGTACTATGCTCTCCGGTCTCCTCATCCGGAAGCCGGTTCTTACCCGGTGAGACACCTCATCCGGGAACCCAACTATCTGGATCCCGTAATACTAAATTTTATCCGGGAAACTCCCACTATCCGGACGGGGCGACATCCGGTAACCTACGAACTGGGAAAACCCAAACTTCCCAAAAATTGATTTGCACAAGCGATAATTTCCCAAACTTGATTAGATACACGATTAGGCACACATTCTCAACTTAAACAACCGTTTAATCAACTATTTCTTGATTACTAAGCTAGTTCTCACCTTAACTCCATTAATGACATTTTTAGGTGAAGAACACAGTGAAACTTAGGGTTTTTCCACCAATTCCTTAGACAAATCAGTAAAGACAATATGAATAGCAAGAAGAAGAGTTTTGGATGAGGTTACCTTCAACGATTTCTTCCTCAAATGATTCCTCCCAATTTGTTCTTCTTCTCTTCTCACTGTCGCAAACACCAAATCAGATGAAGAAATATGAGGTGACCTAGGTATTGCTGCCTTTATATACTTCCTCTATATTGCCCCTTTGGTCCCTCATATTTTTCCTTTATTACACTATGGCCACAACATTTCATTTAATCATTTAAATACCCGGTTGTTACATAAGTTATTATACCCGGTAACCATCTCGTCCGGTAAGTACTTCTATCCGGAAAGCATCTCACTCGGTAACCTATGTTGTCCGGAAACCTTCATGGTGTCCGGTAAGTTCAACTATCCGGGTTGGACATGTTTTTGTCCGGTAAGCTCTATCATCCGGACACCCTAGTTGTCCGGTAAGTTTCAATTTTGTCTGGTAAGTCTCAAATTGTCGGGTAAGTCTGTGTATCCGGATAACTAATGTACCCGGTAACTTATGTTATTCGGTGACCATTGTATCCGGGCACCCTATCTTACCGGATGCTCCCTGTTTCCGGACACCTTGGCCATTCCAGTACCCTGTTCCTCACTGCCATTCCTCAATCCATTCCAGATTGAGCCGATCATCGCCAAGGTACGCACTTTCATCTTGCAAACAGTTGTATACTAAAACCGTGTCTTTCAGGTACACATATGGCGGATCAACAACACCAAGGCAACCCTCCTCAAGAGGAGTTCATTGATGAGGAGGCATACAACGCCTTATTATCACCCGACTACTTTTCTGAAATCGAGGGCAACAACCATCACCTCGACGTTGCTGAGTTCAGACCCCAACATCGTGTGGTTATGGACATCCTACTCGGCCACCCACTCCGATACGCACTCACGGCGACTACCGATGTCCCGGTTCTTTATTTACAACAAGTTTGGAACACCATCCGGGTCGTCACTAGCAACAACAGTCAGACGATTATAGCAACACTCGATCACTACCCATTCGTACTCACGCCAGACTCTTTCCAACGACTTTTATCTCTACGGAAGCGACTGCTGCCGGCCGAGCTGCATACGACCCAACCATCGATGACGACACCCTTTGTGTCAAAATTCGGGCACTGGGGTAAAACCACGCACTGAACCGCCCATCCGCCTTCAACCGCAAGTACCTGGAACCACTGTGGTACACCCTCTTCACTATCCTGAACATGTGCCTATCCTCAAGGTGGAAAGGGATAGACCAGTGCACCGAAAACTTCCTACACCTAGTTCACGCAGTCATCTACGACCGTCATGTGGACTTCTCCATCATCATCTGGAACGAGCTGGTAAACACCATACGGGCCATCGGCGGAACCAAAGAGCGCAAGTTCATACCGTACCTTCGATTCCTACAACTTGCCATCCGTCAACACATGGATGAGAACCCGTACATCCCACGCCACGCCAATCCCTCGGTATGTCCCCAATTTAGCCTTCATTATCTTGTAATTCGCAACCCATCAAACGCACAAGCCATGTGTATACCCGAAGCCTTACTGGCATATGCAAATCCGCAAGAACCGAGTGTGATAGCATATAGGAAAGCGTTAGGTGCTCTTGTGGTCCAGCCAGAGCCGGAGGGACCTCCCCAAGGAGCTAGGCTTGAGAGACGTAAGGGTCCTAGGACAAGAGGCGGTAGGGTCCGGGTAGCTGAGGCTCCCGGACGGGGCGTGCTGATAGTACATTCTGGGAGGGGAACTGAAGCGGGCGGTGCTGAGGATTCGCAAGCCAGCACTAGCCATACCCGACCTTCCTCAAGCCAACCTTACCGACCATCTACAAGCCGACCACCTACTCCCCCACATATTCCCTCAACCACCCGTACCACCGATGACGCCAGACCGTCGACTACTCTACATGAGATCCCGGTCGTCACTGCCCTAGCTTGACCAAGACCCCGGAACCGACACCACTGAACCCATATCGCCATACACCCAAACAGACGTCCTGGATTCTGAAACCACCGACTCCGATACGAAACGAGCCATCCGTATATCAATTATACCACCCCGTATCGGACGTCGCCCGCCTATGACCAAGGAAACTCCATCCAACTCATCCACACCCTCCGAAATCCCTACATCCGAGCCTTTTACGGGAGACATAAGGAGAGAGGAGGGAGATTTAGTTGAAAATTTGGAACAGGTGAGGCGAAGAGAATGGAGATGTTAATAGAATAACAAGAGAGAGAGTCTCCTAAATAGAGCGGAGAATGAGTGTAACTGAGCCCGTGTCGCCCAGGTAGCCACATCTAGTGCTTCATCTCATCCGTTGGGACGAGATATTGAAGAAGTCGTCGTGGACCTAGCGACGCAAATGCACAACCTTCCTAGCCACTCAAGTGACTCTCAAAAATCATTTGTTTCAATTTCTTACGGGGACTTAGCACAAAGTCTATCGGTCTCTCACTCGGAGACTCTTGATATTGAAACTAGAGAACAACCTCCCCTGTTCTCGACTTCTTTCAGTGCACCATTGGGTCTAGAGCCTTTTGATTTTATAACATCTTCTTTGGCTAGGACACGGATCATTACATCTTCTAACATCGGTGCTCTAAATGACCCGATCGGAACGTTTGTAGTAAGTCTGCCTCTAAGTAGATTACAAGGATCGGACTGAAATCCTACCATAGCTAATATCACGCCAACTATGAACGTAGGTGGAACTTCTGTTATGTCAACAGTTGTGACCTCAACAGGTAATCTAAGTGATCCCGATGGTGACTTACCCGACTTCGTGTCAAGGAAGTACTTGGACGGCGCCTTAAAGGATGTCCGCAAAGCGATGGCACATGAGGTCAAAATGGAGCTCGACAAAGTCAAGAGCCTACTTAAGGGGAAAGAAAAACTAGTTGAACCCGAAACCGCACCAACACCTCCACCGGCACTTGCTCAACAATCATACTCGGTGGATGACCTCAAGACTATGATTCCCTCCCAACTGCTCCAACACACCAACACTGACTCCTCAACCGAAGCAGATCTAACTTCCGTGCTCCGATCACAAGCATCTGCTTAACCATCATCCGACACAACCCGATTAGACCGGCTTAACTCGACCCTGAAGAAAGTTCAGAACGCCCTTAGAACTTTGTCCGACAGGGTCGCCTTACTCGAAGAAACCTGCAAAAGTCAAGCTGGCGGACTCAAACGCTCGCACGATGACCAGGATGATCCTGATCACCGTGAGGGGGAGAACAAGCGTCAGAGATTATCAAAGTCCGAAGCAATCTCGATTGATACTAATCCAGTGGTTCAACCGGAACCATCAACTGTGGAAACATCAGAAGGTTAGCCACACAATTAGTTAAGTCTAGTCGAAATGGTTATCGACATGGACATCTCAGACAAAGAAGACCCAACGGTTGAAAAGTCTGAGGGAGAATCCCAAGAACTGATCGGATACTCAGCAACGGAACGGTCAGAATTAGACATGATAGATCTTGAATCTGAGATCGACCCGGAAACTGAAAATACATGCTATGAAAAAGCCGCCAGTGCAATAAACTCTGAGGTAAACCTGATCTTCCCGACCGAAGCTGGAGACGATTTTGATTACGATCAGTTCCTTCTGCAATCCATTTAGAGTATGCCCGCATATGCTGAACTTCTACTCGAGACTTCTATACCAGCACATCCGACATCTCCTCAACAAGAAACAGCTTCTGATCAACCTCCACAACCTGTCATATGGGAGAAAATTATAATCATGATCCCCTTCCTTGAAGACTCCCTGAAGAGGTTGTTCGTCCATAAACTACGAGTGCTTGATCCAACTTTCTACCTCGGATTAGCAAAGTTCGACGACGCTTACATAAAACAGTACTTAGAGGTCATGAAAAGGAGTCTACTAGTTAGTCAGGTCCGAACCAATCACAAGATTAAAAAGTTATCAATATCAGGTCCGACCGCATTCTGAAGATCTGGTACCTAGTCTTTGCTGTCAAGCGAGAAGACGGGAAAGAATGGATACTTTCTGAAGCATACTTCAAGAATCTCAGACTGAACGACTTCCACCCAATCCTCAAAGACCTCCGAACCCGAACGATACGACCGCTCCACATCACCAAAGCGCTAGAAGCCGTAAAACGATTCCCTGAAACACAAGGTAACAATGTCTTAAATTACTGATTTTCAGATAGGAGTCGAGCATAGGACGAAGAAAATAAATCTGCTGAAACCCGATCAGAAATCCCTAGAACTACTGGTGTACCCCGCATTCACAATGCTGATGCAACCAGAATTCGGAATCATCTATCTCAACGAACAGAATGAAAAGAAGTTTCTCCGCTTCAGTCAAGTTGAAAGATTCAGCGACGGAACTCTGCTAAAGGTCAGAGATGCTTTAAGAGAAATAATCACCAAGGAAAAAGAACTCCGGAAATCGTTTGTCATAAGCCTTAACGAGGTAAACGCCCGAGAAGCCTTGGAAATTGTTGAAGACCGTATCGAGTTCCGCAAAGCCATCAGAAGCTTCGAGATTCTTTTTGCACTACGAAAGATATACGTTCCGAACTGGCGCGAAATTGAACTTCGATTCAAAGGGGGAGATTGTTGGGAATAAATCTAGTTGAATAGAAGTTCAAGGTTTATTTTGTAAATAGCTTTATTGGGCTTAATCATTGTAATGGGCCACAGACCTTAGTAGTTTAAGCCTAGGTATATAAAGCTTGTTTAGCCTAATTATTTAGGTTAATCGTTTAGAATCATCCATTAACCATTGTAAACATACTCTCTGAATTCTATGAATGGTTATGAAATAGATGGATGACAAGTTGAAATCATACTGCGTTTATTGATTATTGTTCGTGATTTCTACTGTATTGCACTAATCTGGGATCTACAGAGCATAAAGAACTTCTATGGATTCACGTTAACGAATGTTTCCTACCCAAGAAGTTATCATTGAGTTATTGAGGGGTGAGGGGTCTACATCAAAGAGTGGGGGAGGAAGTTCATCCGGTTGAACAACCTCATAGTGCTGAGCGGTAAAATGTAAATCAGAGTTTGGTTAAAAGTGAGAGGATTAAAAAACAAAAAGAGGGTGTGAGAACAGAGTTAAAAGAATAAGATAACTCTGCCCCAACCATTTCTGAGCCTGGCAACCACATTACTGATTGGTTCACATTCTTTGGTGACCATCATTGAAACAGGCAGTGAGCCCATGCCAACTCTTGTTTTAACCCCACCAGCTACTCATTTCTTTCTCAACAAAGAGATGTTTCAATTTTTCTTGGGGACGCATCACATAATCTATCTGATCTTCATTTGGAAGATTTGGATATTAAAAAAGAAGGAAGTTTGCCCCACCTTCGCACTTCGATCATGCATATTGAGTCCGTGGAAAACTCGTTGCGGTCTCAACAGTTTACTCATTTTGAGCCTAATCAAGCATAAGTTGCCTCAATCATTTCTACACCAGTACGTACACACAAGGAATATTTTTTCTTGTCATAACGTTCATAGAAATTTCTTTGTGTTTTTTTGATGATTGAATGGAAGCCCTGGGGGAGTGAACATCAAAAAGCTCCTTTCCAAAGTACATCCGTTGTACTAAGTGGCTCTGTGCTACTTACAGGCATTTTAACTGATTCATATGTTGATTCAGGGTTACAACTTTTATTCTATTTGAATTTGAAAAGATTCGGATACATATCTTTTGGAATTGACGGTTACTCAGATAAAAAGAAGGAGAATGTTACTTGTGGCATTCAAAGACAGTTCTGAAATTGAAATGAGTTTTGATGATCATGAAGCTCACAATCATCAAAAAGGGGGAGAAATAACATACAGAAGAAAAGGGGAGATATTTTGAATGTTTCAATTTCCAAGAAAGGAAGATTTTTGTCTAAGTCAAGAAGATGTTTCGAGATGATTCGAGAGAGATTGATGTCCAAAGATTGTTCATAGGTGAAAGAGATGAAGATAGTAAGTTCAAGAAACTGTTTAAAAAGTTTGAGTTCAAAGCTTCAAAGATCAAAGTTGCAAAGAGATCAAAGCTACAAAGATTTGAAGTGCACGTTTCAAGACTTGGTGACTTCTCAAAGAGAAAACAAAAGACTTTTCAAGTTTGACTGAAGATTCTTCAAAGGCGAAAGTTTGAAGATTGTCAGAGCTTCAAAGTTTAAAGTAGTCAGAATTAAAGTTTTGAAGATCAAGAGCCGAAGATTATTGTCAAATTCTTTTTAAATCTTGAATCCAAAAGGGGAGAATGTTAGCACATAAAATTGTATTCAAGATTTTTTTGTAAAGTCTTTGTAATTGTCCAAGTATTGTAAAAGTCTAAGAGGTCAAAGTTAAAGTTGTTTTAGTTGTAAAGTCCACTAGCTTAGTTTTAACGCCATGTAACTCATAGGTATAAATAGGTTTGCTTTGGTTGTAAGCATGAAGGTAAGGAACTAAATTGTAATATTCTAGAGAGAGTTTCGTGGGAGAATCTAGTGTAACGACCCACACTAAAATACAAGCCAGAAACTACCACTTTAATTTTTAAACGCCACAATGGCTCAACGTAAACATACTATTCAGATTACAAACTGGGTTTGCGGAATTAACCCCTAACTACAGCTGAGATCAGGACTGCAAAAGAATAGAAGAGCCTTCTAATCCTTCTATATGCCCCCTCCGTATCACAGCTTGCCAAACTTTAAGACAAGCTTTCAAATACCTGCTTACCTGAAAAAGGTTTTAGTTTTGAAAAGCGAGGGTTAGACCATGAGGTCTAGTGAGTTCCCTCAACACCAGTTCACACCATAAACATCATAATTTATAAATCAGTTATGAAAGAGTTTATATGAATCATAACAACACACTTTTAAAATGACAACCACCTCTTGACACCTACTACTGACACACGCTATAGTCACACACACCGTGACAACACCAAAGAGCACACTCGCCATATATGAAACAAATTCATATATATATATATATAATTAATATGGGACACACCCCCATTTATATAATTAATATGGGACACACCCCCCATATATATAGTTAATATGGGACACACCCCCCATTCATATAATTAATATGGGACCCCCCCCCCCCCCCCCCATTCATATAATTAATATGGGACACACCCCCCATTCCTCGACAATGCAAGAGCACGATGCACAATTAATATGGGTCACACCCCCCATTTCTCGACAATGCTAGAGCACGTCCACACACATTAAATCATACATGCTACCACACACTTGTTCATAGCTTCATAATTAAGCAGTTGAAAACACACGAATAGATAACAACCACGCCACACCCTTAAACATCGCTTTGCAATCAAAAGCAGTTGAATAAGCACACAGTTAAATAATAAATCTGTCACGCTTGTATAAAATTTAGGTTCAGAAAGACTCACCTGATACGCTTACTTTCCTTTCCTACTCCGTTTCGTACCTCCAATCGATCTACCTGAGTGAAAGATAAAACACATAAGTTGATCATCCAACTTTCCGGACACATCCTTTCCGGACAACACTCTTTCCGAACAACACCCTATCCGGACAACACTCTATCCGAACAACACCTTATCCGGACAACACCTATCCGGACCACACCCTATCCGGACAACACTCTTTCCGGACAACACCCTATCCGGACAACACTCTATCCAAACAACACCCTATTCGGACAACACTCTATCCGAACAACACCCTATCCGAACAACACTCTATCCGGACCACACTCTTTCCGGACAACACCCTATCCGGGAACTATCCGGAATCTTCTATCATCCGGACACACACACACGACTATCAGATACTTACCCGGAAACCTTCAACTGCTCAACGTGTCCGGACGTCCAGGAAGCTTTCCGGACGTCGACCTGACCCTTAATTGGACCGAGAAATCACGGGTACGACCGAAATCTCACAGATAAAGATTAGCAACGACATTAGGGTCATTAAACTCAACTACTACTGAAATATCTGCTGCAATAGATAAGATTTGACACCTAACCTCTTCCATTTTGTTCCAAACCCAACTTTTAACAAAAACCCCAAATAACTCAAACAATGGCAAAATCAGAGATTAGAGAAATGGAGAAGGGATTACCTGGTTGAATCCAAAAGAAGCACACCTTATATTCCTCCCCAACAATCCGAACTTGATCCTCCTTGCTTGACTTTGCCCTCTTTCTTCTTCTTTCTCCTTTCTCCTTCTTGCTCTCTCTCTATTTACTCTCACAACCGCCAATCACACACACAAAATCAGTAGGAGAATGTTTCTCCTAGGGTTTTGTGCCATTTATACTTACCTCACACTTACCAACTAGCCCCTCAATTTTTAGCATTTAAATAAACTCCTCCCCAACACTTGAAACTCTTTCATTTTGGTCACGGTCACTACAACACTCCCCCTCAAAAGAATTCCGTCCCCGGAATTCCATTCTCAAAAAGGT
The DNA here is from genome assembly GCA_033807775.1 of Saussurea involucrata. Lineage (NCBI taxonomy): Eukaryota > Viridiplantae > Streptophyta > Magnoliopsida > Asterales > Asteraceae > Saussurea > Saussurea involucrata. The sequence continues at coordinate 91,248,490 of CM066322.1, read as the reverse complement.
GAGGGTACCTGGACACCATATCTAATTCCACTTCCCACGTTGCCTCTCGTCCCTTGTGATACTTCCACGAGACTTTAACCAGACGAACCTCCCTATTCCTCGACTTCCGAACCTTACTGTCCACAATCTCTATTGGTTCCTCTTCGTATGTCAATTTCTCGTCTATACGGACATCTTCCAATGGAATAGCCACATCCGACTCGGCCAAACATTTCTTCAGGTTTGAGACATAAAACGTCGAATGAATTCTGCTTAACTCTTCCGGCAATTCCAACACGCTTCTTGGTGATGGCGAAAGGTCCAACATACCTGGGTCTTGATTCTCCTTCCTCTCCAACGCACAACGTCTTTTCACGACTAATTATAAGTATCGCACTGTCTCCCACACAGAATTCGATCAAACTCTTCCTTCTGCCTACACCCTGTGGTGATCTCGAGCCACACTTAACTTCTCACGAAACGCATGAGCTATTGGTGGTCAACCACACGACCTTCGGTCTCACCCAAAATCATTCACACCTCTAGACTCACGGTTTTTAAAACGCGTCACACTAAGGGTTTCACACAAAATCTTACCTTCTTAAAAGAACGCCTTCTACCGAAACTAACGCCACACATCCTGAACCCTTATAAAATAACGACGCTCAGATCGCCAACTGATCATCGGATCAACCTTGACTATCACCTTAACCCGCAGTTAAGATTTTCCTCCACAGGCTATACACAGCTCTACAATTACTTTTCTAACACAAAATACGTCTAAGGCAGATAACACCTTCTTGCATTAATTATACCGACTACAACCCATCGATAACAATCAATTCACACACCTTTACTACAACGTCACTCCCATACCACTATCAAGTCCAACCCGACGGTCCTTCATCCGAGCACTACATTCGACTACTTTCTTCCACATCCTTCTCAAACATAAAACATGTTTCCAGCGAATAACTCACTTGAAGATACACACTCTTGATCAATCACGTAAGTTAGTTTTCCTCCACGCTTAAACCACTCACATACACACAAATCCTCTTTCGCATACTCTCACTAGAGTTCATGCACTCAATGGTGACGTTCTGAAAACATTGTTTCCTTCTTTTCGAGTCACTTGTCACACTTTTTTTACTCTACACTTACTCTCTTATTCCACACTACCGCCCCCAATTACCTCAGGCTAACATGGAACATTTCTCCTTCAACATTGACCACTCCATACACGCAATTTCAACGGTTACTATGTCTAATCCCATAGCTTCACCACATCTCATACGAGAAATTCGACCAAGTCAAACCGGACCTCCACTCTATGTTCAAAGCGACCACACACTTCTCGTTCCTCAAACGATATTAACCCACTCCTTTGCATTCCTTTACACACAAGGATTAGTTCAACATTCTCAGATATTTCATATCTACTACAAGATATCATGAACGAATCAATCCCACATTTTCACAATTATTACACTGATACAAGGCAAACACACTCATCAATCAACTCAAGAGTACACAATTTTCTTCTTATCTAGTCACCCATTGCCACCCCATTCTTTTATTTTCGGGTAACAATATCATACGCCACTTAGACATTCATGCAACTCCACACATAATTTTGTCATATCTGTACAACTTATGAGCAACCCCGAGCAAAGATCTCCACATATGCTCATCCCATATCAACACTAGTCCACCACTTAACCTCACAACAATACATCCCCACCATGCTTCGCATGCCCACTAAATATAAGTTACCATCAACTGTTGATCCAAACCCTCAGTGATTTGATAATGACCCTCTCTTATATACTTAGTGAAAATTGTAAGTAAACAATATGTATAAGAGTTTCACTATCGCTGATAAGTACTAAGATCTTCCAGTACCGCTGATAGGAACTCACACTCTTTAGATTAAACATTCAGCGAAACTGTTCACCATAATACTCCGAGTCTGTTCAGTACTTATGGTGATCGCTGCTAAGTTAGTTTTTTACTTATGATCCCTGAAGACAAGTTTCACGTCAACATAGGTTCTACGATGAAGTCGAAGATCAAGCTCAAGAACCAGCGACAAGTCTCCTAATGAACTGATACGGATCAGCGAAGACTCAGATTTGTCCAATAAACGTGAAGTATCAAGTACAAGACTTCAGCTATCGCTGAACTCTATCATTCACTGATGAAGAATGATAGATCGCTGAATCAACGAAAAGCTGATCATGAAGTCCTCCGTACAAAGTATTTTTGTCTTAACCACCCTTGCACGACTCCGTACGATATGTCAGAAAAGAACCACCTTATTGTCTGAATTCGTACAACCACTCTGATACTACACTGTTCAAACATGCGGCTACTAAGGTTGTCAGCAAAGGTCAATGACATGCAACCATTCAGCTGTTGCCACGTGTAAAGTGTAAACTGCAATGCATTAAATGCATGCAGTATATAAGAAGAAGAACCCACTTCATTTTGAAGTAACTTGCTAACTCTGGACAAGTTCATCCTTCTTATCTTGAGATAGGCTATTATTAGTAATTTCCTTCTCCTTCTTAGTGCAAGAAACTTAGTGTTCCAACTTGTTTAGATTTAGGTTTATCCTTAATCTTGTTTCCGCAACAAGCTGTAAATTGTTAATGATTTATCAATAAACAATTTAGAAAAGTAAAATCTGTGTGTTTGTATTCAACCCCCCTTCTACAAACTTGTATAGCCCTTCGGGACCAACAAGTGGTATCAGAGCGGATTTGTTTAAACTCATAAACAAGATCTAATCTATACTAAGATTTCTCTTCCTTGCTATTTCTGAAAAATGGCTACCAACACAAACACAAATTACATCGACAATGGTTCTCTTGCAAAACCCCCTAGATTCTCCAGAGATAATTTTAATCTATGGAAAAATAGGATGACTCTCTTCTTAGAAGGTGTAGACCCTACTATGCCTTATTATCTTGAAAACGGCCCATTTATTCCTGTAAGAATTGATGCCGCAGTACCTGCCGCTGAGAATAGACCTGCTATTCCAGAAAGGCTGGTACCTAAAGAAGTTCATACGTTGACTGACGAAGATAAGAAGAAAGTGGCTATCGATACAAAAGCCAGATCCATACTATCCATGGCTCTTCCTGATGAAGTCTACCATTCCGTCATGAACCTGAAATCCTCAAAAGCCATGTGGGAAACAATATGTGTTCAGTATGAAGGTACTGCTGAAGTCCAGGACTCTCGAAAGATCAACCTGGTAAGACAGTATGAAAGTTTCATTTGTGGTAAGAATGAGACTCTCTCTAAAGTTCACCAACGTTTTAATTGCTTAATAATAGATCTGAAAACTGTTGGTACGGAATATTCTAACTTTGAAGTGCTGACAAAGTTTCTAGAATGTTTAACTGAAAGCTGGGACAGTTATTCTATGTGTCTCAAGCTGTCAAAAGATCTAAGATCAATGACCCTTGCTACCTTATATGGCACGATGCTGAATCATGAGCAATCAAGCCATCTTAAGAAGAATCTTGTAAAAGATTCCAAAAGCACCCCTGTTGCTTTAATCTCAGAGGAACCCTCTACGCAGCGACCCTCGGTCACTATCACTGAGTTAGAGAGTAACTCTGAAAGGTCGTCAGATTCTGACTCTTCATATGATGATGAATCTTTGGCTCTCCTAACTAAAAAGTTCAGAAGATTCGCCAAAAAGAAAATGATCAGAAAGAACAAACCTCTTTCTATAACTGATAAGCCAAGATCATCAGCTACTGTTGATAAGGCTACTGCTACTTGTTTTAACTGCAAAAAGATTGGACATTTCGCTAACGAGTGCAGGTCTAAGAAAGTATCGAGAAACTCAGCGTTTCCCAAGAAATCCTTTATTCCCAGGAATAAAGATGACAAATATTCTAAGCTGAAAAAAAAATATGCAAAGCTGAAAAGCTTCAAGAAGAAAGGCAAAGGCCTGATGGTTTACGATTGGGCTGCTTCTGAAGAAGAAGAATCATCATCTGATTCTGAGGATAATGAAGCCAATCTCTGTCTTATGGCAAAGATTGAATATGAGGAAGAAAGTTCAAACATTCCCTCTACTTCAACATCTGTAATTCAGGTATCACCTTCCTTCTTCACAAATATTGCAAATATTGATGAAGCTGATAGTCTCCGCAAAATCGATCTCTTGACTAGAAGTTTATATGAAGCCATGAATGGCAAAACAATAGTTGAAAACCAAAACCTTGATCTCGCTAAACAGCTTAAAAACTGTCACCTTCAAATAGAAAAGCTTTCTAAAATTGAAGAAGATTTTAAAGATCAAGTGAATTTAAATCAGCTAGTCAAGATCGAACGAGCAGAAGCTATTGCTGCTTTGAAAGCTGAAAAACCTACTGTTGAAGGATGGTGTAACTCTTCAACAAAGATCACTGAGATAATTAAGTCTCAGATACCCCTGAGTGATAAACGTGGTCTTGGTTACAAATATGAAACTAAAGAACCAACCACTGATCGTTCCATGCTCTTATTTGGAACTTTCGTATCCTCAGTCGCTGACACTTCATCTTCTCAGTGTTCGTCCTCTAGACCGCCTATCCCTGAGGAAATCTCTGCCCCTTCAAAAGGTAAAGAGAAAATGGTTTATCCAAAACCTACCTCTGTTTTTAAAGATAAAGGTAAAGGAATTGCATTGAACCAAAATCCTCAGAAGGGTACTATAGTACCAAAGCTGAATGCTTCCAAAGCTTTAGTGATTTATTCCTCTGGATCAAGGAATCAGATCTCTGGATCTACTCAGCGTGGGTCTATTCAGCGATCTACTCCTAGACTCAGAGTGGATGTCCTTGGTAAGAAATCTGAAGAACTAAATGTTCCTCCCATTTTGAAAGCCAAAAGCTTATTTGGTGCTGGTCCTTCTAATTCAAAATCAAAAGCTCAGCATTCAAATGGTCCTAGAACTACTTTTAGTTATAGGAAATGTTATCACTGTGGACTCACTGATCATATTGCTAGTAAGTGCCCCACAACCACCAAAGCTGATAAGATAGCTAAGGTGAAAATTGCCCCCAAGGCAAAGAAGACCACTGAGGTTAAGAAATTAACCAAAGTGAAGACTGACAAAGCTGAATCTTCAAATGCTGCGAAGATTGCTGAACGTTCCATTCCAACTACTTCCACTGACAAACACGTACACATGGTTAAGTGGGTTCCCAAGAAAAACTAATCTTCCTTTGTGATGCAGGTTCAGAAGGGTATCTGGTATCTCGATAGCAGATGCTCTAGACACATGACTGGAAAGAAAATCCTGCTCGCTGAATACAAGGAAGAGAAGGGTCCCTCTGTGACCTTCGGTGGAAATGGAAAAGGACATACCCGAGGGTTTGGTGTACTCTCTAATGGTACAACCACCTTCAGAAGAGTCGCATATGTTGAAGGGCTGAAGCATAATCTTCTAAGCATCAGTCAGCTTTGCGACAAGGATAACAAAGTAATCTTTACTAAGGAATCCTGCTTTGTCACTCACAAAAAGGAGAAGATAGCTTTCAGCGGTTATCGTTTGGAAAATGTTTATGTAATAAACATGGACTCAACAACCACTGAGAACTCCTGTTTCTTCTCAAAATCCTCATCCGATGTCAACTGGCTATGGCATAAGAGGCTCTCTCATCTGAATTTTAAGACACTTAACACTCTTTCTTCAAAAGAGTTGGTTACTGGTCTACCTCAACACTCATACGCCAAAGAGTCTCTATGTTCAGCGTGTGAAAAAGGGAAGCAGACCAAAGCAAGCTTTAAGTCAAAGCAAGTTTCCTCAGTGTCATCTCCTCTACAACTACTTCATATGGATTTGTTTGGCCCTGTTAACAAACAATCCATCACTGGAAAGAAATATACACTGGTCATAGTTGATGAATTCTCTCGTTATACATGGGTTATGTTTCTCCATTCCAAGAGTGACACCCCTGAAGAACTCATCACCTTTGTTCGGAAGATGGAAACCCTGAACAATTTGACCGTTCGCTCAATAAGGAGTGATCATGGGACTGAATTCAAAAACAGTTCTCTTGATTCCTTCTTTGAGAGTAAGGGTATTTCTCACAACTTTTCTTCAGTGAGAACACCGCAACAAAATGGAGTCGCTGAAAGAATAAATAGAACAATTATTGAAGCTTCACGTTCAATGCTCAGCGATTCTCACTTGCCTACTCAGTTTTGGGCAGAAGCTGTCAACACCGCTTGTTTTACGCAAAACAGGTCACTAATAGTCAAAAGATTCAATAAAACAGCCTATGAACTTTTTCATGGCAGAAAGCCTTCAATCAGCTTTCTTCACATCTTTGGATGTCAGTGTTTCATACTGAACAACAGAGATGCCCTTGGAAAGTTTGATCCTAAGGCTGATGATGGAATCTTTCTTGGATACTCCTCAGTTTCCAAAGCCTTCAGAGTCTTCAATCGAAGAAGACAAACTGTTGAAGAAACAATTCACGTCACGTTTGACGAATCCCGTTCAGCGAACTCTAAACCGAACGCTGACACTGAAGAACTGAATCAATGGATGTTTTCTCATCTTGGTGATTCAGAAGATATTCCCACTCCTCGTGCTCACACAGTTGAAGATGATGGTCCTACTATCATTCAAGATATGCAGAATAGTGAAGCTGAAACATCATGGGTCTCAGTTGTGCCTATAAACACTATACCTGCTTCTGAACCAAATGTCTCAGACATTCCATCTACTTCTCAGCAATCAGTGAATATAATGACAACTGCATCCATTCCTCTCTTGGTTGATACTCCAGACGTCGTTGAAGCCTCATCTTCAGCTCCTCCAGTTCAGGTTGAGTCAGCGTCTCACGCTCCGGCTCAGCGATGGACTATAAATCACCCAATTGATCAAATTCTTGGTGATCCAAACGCCGGTATTCAGACTCGACGAAGTGCAGGTAATATTTGTTTATTTGTTAACTTTATTTCACTAACTGAACCAAAGAAAGTAGATGATGCCCTCAAAGATCCAAACTGGGTCAGCGCCATGCAAGAAGAGCTGACTGAATTCGAAAGAAACAAAGTTTGGAAACTTGTTCGAAGACCAACTGATAAAATAGTGATAGGCACTAAATGGGTCTATCGAAACATGTTGGACGAACATGGAACTGTAACCCGCAACAAGGCTCGTCTTGTTGCTCAGGGATACAGACAAGAGGAAGGCATAGATTATGACGAAACATTTGCTCCAGTAGCAAGATTAGAATCTATTCGTCTATTCTTAGTATACGCTGTACACAAAAACTTCACAGTATATCAGATGGATGTTAAGTCATCGTTTCTAAATGGAAAACTGAATGAAGAAGTCTATGTGGAACAACCTCCAGGATTCTCAGATCCTAAGCATCCAAGTTATGTTTATAAACTGGATAAGGGACTTTATGGCTTGAAGCAAGCTCCACGTGCATGGCATGACACTCTTTCTACTTATCTCCATATTGAAAAATTTGAGCGAGGTAAAATCGACAAAACTCTATTTTTCAGGAAAGTAAAAGGTCATATCATTCTTGTTCAAATATATGTTGATGATATTATATTTGGCTCTACTAACCCTGATCTTTGTACTCGTTTCGCTGATAGAATGAAAGATGAGTATAAGATGAGCATGATGGGTGAACTAACATATTTCCTTGGTCTTCAGATAAAACAAAATGAAAAAGGAACTTTCATTAATCAGGGAAAGTATGTTAAAGATATGCTGAAGAAATTCGACTTAACTGAAAGTTCAGCTATGAAAACCCCTATGGCACCACCGCTGACACTTGATAAGGATACTAAGGGTATTCCTGTTAATGTCACTTTGTACCGTGGGATGATCGGCTCTCTTTTGTATCTTACAGCTAGCCGACCCGATATTATGTTTGCAACATTCTTGTGTGCACGATATCAAGCTGAACCTAAGATATCTCATATGAAAGATGTAAAGCGAATTTTTCGATATCTTAAGGGTACAGCGAATCTAGGTCTTTGGTATCCCAAAGACTCAGGATTCGATCTAATCGCCTATTCAGATAGTGATTTTGCAGGTTGCAGAATGGATAGGAAAAGCACCACAAGAGGATGTCAACTCCTCGGTGGAAAGCTGGTAAGTTGGACAAGTAAAAAGCAAAACTCAGTGTCCACATCTACAGCTGAAGCTGAGTATGTAGCCGCTGGAAGCTGCTGTTCTCAGGTCTTGTGGATTAGAAATCAACTACTGGACTATGACCTTCAGCTCTCAAATATTCCAATCTATTGCGACAGCACAAGTGCCATCGCTATAGCCAATAATCCAGTGCTACACTCAAAGACAAAACACATCGAAATCAGGTATCATTTTATTAGAGATCATGTGATGAATGGTGATATAGAACTTCATTTTATCCCAACTGATTATCAGTTAGCTGATCTGTTCACCAAACCTCTTGATGAGACAAGATTCAACTTTCTCATCAGCGAGCTTGGAATGCTGAACTTTGAAGAATAAAATCTTCAGCGGTTCACATTTGATCAGCGATACGATTATACAAACTTGTATAGCCTTCTGGATAAAATCAACTTGTATAACCTATTCTATCATCTTATCTCTGAATAAACTTGATTCGCTGATATCAAGGTATGTTTTTCTCTCTCTGACAATCGCATGTAAATGCAAGATTTCAAAATAATTTTTCATCGCTGAATATCTCTTCCTTATCAGCGATACTTTGAAATTTCTAAAAACCTTCACTGATATTTCTAAAATCAGTGCTTCATGTTTTCAAAAGTGTCCCTGAGTTTTCAAAACCTCAGAGACAACCAAGAATATGAAAGGACAACTGTGACGTCATTACAACGGATAAGCCCTGGCACGTTCTTCTTTCTGACACACGTTTGCACGTTTCGTTTACTCGCCAATCAAATGCAAACACGTGTCCGTGTCATGATGAAAATCTCTTCCCGCTCAAGATTTTCTCTTTCTAAAATCTCTATATAAACAAATTCTTCGTTTATATTTTCCTTTTACGCGAACTTCTTCTCCAAACAAAGAAAGGATTCACTGTTGCATTCAGCTCTCGATTTTTCAAGAACAACTGTTCATCTTCTTCAAACATCAAAGGTTAATATGTTCTTATTTTTTTTACCAAATGCAAATAACTTGTTTCTGATCTTCTCATTGTTTTAACAAGATCAAACAAAAGAACTTCTTAAAAATGAAATCATTTTCTTTCATGATTTTATGAACACAACCATTTCATGGTTGTTCTTCAAGTTTAAATTCAAAAATCTTAAACTTGTTCTTCATTCGTTTTTCCAGAATCCCAATCTTCAAAGGAAACTGGAAAACAAGATTTTTATTGGTTTTGAAATTTCGTTTTTCAAAAACAAGAAAAACCCTAATCTTCATTAAGACATTCTGTCTAAATGAAATGGACAAAATTCGAACCATCTTATTGAAAAACCCTTTCCTCATTAAGATTATTCTTATTTGTTAATCTTTGGTTGAACTGATAATACAGAAAATGGCATCTTCTGACATTCCCAAGAACACCAACGCTGAAAACACTACTGCTGATGATACTGCTGAGGAAATGGAAATCGTCAAGGCTCCTCAGGTCAAGTTCTCTCTTGACAAACTAGATTGGACTAAGGTAAACAATCTTTATGCGCTTCTCGAGTTTCCTCCTCGAAAGCAAGTCACACATCTAGATGATACTGTGAAATTCCTCAAGAATTGCTGCATCTCCACAGCCCTGACCATAACCCCTCCCGCACATCAGCTTTTGTTATCCCAATTTTGGTACTCTGCCAGACACTCTCAGTTACCATCAGCCAAAGGCCCCTCCAAAACAATTGACTGCATCCTCTGCGATATCGAATATGGCACCATGAAGATCACCCCTGCCATCATTCGCAAAGCCCTCAGCCTTCCCATCGCAACCAAAGAAAAACCCTTCGTTCCCCTCCCTGACCCCAAGAAAAACTCAGACAGGGAAGCCATCATTGCATTCTTTGATGCAATGGGCTATGTATGGGAAACTGGAAGGGATATGAAGCCCGAGAAGAAGCTGACCATTATAAAGAAATCGAAAATGCCCAGCGAGATGAATTCCATCTTCGCTCATCTGATCAGCTGCATGACTGCCAAGAACGGCTCCTCTGACCAAGCCGCTAAACCTCAGCAAGCAATGGGATATGCATTGCTGAAAGGTCTACATATAGACTGGGCATCGATCATCTATGATGACCTGGTACTTAGAGTGGACACCGTCACTGACAGACCTCCATGGGTTCCGTATCCTCGATTCATCAGCGCCATATTCCAAAAGGGTCTGAAGGACAGCTATCCTCAAGAGGGTGACCTGAAGCTTTCTCAGGTTGGCCCTAAGATACTCGACTTCAAACCAGTGGTGAATGAGGTACGTCTTTCTACACTCTTAACTCTTCTAAATCCTTCTACTTCTTCTACTTCTGCAGCTCCTTCAGCGGACAAACCCACCGCTGATACCCCCGCTGCAACCTCCATTCCTCTTAAAAGGAAACATTCTGACACCCAACTTGGTTCCAAAAGAACTAAGAAAACCAAGGAGCAACCCAAGCAATCTCCTGCTAAAGACTCCTCAGCTCCTCCTGTTGAGCTGAAGGAAAGTTCAGTGGTACGCTCTGCCACAGCTGAAAAAGCCACCCCTTCTATCCAAACTTCAGCGTCTCTAAACGCTGGGGTTACAAATTTGGAAACTACCCAACCTCTCTCAGTCTCTCAAAAGACCGATGAAGTGATTCTCAGCGAATCCAGCGCTGAACTCAGTAACCAACCTCCATTCTTACCCTTCGCTTCTCCCTCCACTCATTTGGAAACAACTCCAGTTATCACTGAAGCACCTATCATTCCTCCAGAAGCTAAAGAAAATACTCTTCAAGGAGTGATGGGCATAGGACCTGCAGAGCTGACCATACGTCCACGTACTCTCGCTGACGATATGGAACTTTACTCAGGAACCCGTGATTTTGATGAATTCACCAATCCTCCTGCAGGTACTCACCAACCCCTATACACTGTTACTAAACCCCAAACTTCTGAGCTTTACTCTGTTCAAAAGTTTTTATATGTTACAGGTCCTAATTTGGGAGACATCAATGCGTCTCTGAAGACTGTAGAGACAAAGCTGACAGGTCTCATGTCTACTCTCTCCGGCAACTCTTCAGCGGTAAAAATCGCTGGAGAAAATCTTACAAAGCTCACAACCGTTGTCGAAAAGAATGCCTCCAAAGCTGATGTGGAGAAGGTTGATAAATCACTCGGTGATTTTGCCAAAGTTATAGTTGACATCTACACAGACTACCTCGACATCAAGAAATCAGTTGACACCATGTCCAGCGAAGTCACAACGCTGATGACATCGGTTGGCACACTCGAAGGTGATATGTCTGCTGTAATGGCTGATGTCAGTTCAGTAAAAACTGAAAGGAGTTCTATGAATACTGATGTCAACACGATGAAGAATGACATCTCTTCTATTCAGAACTTGTTGCAGCAGATTCTGACCAACACGACCGCCCCTGCACATGCCCCTGCACCTCCTTCTTTTACTACGGCGGATCGTGCTGAACTTGTGAAGATCAATCCTTGTATTTTTGACATAGAAAACAGATTATCAGCGATTGAAATGTATATAGGGATCCCTGGCCAAGAAGACAGGGAAACCACACGAGCTGCTGAATCTTCTCATTCCTCCCCCAGTCATCATGAAAAAGAGGGGGAGAAGAGCGCTGAAGACCCTTCCAAGAGCGTTGAAGACCTTTCCCATGATGAATCTATCAGGGGAGAGAAGAATGAAGACCTCACCTTCACTGAAGAGGGTGAGAAGACTATTGAAGCTGAAGCAGTTGCTGGACCTCAGGGAGATGAAAACCCTGAGGGAACCGAGAAGCTTACCTCTGTTTCTGAAGGGGAGCAACTCGAAGAAGAAGCTGAAGAATCTGAGTCTGAAGTTGAAGATGAAGAAGCCATCGACTTGTCTGATGCTGAACCATCCTCTTCTCCAAAGCACGATGATGACGAAGATGACGATGATGACGATTCTTTTATCGTCAAGCCTGCTCAGAGAACTAAAGCTTTTAAAGGGATTATGATAAATGAACCTTCAGGGGAGCGGACAAAGACAAAGCCGTCAGCATCTGAAGCTGACAAAGGCAAAGGAAAAGGTGCCGCTGAAGATGAAAATCTGATGATCTTGCTTAACAAGCCGGTTTGTCAGGTACATTAATCTTACACAAAATCCCTCCTCTATACACTTTATCAGTTCTCTACCTCCGAAAACCTCTATATACAATCCCATTCTTTCCATCTCTGTTCTACCCATGTTCTTACTTGTAAGATCGCTGCGTTTCTGCTAGTCCTCTCCCCTGTTTGAGGATATCGTTGAGGTTCCTACAGCTGCGACTTCATCAACAATAATCCCAGCTCCCATCGCTGAAGAAATAATCCCAGTCTCAGATTTAATCTCTGAGACTGATGAACCTAAAGAACAGATGCTCTCTCACAAAAACAGACCTTCCTTGGCTCCTCAAAAGCTAAGTGAAGAGGATCAAGAAAAGAGAGATGCATTGATCAAGAGACTCGAAGATCAGCGAATCATTCTGAAGCGTGATCAACTTCCTTCCGTTCCTCCAAAGCTCAGAGTTTCCCAAAAGGAATACAGGGAACACCTCAGAGCTGAACGCTTAATCGCTGAAAGAAAGGAAGGTGAAGAAAAAGATAGAGAATACGCCATCAAGCTTACTCAACGATCAATTAAAGACCCCAAGCTGAAAAGAGTTCCCATTGATGTTCAACGTCAGCTATGTGATGATGCTCAAAAGATCGTTAGAGAAAAGACTAAGGTCTCTGACATGACTTTGGAATGGGCTAAACAAATGCTGACCTATCGATCTAGACCATCCAAAATCATCAAAGTAAAGATCAGAGGAAGATTGTACGCCGACGTTCATGTTGTTGAAGTGGATGTCTGCAGAGAAGACAAAACCAAGCAAACTTTCTATGCTGCTATCTTAGAAAAGTTTGGTCTCTCTGAATGGTTAGAAACGAAATTAGCCATTCAGGGATCGCGCTCAAAGTTCAAAAGCCATGTCGAGAAGATCTTAAACAAACAGATCGACCTGCTTTCCTCTGCTGTGGATATTCCTCCTCTTCCTCCTCAACAAAGAAAAGTCTCTGCTAAGAAAAAGAAAGTCTCTGATTCAGGTCATCCTATACAGAATGAAACAGGTATTGGTTTCTCTCGTGCTGAAGTTCTTGGCCCTGATGCTGATCTCTCAGCGCTTGACACCTCCCTACCACCTGGAGAAACTTTCATTCCTGGCACAGTTGTAAGTGATCCATATGGTATATTCTTTCTAGACTACGATGGAAACCATCACTTTCAACGTATCTCTGAGCTCCACATCGCTCCCATTGAACAACTCAGAGATCTCTTATACTGCTGTGAAGTCAGACGCGACATCAAAGCTAGACACCTGAAGCCCTTGATTTTTGAAGAAGCTCTGAAGAAAAAGAATCAAGGAGTAGATGTCCCTGATTGGATGATTGCCACATCAATGACCCTTGATGAACAACTCATTAAGGAAGAACCTTTTGACGGATAGGATCGCCTTGTAATTCTTTCAATCCTTATCTGTCTACATCTTTTGTACTTGTAATTTTATTCGTTGTACTTGTAATTTTTCCACTTCCCTCGGTAATCTTTACAAAGTTTAAAGAAAAATTTCAGCGAATGTACTTTACTCCATCAGTACAGAAAAGATCCCAGAAAACAGTAAAAGGGACAAATATTTTATGAGTTCTTTTTATCCTTATGTTTTCATTAAATAGCAATTTTCTCTATTGCTATGTCATAATCAAATAGGGGGAGATTGTTGATCCAAACCCTCAGTGATTTGATAATGACCCTCTCTTATATACTTAGTGAAAATTGTAAGTAAACAATATGTATCAGAGTTTCATTATCGCTGATAAGTACTAAGATCTTCCAGTACCGCTGATAGGAACTCTCACTCTTTAGATTAAACATTCAGCGAAACTGTTCACCATAATACTCTGAGTCTGTTCAGTACTTATGGTGATCGCTGATAAGTTAGTTGTTTACTTATGATCCCTGAAGACAAGTTTCACGTCAACATAGGTTCTACGCTGAAGTCGAAGATCAAGCTCAAGAACCGGCGACAAGTCTCCTAATGAACTGATGCGGATCAGCGAAGACTCAGATTTTTCCAATCAACATGAAGTATCAAGTACAAGACTTCAGCTATCGCTGAACTCTATCATTCACTGATGAAGAATGATAGATCGCTGAATCAACGAAAAGCTGATCATGAAGTCCTCCGTACAAAGTATTTTTGTCTTAACCACCCTTGCACGACTCCGTACGATATGTCAGAAAAGAACCTCCTTATTGTCTGAATTCGTACAACCACTCTGATACTACACTGTTCAAACATGCGGCTACTAAGGTTGTCAACAAAGGTCAATGACATGCAACCATTCAGCTGCTGCCACGTGTAAAGTGTAAACTGCAATGCATTAAATGCATGCAGTATATAAGAAGAAGAACCCGCTTCATTTTGAAGTAACTTGCTAACTCTGGACAAGTTCATCCTTCTTATCTTGAGATAGACTATTATTAGTAATTTCCTTCTCCTTCTTAGTGCAAGAAACTTAGTGTTCCAACTTGTTTAGATTTAGGTTTATCCTTAATTTTGTTTCCGCAACAAGCTGTAAATTGTTAATGATTTATCAATAAACAATTTAGAAAAGTAAAATCTGTGTGTTTGTATTCAACCCCCCCTTCTACAAACTTGTATAGCCCTTCGGGACCAACACCAACTTATCCACACAACCCCCACACACCAGAGGTTCAATCATCACGATCATTTGCACGCACACAAGGCCACGTTTTCTTCATAACAAACACATCATTTATGCAAAAGAGTATACGAAACATTAAGCAATAGCTAGTTTTGCAATTCAACGTACTCACACTATTAACGGAAATTCCTGCCTGGTCACCACACACTTGTGACCTGATCTAGGGCACACACCCGCCCTTGGGAATAGACCAAGTTCGTTCGAATAATCCATATGGGACACACCCCCCATATACATCACACCATGACATATGGGACACACCCCCCATATACATCACACCATGACATATGGGACACACCCCCCATATACATCACACCACGCATAAGTAATTTATATGCAATCACACATTTAAATAAGCACACATGTACGAGTAAATGAACAAATACCATTAACTTTTAGTTAGAAAAACTCTCACAACTTTGCCTTTCTCCCATCTAGGTGAATCGCAAATTATGATCGTCTACTACACTCGATCGAGTCCTTAATCCCGTCCGACTCTTCGGATCCACTTGAGACACGCTCAAATAAATCAATCTATAAGTCACTCCCTTGCAAACCACATAGTCCACATGTCCCACACGAGTTGGGCTAACGACCTTCTTCGTAAATGACATAATAATCACATAGGAAGAATCACTTATCTAACTATCACCTCTCCACCATTCAGGATACTCACCAAAAGACAGTCCACCTTCTTGACAGATACACACCTATCCCAACCGACCTCTTATCTCCTCGCACACCCCCGACAATATAATCATATCAGGGCTATCCTTACAACTTTCAAATCCCCCGACATCGACTCAACACTCGCCGTTGACTTCAACACTAAAGCTTGGCAATTAGCCTAAATACAAATTCTCCTCGACTTTGGCTCCACGCCGATGCCGTCTCCTCCACATACTACCACACTACCTTTCGGAGTACCCTGCCTAATTCGAGTCACCCGGGACACACCCCCCGTCGACAACCACACTTCAACTTATTAAACAAGAGTAAAGACTACCATCACACAAGTCTTTCTAAGGTCAAAAACTGAGACTATCGTTAGACGTCTCCTTCCCTAAACTGTAATACCAAGGTCATGAATCGACCATCGACGCCTCAACCACATTTCCACCCTCGAAACTCTGTCCATTTCTTAAGCGCGATAACTCTCACCACCTAGCGAGTTCATAGCCTTCATGCATGACAACACAACGATTTAAATCCTTTTACGCACTCGACACATCCTACAAAACAAGGTTTGATAGACATGACCCGACACCTCCATAAAGAACAACCACACACACCGATTTCAAGGATCGCTCACACGCGACCTCGTCATCATTTGGAAATACATTCACTGAAACTCCCTTTATGCAAAATTTTAAAATACAACAACATAGCTCACACTGGAATAGTAAACCGACTCCCACACTTGTTGATATGTCCACTACGTGCTCACATCGATTCACCCATAAACCATACGATCAAAGGTTGTTATGTTTTATACAACAAGGTTTAACTCACTCATTAAGAAGTGAAATAATTTACTATTTCTCCAAATTCGAAATTTATCACACCACGAAAATAAATTTATCTTTTCCTTCAAGCACACACTTGCACATGCCGACTCATTTTCAAAATCCGAAGTTTGCAAGGCACGCGCACACACTCACACATTCTGACGTGAAAGATTTACGCAACTTGTTTTGAAAACACAATGTATGACTCGCTTTACATTGAAGGCTATTCGCTCGAGCAAGGTCAGCCTATTACAGTTACAGCACTTTGACGCCGACACCCTACTCCCAACCAAACCATCAGGTTCCTTATATTTGAATCAATCATCGGTATCGATATTTCCCACCCACTTGGATGCTCCCACCTCACAGTTACCACTAGCCTACTACTGCGTAACAATATACGGCTTCGCCTCGACCCCAAACAGGTTAACCAACACTAGTGTTACCAATCCATACATATATCATTTCCACATCACCCTTGACACTATTCCACTAACTAGAGTGTAAGAAAGCACCTCCCTATCATTCGGTCTTTGAGTTAAACGCTCAAGATCTCCCTTTACCGACATCAGGAAACTCCCAGAATAACGACTCTTCAGAGATTAAGAGCTCACCTCCAATCAATTGTTTTCCTTAAGAACCTTAAGGATTCTACTTCACACGGACACTCACACCACATTCACACAATACCCTTCTAGATAGTGTCATCAGTCGCACCAAGAATAATTTGCACATCACACTAAACCGTTGCCGTCATGGCAAGGTTAAACTTTACACACTACTTGTTATTTTTCCACACTCAATCCACCACCTCTACACACCACTAATATCAGGACCACGATAAACAAGCACACCCATGCACCTGTAAATTCATAATGACATTGGCCAGATGTGATTTGAATTTACCTTACATGAGAGTCCTCACTACCTTCGTCCTAAATTCTCAGTGGTTAAGGTCTTCCCTAAAGGCTTCCTATATCTCAACTGTGTGTTCCTACTCCACAGTTTAAGTTTAGGCCCATCCGGTCACCTAAATCCCTTAAACTAGTGCTCTGATACCAACTGTAACGACCCACACTAAAATACAAGCCAGAAACTACCACTTTAATTTTTAAACACCACAATGGCTCAACGTAAACATACTATTCAGATTACAAACTGGGTGTGCGGAATTAACCCCTAACTACAGCTGAGATCGGGACTGCAAAAGAATAGAAAAGCCTTCTAATCCATCTGTATGCTCCCTCCGTCTCACAGCTTGCCAAACTTCAAGACAAGCTTTCAAATACCTGCTTACCTGAAAAAGGTTTTAGTTTTGAAAAGCGAGGGTTAGACCATGAGGTCTAGTGAGTTCCCTCCACACCAGTTCACACCATAGACATCATAATTTATAAATCAGTTATGAAAGAGTTTATATGAATCATAACAACACACTTTTAAAATGACAACCACCTCTTGACACCTACTACTGACACACGCTATAGTTACACACACCGTGACAACACCAAAGAGCACACTCGCCATATATGAAACAAATTCATATATATATAATTAATATGGGACACACCCCCATTTATATAATTAATATGGGACACCCCCCCATATATATAGTTAATATGGGACACACCCCCCATTCATATAATTAATATGGGACACCCCCCCCCCCCATTCATATAATTAATATGGGACACACCCCCCATTCCTCGACAATGCCAGAGCACGATGCACAATTAATATGGGTCACACCCCCCATTTCTCGACAATGCTAGAGCACGTCCACACACATTAAATCATACATGCTACCACACACTTGTTCATAGCTTCATAATTAAGCAGTTGAAAACACACGAATAGATAACAACCACGCCACACCCTTAATCATCGCTTTGTAATCAAAAGCAGTTGAATAAGCACACAGTTAAATAATAACTCTGTCACGCTTGTATAAAATTTAGGTTAAAAAAGACTCACCTGATATGCTTACTTTCCTTTCCTACTCCGTTTCGTACCTCCAATCGATCTACCTGAGTGGAAGATAAAATACATAAGTTGATCATCCAACTTTCCGGACACATCCTTTCCAGACAACACACTTTCCGGACACATCCTTTCCGGACAACACACTTTCCGGACAACACCCTATCCGGACAACACCCTATCCGGACAACACCTATCCGGACCACACCCTATCCGGACAACACTCTTTCTGGACAACACCCTATCCGGACAACACTCTATCCGAACTACACCCTATCCGGACAACACTTTATCCGAACAACACCCTATCCGAACAACACCCTATCCGGACCACACTCTTTCCGGACAACACCCTATCCGGGAACTATCTGGAATCTTCTATCATCCGGACACACACACACGACTATCAGACACTTACCCGGAAACCTTCAACTGCTCAACGTGTCCGGACGTCCAGGAAGCTTTCCGGACGTCGACCTGACCCTTAATTGGACCGAGAAATCACGGGTACGACCGAAATCTCACAGATAAAGATTAGCAACGACATTAGGGTCATTAAACTCAACTACTACTGAAATATCTGCTGCAATAGATAAGATTTGACACCTAACCTCTTCCATTTTGTTCCAAACCCAACTTTTAACAAAAACCCCAAATAACTCAAACAATGGCAAAATCAGAGATTAGAGAAATGGAGAAGGGATTACCTGGTTGAATCCAAAAGAAGCACACCTTCTATTCCTCCCCAACAATCCGAATTTGATCCTCCTTGCTTGACTTTGCCCTCTTTCTTCTTCTTTCTCCTTCTTGCTCTCTCTCTATTTACTCTCACAGCCGCCAATCACACACACAAAATCAGTAGGAGAATGTTTCTCTTAGGGTTTTGTGCCATTTATACTTACCTCACACTTACCAACTAGCCCCTCAATTTTTAGCATTTAAATAAACTCCTCCCCAACACTTGAAACTCTTTCATTTTGGTCACGGTCACTACATCTAGAGAGAGAAAGTGTTCAATTCATATGTAATTCTAGATTTCTCAAGATCAATGATAATGGAGTTTGATTATACATGATTACCTAATAGATCTGGTTCTAACACTTTTTGCAAAAATAACCCCACTGCAATATTTTGAATCTAATAAAACAAAATCCCATAAAATGGTCTAACAAAGAGTTCCAGTTTCGATTTTAAAGAACTCGTAGTTGATCTTTCGTGATCTACATTTTCTTGGCCAAATCGGTGGCGTTCCGACCATCCTTACGAACCAAAATTTTCACTGGACCTACTATATATCTATAATAAAATTGAAGACAAATTAATTTCAGAAAAATTGAGAAGAACTACCTCAATTTCGTTGGTGAACTTTAAAAACATAACCATCTTCTTTGGCCGAATTCAACTTCTATTCTTACTCCAGAGTCGAAATTGAAAGAGGGTTTTCTGTAACTCTTTGAACGATGCTCCTAAACCTAAAATCGTGTGATAAAATTACGTATTTAAAGGCACCAGTTTTCATCGCCCATCTTTTGACCCCGAGTCAAATAAATACATTTAAAAAAAATAGTATAACTTCCACAATGACATATTTGGCCCCTGTCCATACTTTCTTTCACATTTTTTGTCCAATTGAAATAAGACTCCTTTCGATTCTAATTCGATTTTATTTATCTATCTATTAATTAAATTATGCCTAATTTGGAGTGTTAGATTAACCATAACTCATAAAAATTCTTGTTCATGCCCATAATAAATGTCAAGTTGTATTATCCATGCGTCCTTGAGCAGATTTTTTCTTTCGACCATATTTCGATTGTTAATACGATATATAACAAAATAAAGATAATCAAATTGACGAATCGCCATCGCCCAGATAACAAAGCATTCCAATAAAACGTACTTGTCTCATGCATTTCATCAAACTCGTCATAGGCACTTTTCATGTCACCAACTTTAGAGTACAACATTACCAACATGTGCTCACCATATAATAGTTCATGGGTTGTTGGGAAGAAAAATATATAGAGAATAAGAAACGGATGCTCGTTTGAGAAGAAAAAATAAATTGTTGTTTGTCTGGAAAGAAAAAGGAAAAAAGATGATGACCGATAGGAACCAGGGTACCAGCCGACCATAGTAGATTTGTTTGTAACATAAAAAAGGAAGGGTACCAGAGCATAGACGAAGGGGACCGAGTGGCGACGGGATTGACGATGACGACATCTGGAGAAGAGCTTGATTACGAATGATGACTTTTCTTAGAGTATCGTCTATTTAGGACAAAGGCTAGGGTTGGAAATGGAGCGACTGTTTGCGTAAAGTTTTCAATTGGAGCGGAGAGAATTACTTAACGGTTTGATGCAGAATGGTTAAGTCATTAGAATGCTTAAGAGGCTTTGTATGATACAGTGTAGAATGAAATATGGTTCTTTGGTAACTTTTCTAAAGGAAAATCTAAATAATAACAGATTAGCATTTGTACCCTTTGTATTAAATATACTTTTCAAGTGTGATTCTCTTATACTATCAATATGCCCTATACATAAAGACGTACATTTGGACATTTCCCCAATTAAACGGGGTATGTTTCAATTTAATACAATTATAACAGAATTTGACATTAAAAAGTATAAACGATGAATAAAATAAATGGAAGAGCAACTGTAGATGGTGAAGACTGGCCAGCTTTTCCCAGAAACCACATGTCTAGCAAAAGATCCCATTTCTCTCTATCTATCAACACTAATTATGTAGCCTAAACCACACAAATTGCAAAATAGGAATTTGAGATGGATTCTTTGATAATCACATAAACAAATTGCAAAATGAAATATCTCATCTTTCTTTCAACCAATTTCATCAATCTTGAAATACCCAAAACAAAGCTAGCTATAAACCTTGTTTCTTTCAAGTCCTTCAAACCATTTAACGAATTCCTGTTTCAACAAAATGAAAAAACCCTTTTTACGTGGGGATGGTTTCGAGAAACATGAAGCTTGAAAAATGAAAGCTTGACATAAAGCTTGAAAAATGAAAACTTGAAATCACCCATTGTTGAGTCAAACCGGTAAGAAAATAAAAGAAATGGAAGATTGAAATCGCCCATTGTTGAGTTTGGTTTCAAGAAACATGAAGTAAACTGATGGGAAATCCAAATTTATGAAGAAACCCTTTTCTACATGGGTGAGGCATGAGGAAGAACCTGCATATGTGACGAGAAGATTTGCAAGGAAGAAGATGGATGAGAGATGAGTGGAAGAAGAAGGGTATTCTTGGAAAGAAAGACCACTGAATGATGTTTTGGAACCATTAAGTGGTTAGATTTTTCTTTTACCAAACACTAGCTAGGTAATAGCACCGTGCTTTGGACGGTAAAACAAATATTATTATAAAGATTAATATACTTTATTCATAAAATTATTGATTTATAAACAGTTGTTATCTTACTTAAAAACAAAAAAACAAAAACTATTTACATATTTTATTAAAATAAGTATTCATTTATACGCATTGTTAGTTTACTAAAAGAAAAAAGATAAGCATTAAAAAAAAACAATTTAAAAGTTTTGATATATCATCATCGTTAATGTTGGTGCAAGTGTACCCAGCTTTAAATATTGTGATATATTTTTGGTACACATAAAATCACATCTCCATATTTATTTTGATGATTACAAAACACACCGCATTATTTGTTATCTAATATTTTATCTGAGTGTGCAGATATTTAAATGATCTCGATAATTTTTTTTATCTGAAGAATCCAAGTCTGAAGAGTTTCGTCATTCTATTTTAAAATGATAAACACCCTAAAATATTTTTATCACTTGGATATTTCGTATCTATATAAATATATTTGAATCAAATATATA
The DNA here is from genome assembly GCA_033807775.1 of Saussurea involucrata. NCBI lineage: Eukaryota > Viridiplantae > Streptophyta > Magnoliopsida > Asterales > Asteraceae > Saussurea > Saussurea involucrata. The sequence goes on along the minus strand of CM066322.1, from coordinate 91,226,222 downwards.
TATAATATATATATTATTTTTTATTAAATATATATATAAATCGCATGATATATATATATATATGTTATTTTATTAAAATCACATCTACTGCTACTGTTCATCAATAAATGCAAAGAGTATTCAGCCGAAAGAAGTCTTCCAGCGCAACTGACCTTTTGTACGACTGTCAGGCGGTATACCGCCAAGGTCCACGCGGTATACCGCGATACTGTTCACCCATCATTTCTTCTGCATATGAAGCTTCTCTTGTCAGGAAACTTTTCAGGCGGTATACCGCCGTGTGCAACGCGGTATACCGCGGGTACCATGTACCGTTTGTTTTTGCAGGGTTGACCTTCTCCTCTGCAGTGTACTTTTTCTGACGCAGGTATACCGCGATGGAAAGCCGGTATACCGCGAAAGCTTCTGCCCTGTTGCTCATCCAGTATAAATATCATGCAACCACCAGCCTTCAATGCTACCAATTCACATTAACTCCTCTGCATTTGATAAAGACTCTGCAGCTTCTTCTCTTGATATTTAAAACTGTTAAAATTATAAAACTCGTTTTTGAGTAAGAAATCTTGAGTTGATAGCAGATTAAAATCTTTCGATTAGTTGAATCAGCAACACAACTCAAGTGATCAAACTCTCTAAAAATATCCAAGTGATAAACCTTATTCAAGAGTGATTATTCATATTAAATTATACCCTCTTGTAAGTGTTTGAATAAGAGTGAGTGATCCACATTAATCTCTCAAAGTAGAGTGATTCGCGTTTGTTGTATTAAGGTTTGTGTTTCTACCATAAAGAACACGTTTCGTATTGGATCTCCGAGAAGTGTTATTTTCTCGAGGTGGACTAGCCAACTTTGTGTTTGGTGAACCACTTTAAAAATACCGTTGTCAAGTATTCTCTTTCCCTTATCTATTTACATTTCCGCTGTGCATTTAAATTATATCTGTTTATATAATTGTTGTATACTTATTTTTTTATACTCTGCTTTATTTATTCTGTATTTATTTGTAAAAAGAATTTTTGAAAGTAAAAGATTTAAAATACAACCTTACCCCCCCTTAGGTTGTCTAACATTTGGTATCAGAGCAGGTCTTTCAAAAATATTCTGCATAATTTTCTCTTATTCTTCTAAATGGCTCAACAAACTAATATCGTGTTTTCAAAACCTCCTTTGATAGATACTGAAAAGTTTGGCATTTGGGCCGAGCTATTTGAATGTCACGTGCGTGGCAAAAATCAAAAGATTTGGAATATTATAGAAAAAGGGAATTTTAAACCCACCATTGTGAAAGATGATGTTTATATTGATAAACCTATAGATGAATGGACTACTTCTGATGAAACTCATTTTTGTTTAAACTTTGAAGCTAAGAATATATTATATGCTGCTTTAACAACTGATGAAATTGAAAGAGTATATACATATAAAACTGCAAATCAAATATGAGAAAGTTTAAATAATACTCATCGTGGAAACACGGAAGTTAAATCCAGTAAAGTAAATATTTTAGTTCACGATTATGAACTGTTCGAAATGAAACAAGATGAGTCAATTGACTCAATGTTTAAAAGATTTAACCTTATTGTGACTACTTTGAAAGGTTTGGATCGCACTTATCCTAACGAGGACTATATAAGGAAAATCCTACGAGCCCTTCCTTCGGAGTGGATGCAAAAGATAACATCTTTAGAAGACTCCCGTGACCTTTCCATAATGAAGATAGATGACTTGATCGGTAATCTTAAAGTGCATGAAATTGCACTTAAAAGAAACAAAGATCGGGAGCAAGTCAAGAAGAAGTCAATCGCTCTCAATGTCTCAACACCAAAAGTTGAGAAGAAAAAGGAGAAAGCTAGCTCCTCGAAAGATCCATCCGAAACTCTCGATGAAGTCGCCATGTTGGTAAGAAACTTTTCCAAATTTCTTAATAATAATAATAAATTTTCTAACAATGGCAGATTTCAAAGAAACGGTAACTACCGTCGTGGTGGTGAAAATCGAAGTCGTAAGTTCCATAAACGAGACGAAAAAGTTAAGAAAAATGGCGACTCGAGTGAAGACGATAAAGCTAAGCCAAAGAGAGGCTTTTGCTACTCATGTGGTGACAAAGACCACTACGCCAATGAATGTCCGAAAAAGAACAAGTTCCAAAAGAAGAAGGAGAAAGCCTTCATTGGAGGCGCGTGGAGCGAGAGTGAAGAAGAAGATGACTATCAAGCCATTTGTCTTATGGCCGAAAGCGACGACGAGGTAAAATCTTCTTACTCGGATTACGATAGTGATTATGAAAGTGATAATGAAAATAATCTTGAAGAATTATATGAATCTTTTCATAAAATGGCCGCTCTTGCAAATCGTTACCAAGATGAGAATGCTATGTTAAAAGAAACTGTAAATGCATGTAAAAAGGAAATAAAAAATGTTAAACAAAAATCTGAAAATGATATGGATATAATTGCTAAATTAGAAACTAAATTAGGAGAAAAAGATTTTTGTAAATCTTGTGATGCTTTAAATAAAGAAATTGCATGCTTAAATAAAAAATCACATGAAAATATTATTTGTACAAAATGTGATATTCTTGAGAATGAGATTACATGTTTAAAGGCTAAATGTGCTTCATATGAAAAAGATAACATGCTAGCTAAAGCCTTTGAAAGTAGTAATAAAAAGGTACTTAACATGCTTAATATGCCTAACCGTATAAAATGTAGAAAAGGCATTGGTTCCAATACTTGTGTTGATAAATGTTCATGTAAACCCATCAAAAGATTTTATGAATCACCTAAAGTAAATACAAGAAATCAATATGTGCAAAAACCTCCGTATGTGCATAAAATAAATAATGTAAATTATAATACGAGAAAACCGTATGCTCGCATGTACCATGACAAATATTCTAAACCTAATAATAATGCGAATGTAAATGCTTGTTTTTATGTGTATGATAAATATAATCGCAAAATTAAAATGGTAAATAAATGGATTCCAAAAGGAATGTTTAGTAATGATAATCCCGGTTGTATGCGTTTATGGTTTTAAATGTGTTATGTATATATGTTATATATATATATAGTTTAAATATAATTTGTTGTATATATTATATATATAAGTAATATATATTACTATGTACTGTTTGTTTATATATATATATACGTATTACATATATATATATATATATGGTGTTTGTTTAATATATTATATATATATATTTGTGTTTGATGTATTATATATTAAAGTTGTTTAATATATTATATATATTTTGTCTTACTTGATATGTGTTATATATATATATTAATATGGTTTGATGTATTATATATATATATTAATATTGTGTAATGTATTATATATATATATATATATTCTGTTTGACTTTATATATATGCATGTTGGTTGACATTGAAACTAATTGTCAAGGACCCACGAGAAATGGGGACCATAAAAGTTACATCTTCATTATTGTAGATTGACCTTGATATGGACTGGATACTCGATAGTGGTTGCACACGTCACATGACCGGAAACAATAATCTCTTTTCATCATATAAGTCATGTGATGGTGGACAGGTAATTTTTGGAGGAAACTCCAAAGGAAATATAATTGGTAGAGGTACAGTTTCTTGCAACAATGTTCAATTTCTTAATGTTAATCATGTTGATAATTTACATTTTAATTTGTTAAGTGTTCGCCAATTGTGTAAAAATAATACAACTGTTGTCTTCGAAGAAGATTCTTGTAAAATCATAAAAAATGGCAAAGTTCTTTTAAATGGTTTTGTAAAAGGAAATTTATATATTTGTAAAACTGTTGTATCTGAAAATGTATGCTTATCTTCTATTAATGATGTTTCTACTTTATGGCATAGGCGTTTAGGTCACGCTAATCTAAGATTAATGCAAAACTTAAAAAATAAGGAGCTTGTGAGTGACCTGCCAAAATTAAAGTTTGATAATCATTTTTGTGATGCTTGTCGTGTCGGCAAACAACATCACGTTTCTCATAAATCAAAAAATGTTATTTCTACTCAAAGAGTTTTAGAACTTTTACATATGGATCTTTTTGGCCCGATGGCTATTCAAAGTTTTGGAGGAAATTTTTATACTTTGGTTATTGTGGATGATTATTCCCGTTATACTTGGACTTTATTTTTGAGACATAAAAATGAGGCTTTTGAAAAGTTTAAAATTTTGGGAAAACGAATTCAAAACCAACAAGGTTGTACGATTGTTTCCATACGTACGGACCATGGACGAGAATTCGATAATGAAGTACAATTTGGTGCCTTTTGTGATAAACATGGTATAACTCATAACTTTTCTGCTCCTCGAACACCTCAATCTAACGGGGTTGTTGAAAGGAAAAATCGAACGTTGCAAGAAATGAGTAGAACCATGCTAAACGAACATCAAGTTCCCCAAAAGTTTTGGTGTGATGCCGTTGCTACCGCGACCTATGTGCTTAACCGTGTCCTAATTAGAGGTATCCTAAATAAGACACCCTATGAACTTTACCGAGGTAGAAAACCTTCCCTAGCTCACCTGAACGTTTTTGGTTGTAAATGTTTCATTTCAAACACCAAATCCTACTTAACCAAATTTGACCCTAAAGCCTATGAAGGAGTGTTCCTAGGTTACTCTTGGAATAGCAAAGCCTATAGAATCCTAAATAAGGAGACCATGGTAGTAGAAGAATCCTTAAATGTTAGCTTTGACGAGAGTCCTCCCAAACCTAGTGCACCCTTAGCAAATGACAATGTTTGTGAAGGAGATGTCTTAGCCCAACAACTTAGTACCTTGGATTTAAGTACCCAACCTTCCACAAATAATATTGAATCTAGTGATGCCCCTCCGTGCTTTATTCCACAAGGTATAGATGATCCTAACCTTAGAACCGCTCGAGGCCATCCCGTAGATCAAATTATAGGTGACCTAAACCAAAGGACAACTAGATCACAAATCCATACCCATTGTGCTTTCCATGCCTTTATCTCAACCATAGAACCTAAAACCATAGATGAAGCTTTAGGTGATGAGGATTGGATATTGGCCATGCAAGAAGAGTTAAACCAATTTACTAGGAATGATGTGTGGGACTTAGTGCCTAGCCCTAGTAGTCAAACCATTATTGGCACAAGATGAGTCTTCCGAAATAAGGTAGACGAGAACGGTGGAGTCACACGAAACAAGGCACGTTTAGTTGCCAAGGGGTACAGTCAACAAGAAGGTATAGATTATGACGAAACCTTTGCACCAGTTGCAAGGTTGGAGTCTATTCGAATGCTTCTCGCTTTTGCAAATGCTAAAGATTTTAAATTATTTCAAATGGATGTTAAAAGTGCTTTCTTAAATGGTATTATAAATGAGGAGGTATACGTTTCTCAACCTCCCGGTTTTGAAAGTTTTGAAAACCCGACACATGTTTATAAATTGAAAAAGGCGCTTTATGGTTTAAAGCAAGCTCCGCGTGCGTGGTATGATAGATTAAAAACCTTTTTAATTGTTAGTGGTTATATTATGGGTAAAATAGATAATACTTTATTTGTGAAATATGTTCAAAATGATATTGTGGTTGTGCAAGTATATGTTGATGATATTATTTTTGGTTCCACGAATGAAAAACTATGTAATGAATTTTCTGCGAAAATGACAAGCGAGTTTGAAATGAGCATGATGGGAGAGTTAAAATACTTCTTAGGATTGCAAATCAAACAATGTGAAACTGGTATTTTCATTAGTCAATCTAAATATTGTAAAGATATGTTGAAAAAGTTTAACTTTGAAAATGTCAAACCCGTTGAAACTCCAATGACCACAAATTTGCAATTATCTCGTGACGAGGAGGGAAACGATTTTAATGAAAAGATTTATCGTGGTATGATTGGTAGTTTATTATATTTAACTGCTAGTAGACCTGATATTATGTTTAGTGTATGTTTATGTGCTCGTTTTCAATCTTCACCTAAACAATCTCACTATGAAGCTGTCAAGCGTATTTTTCGATATTTACGAGGTACTACTAATCTTGGCTTATGGTACGCAAAGAAACCCGAGTTAGAAGTAACGTGTTTCGCCGATTCCGATCTTGGTGGATCTATTGTTGACCGAAAGAGTACTAGTGGGGTATGTGCCTTTATAGGTCTCTCACTTGTGTCTTGGTTCTCTAAGAAACAACAATCCGTAGCTTTGTCTACAACCGAAGCGGAATATGTAGCCGCCGCAAGAGCGTGTGCTCAAGTCCTTTGGATGAAACACACACTTACCGATTTTGAGGTACATCTAACCAAAATTCCAATTATGTGTGATAACTCAAGTGCCATAAATCTAAGTAAAAATCCTGTTTTACATTCTCGTACCAAACATATTGAATTGAGACATCACTTTTTACGAGATAATGTTCAAAAAGGCAAAATCGTGCTTGAAAAGGTTGATTCGGAAGATAATTTGGCCGATATTTTCACAAAAGCCCTTAACAAGAAGGCGTTCTTTAAATTAAGACTTGGTTTAGGCATGCTTGAGTATAACCCTTGATAAATACTAACTCTCAAATATTTCATATTTTGAGGGGGAGCATCTTTTGAGGGGGAGCATAAGCGACTTTCTTAAACCCTTTTTGCTTCGACAAAAGGGGGAGAGAAACCGAGTATGCTCTCGTGTTTAGCGTTGTGTTTGTCATCATCAAAAAGGGGGAGATTGTTGGTGCAAGTGTACCCAGCTTTAAATATTGTGATATATTTTTGGTACACATAAAATCACATCTCCATATTTATTTTGATGATTACAAAACACACCGCATTATTTGTTATCTAATATTTTATCTGAGTGTGCAGATATTTAAATGATCTCGATAATTTTTTTTATCTGAAGAATCCAAGTCTGAAGAGTTTCGTCATTCTATTTTAAAATGATAAACACCCTAAAATATTTTTATCACTTGGATATTTCGTATCTATATAAATATATTTGAATCAAATATATATATAATATATATATTATTTTTTATTAAATATATATATAAATCGCATGATATATATATATATATGTTATTTTATTAAAATCACATCTACTGCTACTGTTCATCAATAAATGCAAAGAGTATTCAGCCGAAAGAAGTCTTCCAGCGCAACTGACCTTTTGTACGACTGTCAGGCGGTATACCGCCAAGGTCCACGCGGTATACCGCGATACTGTTCACCCATCATTTCTTCTGCATATGAAGCTTCTCTTGTCAGGAAACTTTTCAGGCGGTATACCGCCGTGTGCAACGCGGTATACCGCGGGTACCATGTACCGTTTGTTTTTGCAGGGTTGACCTTCTCCTCTGCAGTGTACTTTTTCTGACGCAGGTATACCGCGATGGAAAGCCGGTATACCGCGAAAGCTTCTGCCCTGTTGCTCATCCAGTATAAATATCATGCAACCACCAGCCTTCAATGCTACCAATTCACATTAACTCCTCTGCATTTGATAAAGACTCTGCAGCTTCTTCTCTTGATATTTAAAACTGTTAAAATTATAAAACTCGTTTTTGAGTAAGAAATCTTGAGTTGATAGCAGATTAAAATCTTTCGATTAGTTGAATCAGCAACACAACTCAAGTGATCAAACTCTCTAAAAATATCCAAGTGATAAACCTTATTCAAGAGTGATTATTCATATTAAATTATACCCTCTTGTAAGTGTTTGAATAAGAGTGAGTGATCCACATTAATCTCTCAAAGTAGAGTGATTCGCGTTTGTTGTATTAAGGTTTGTGTTTCTACCATAAAGAACACGTTTCGTATTGGATCTCCGAGAAGTGTTATTTTCTCGAGGTGGACTAGCCAACTTTGTGTTTGGTGAACCACTTTAAAAATACCGTTGTCAAGTATTCTCTTTCCCTTATCTATTTACATTTCCGCTGTGCATTTAAATTATATCTGTTTATATAATTGTTGTATACTTATTTTTTTATACTCTGCTTTATTTATTCTGTATTTATTTGTAAAAAGAATTTTTGAAAGTAAAAGATTTAAAATACAACCTTACCCCCCCTTAGGTTGTCTAACAGTTAACTTACTAAGAAAAACAAAAAACAAATAAATAAAAGTGTACACAACTAAATAAGTTTTGATTTATAAGTATTGTTAGCTTACCCAAAAAAATGTAAAAAAATAAAAATATACCATATTAAAAATATTTTTGATTTATAAGCATTGTTGGCTTACTAAAAGAAAATAAATAAATAAAAAATATTGCCTATTAAAATAATTATTGATTTATAAGTATTGCTATTTATCTTAATAAAATAAGTTCATATAATACTTAATTCATTTAACCTTACAAAGTAATAAATAAATAAATAAATAAAATAATAATTAAATAATCATCATTATAAAATAATGATTATAAGACCATCCATATCCTTGCAATTCATTTACGTTTTCAATCGTGTCACACCAACTTTTGCAATTACCTTCTACAACATGCAATCCACCTACACTTTCAAAAGTGGTCACCACTGCAATATTTATCAATTACTTTATAAATTATTATATACATTCTATTTTTTTAGTTAATATAACATGATATATAAAATTCTTTATTTTAATTTAATGTTTATTAAAAAGTAAACATTAATTTCAAATAAACGAATAATATATGCTATAATTATATAATACAATCATTTTATTTATTTTATAATTCATTGTTTTAATTTAATATATAATTTATTAAATTATATCAAACACAACATTTCTTAAATAAATATGTAATTTTATTTGTGTTATTTTATTAATCGTGAGTATTAGATTATATTATATCTAATTTTATAAATTAGATTATATGTAATTTTATCAATATTGTATGTTTATTATGTATAATAGTAATTTTAAGTAATTATAAAATTTAATGGTTATTCTTAATTTAATTATATTGTATATATGTCATATAAAAAATAACATATAGACATAAACAAAATATTTTTAAATAAGAATAATTAATTTAATTAAAAATAAATTAATATTATTAATTTATAAAGTTTATTGTTTTAAATAACCATTTAATTTATTCAAATACTTAAAACAAATAAGGATGATAGGGTGCAATTGTCAGGTCCATGTGGTGATGTGGCTTGTAAATGAAATTGCAAGAAGGGCAATCCATATCTCATGTGGCATTGAATTTCTAACACCCACATGGCTTTGCAATTGGAAATGGGTGTGTGGATGGTCTGGTCTAATTTTAAAAATTTAGTGAATGTTGAATTTATTAAATTATGGTTTGATTAAATAAATAAATTTTATTTAAAATCAATAAAAATATAGAAAATAAAAGGTTGAAGACATTCAATGCTACATTTTTTATTTAAAAAAAATTCAAAATTCTTACAAAATTTGAAGGCATGTCTCCTACATTCTCATATAGCCTTAGGGTCAAATGAGAAGTGATAAATATTTGAGAAGTAGAGAAGTAATCTTGGCCATTTATTCGGTCAAGATCGGTTATAATTGGTCAAAAGTTGCGGATTTGATTGGTCAAAAGTTGCGGCTTTGACTGGTCAAAAGTTGCGGTTGTTCCAAAAATAGAAGGGCAATTTCGTAACTTTTACAAAAAACACGGGACGAGTTCATATATGAATCTGTGTGATTCACATATGAACTATACGTTCATATATGAACATTTGTTATTAACATATGAACTCTTTATAACTAATTCATATATGAATCTTGTGATTCATATATGAACCTTTGTGTTTCATATATGAAACTAACTAATTGTAGGTTCATATATGAATCAGTTGAACCATTTAACGGATTCATATATGAACCTTTGTGTTCATATATGAACCATTGTGATTCATATATGAATTTTTTTAACTAATTCTCATATGAACAAATTAACTAATTCATATATGAATCACAAAGGTTCATATATGAATTAGTTAAAAAAGAGTTTATATGTGAATCACACAGATTCATATATGAACTCGTCCCACATATTTTTTACAAAACTACCCCTCTATCTTGTGCAGACCACGCGCAGACCACGTGAGGAATTATCCGCTGCTTCTCGGTCAAAGCCGCCGATCTTGACCGAATGAATGGCTAAGATCACTTCTTTATTTCTCAAATATTTAGCACTTCTCATTTGAACCTCTCCCTATATATATTGATGCTCCGCCTCTTAGTGATTCATAGATGACCTCTTAATTAGTGTTGAATTGATACAAAGAAAGAGTTAAAATGGGATAAAGTTGTGTAATTTCATTTATGATAGTCACTATGTACATATTGGTCGCCAACCAAGCTCTGATGTTGAGAGTGAGTTCGAAAACGAGCTCGTGAAGGTTGCACACATTGATCATACTGACGAGAGGATTGGGCGAGGTAGAAGAATGCCTTTAAGCCCGCATTGTTATAGGCGAGATCAAACATGAGATTAAGCTCACATGGTCAACCAAGTATTTTTATCTAAACTCGAATACATTGAACTCGAGCTCGATTTAGCCCAAGTTTACATTGAACCAAGGGTTGACAAGGTTTGTTCCTAACATTTTATAGGCCTGAGCGGATCTAAAAATAGGGGTCCTCGATTAGTACGAAAAAATTATTCAATACATGTTTTTTTATTATTAAAAAACATGCAAGAAATGTTAATAATTCAAGGAGGGAAAAATTCTTATTTTTGTTTATTATAGATAAAAGAGTACTTAAGATTATCATACTCTTTATTATGTAGTTAACTAGCAGCCAAGAATGTATAAAAAACACGGATAGTTTTGTGATCTTAACATATGGATATGAAATTGACCACTTGACCATCTACTTTGGTTAATAAAAAGGCAATAACTTTATTAGTTCATAACAATAAATATGTAATATTCTGATACAAAAATAGAACTCATGTAAAGGAAGTAACTGAGAAAGTTAGTGAAAGATGAAGGATAAAGAAGATTATTACGTGTTCTAGACAAAAAAAGAAACAAGAATTGGTGAGAATGTGAAAAGGAAGATGATTCTTTGAGATCCAATAATAACACAAAATGAATAAGACCTATAATCTGCAAGCTCAAGGAATGATTAGTTGAACACCTAAATAAATCTTGTGATGTGTAGTGTAACCCCAAGTAAAAGATGAAGAACTCAAACAATAGATGAAAACACTTGATTTTCTTTAGCTCTTCTTTCTCTACAAAAATACGATTTCCGGATTAAAAGTCTATGGAATATGACAGACATAAGAGAATTCACCCAATGCAGGGAAAACTCACAAAACCCATAATACATCATAACTTTTAAGAACAATAGATGGATTCACAAATAACAATAAGATATCAACTATAGAAACACAAATATATAGCAATAGCCAACAAAAGCAATTACGCAAACAACATTAACAAATAGCAATAGCCATGTAGATAAACATACCGAACAAAAAACATTTAGCAATAGCAAACACATGAGCTTAAAATTGTTATTCTCTGAATTGTTGAAGCACGAAAACAACCAATGCTACAGAGATAGCAATAACCAATAGCATTAGGTTTTGGTACCACATAAAAAACCTAGAGAGGAAAGTAGCAATAACATATTAGGAATCATTATGTAAATTTTATTTAATTTTATTTTCCAATGTAATTAGTTAATATATGTTCCATCCCTTGTTATCTAATAAATTCTTTTTACTCTTATTATATACTATAAAAACTGTACCTCTTTCATGACTATTGCTATATAATAATATAAAATTGGACCCCTAATCTTTTTGGCCCCTTAGCAGATGCTCGTCTCAGATGTCTTAGATGTTATGCATGTTAAATATGTTACACATTTTATCTGTAAATGATATGAAATGGAAGGAATGTGGCTATGTGTGTGTGGGGATTGTACTAGGATGACGGTAATTGACGGTGGAAAGCTGCATATTAAAGTATATATGAAAGTAAGTACAATGTACGAGAAAGTGTAGCTTTGAGACTGTACTAGTCGATATGGTCAAGACATGTACTCGTGGGGATGTCGGAATTTGACTAGTTATGGATGGAACAATAAAACCCCAGTCGATGGCTTGACGCATAAGATCTCAAATATTATGACACATTTGCTTGTATGTATATATTAATTTATTTGGATGTGATTGACAAATCATCAAATATTCTTATTTTATATTACAACGCATGTTTCAATGCTACCATCGAAATGTCGACATGATTACAAACAAAATGTTGATATATTAGTTAGTGTTATGATTGATCCATGAACTCATCGAGAATAAAATTGATCAATATTTTATATCACATGATCAGGCAAAAATGATGACATTGAAGGCAAATATCCGATTGTAAGGATATGTCTAAAAGATCGCTTAATCTAGAGTTGATCTTTATCTTTATTGATGCTTTATGAAGTTTTAAGAATGACTCGTGTTTTCACTAAAAATGCACAAGGCAATAATTAAGATTAGATTATAAGGCAACAACTAAAGAACGAACGTTCATGACAAATAAGAATGTAACAACCCATACCAACCAACAATCCAAAAATCCATTAATTTAATCAAAAATGCCAAAATGGCCCAACATCGTCACACTTCAAAATTTCAAAACTGGGTTTGCGGAAATAACCCTAACTACAGTTGAGAAACATAGTAAAGTTATAATAGGAAAGTCTTCTACCAACACCATTCACAACTTGCCCTTGCCCTTAGACGAGCCCTCTACAACCTGCTTACCTGAAAAATGTTTTGGTTTTGAAAAGCGAGGGTTAGACACAAGGTCTAGTGAGATCCCTCAAGAACCCAACATTTGCGCCACAATATCCACAAAGGTAAGGTTATAAAAGTTATAAGCAAAACACCTTTATCAGTTAATTAAACACACAACACATGCCGATGGCCCACGCTGTAGTCACGTACACACTCGTGACAACATGTCAGGGCACACACCCGCCCATAATATTATATGAAACAAATTCATATTTATATATTGTATATGGGACACCCGCCCATAATATTATATGAAACAGATAAGCCATCGCATGCCCCACCCCGTACAAACCTGCAATTTCGATAACACACTTTCATCATGCATATTTAAAACATTGTAAAAACATGCAAAACATAATTTATATCGGTACAGGTAATAAATACAAGTATCGATAGCTTCAATTTAGAAAGACTCACCTGGCGTCCACGCTAAAACGTTCTCAGTTGAGAATGCTTCACTCTAACCGTACACCTACATAATCACCCGACACGCAAGAGTGAATAAGTCACTCCACATTCACTCAGAGCCAAACTCACGAGACAGTCCCTAAAAACACTCCGAAAATGCATAAGGATCCGGACACAAACCACTCGAAAGTGTCCGAACTCCTGCTTTCCGGTACGGACCTTCCGGATCTACCCGATTCCCAAAGGGTCCTGTTCGTCCGGACACTCCACAATTCTGGATAATACCAGATAACCTTTCCGATCGACACCTCCGGATTCCTCTAGTCCGGGTAAAGAGTCCGCATACCCCTTTTTCCGATAATTGTTCGGACAACCTCACTGGGCGATTTCAGAGAACTCAAAATCGAGATTACAATCGCTCAGAATGATTTCAAGCCCAAACGATTAATAGGTTTAACCCAACAATAACACACCCTAGATTAATGTAACACCCCAATTTTTGGAAGGTATCGATCTTTTAAGATAAATATGAAAAATAGGATTTTGGATTAAATCCTAGATTTTATGGTCTTGTTGGATGGAGAATTCTAATACGAGTCTAACGGTTCTTTCCAGAGCGAAATCGGAGCTAAAACGAAGAAGTTATGGCCAAAACAGTGTTTAGGAAGAAACCGGGCGACTAGAGTCGCCCGCAGGTTTTGGCGCTGATGTACCCGCGTGGAGAACCGCGCGGAGCGTCTGATATGCATAAAACGCGATTTTCAGCCCCAAACTTCATTTCTTCAGATCTCTCTCATTTCTACTCCGTTTTTGGCGATTCAAATTGCTATGGTTTCGTTTTTGAGAGTTTTTTGAGGATAAAGTGTTATTTTTGGGAAGATCCAAGAGTATTTGGTGGTGGAGTAGAAGCAAAGATCAAGAGCTCATCATCATCACCTCTATCTTCAAGAAATTTAGGGTTTTCTAGGTTTTCACCAAAACCTAAGTGGTGAGTTCATCCTCCTAGTTTCAAAACTTTATTATGAGTTATAAATGCTTCATTGTTGACTTCTTAGTGTGTTATCTCTCCAATTTTGGTTTGGATGATTTTGAGAAAAGTTAGGTCAAATTGGGGTTTTGGGTCAAAATGGAGATTTTGATGTATTATGTTTGGGTGAACAATTCTAAGTGGTTGGATATGAATATTTATGGTTGGTAACTTATGGATCTAGGTTTTTGGAAGATTTGGCTTGAAGATTCAGGTTTCTTCAAAGGAACTAAAATTAGGGAAAAATCTAGATTTAGCCTAAATCTAGCAAAGTGAGTTCAAGTTGATTTGTGTTAGATCTGAAGTTTTGTCAAAAGTTACAAGTGTTGGATCTGAATAGAAGACTCAGAGTTCTGAGTTAGAAGACTCAGAAGTTCTGATCTGAGAAGTCTCGAAAAGATTACAAGTGTGGATTCTGAACAGAAGGATCAGAGTTCTGAGTAGGAGACTCAGAACCTCTAATGAAGAAGATGAAAATATCACAAGTGCTTGAAGGAAGTTCTGAAGTGCTTGATCAGAAGGATGTTCAGAAGTTCTGAACATGTTGTTCAGAACTTATGTCTTAGGATATTTTCCGTTACATTCTGTTACTAATTAGGACACGTGTAATTGTTCTATTAGTCTGTTTCTCATATGTACTGTAGCTTTAGCTATTCCTTACAGTATATATAGTTGTTAGCATCTGTAAGCTAACTAACTTTTGGCATAATCTTTGGCATAACTGTCCGCATCTTTGTATTCAACTTTTGTAATCTTTGAGAGATTCTCTCTCTAAATCTGTAATCTGTTCTTAATTGAATACAAGTGCGTTGATCAAAATCTCTATCCTTCACTGTTTGATTGTTCATATTTGATTGTAAGATTGAATCCTGGTTTCTACAATTTGTGAAAACGTTGTACATGCCAAAAAAATGTTCATTTTATAATGTTTATGTGGTTTACATGAAATTATCAGTTATTGAGTTATTTGGTGGGCTTAATTATTTGAAGTGTTTGTGTTTATAAATCTTGAAAAACACCCACTTTTAGGATTTTTGGGTAATTTGATAGAATGAGTATAAATGGAAGTGTTTTGATAATTATTGCATAATTGGAGATTATTTGGTAAAAATGCACTTTAAGTGTTTTGTTGGAAACATGCATAATTTATGTTGTGGTACGTTTTGAAAATACGAACATGTGGGTTATTGGATTTTGGTCATTCCCGGCCTTGTGAACATTTTAGAAGTTGTAAACCTTTTGGTTTTTGAAAAGATGTATTGTTAGGTCACGTTAGTGGAATATGAAGTACAGAGGTTGAATATGACAGTTTGTAATATTAGTTTGCTAGTATAAATAGTTTGCTAAACCTTGTGTTTAGGGTTAATGATCATTAGTCTAATTCCATATTACTTTGTACGGCTACACAACCTGATTACCTTTTCTGTTCATCATTAATGCAAGTGAGATTTATGATTGATATGCTAATTGTGTTGATTACAATTGTAATAACCAGGTATTTTATCCAAATTAAAATCGAAATTTTATAAGTCTTTATTTTAGTATTTTATGGAGTTAAGAAATTAAGGAATAAGTTTTATTGTATAATAGAAGCTTAGGGGTGTGTTTTATCAAGTGAAACAAGTTTAGGGTTGTTGGGTATTTTACCCAAACCTTTTTAGCCAAACCGACTCAGTATCCTAAATAGAGGAAATATCTCAAATTGAAACAGTAAAGCAGAACCCAAATAGTGTGTGTGTGTGTGTGTGAAATTGTTCACGGCAGAGAGAAAAAGAGAGAGAAGAAGAACCGTAGGAGAGAAGAAGAAGATTAAAGATTCTCAGCTGGGATTTTGTTTGGTGCAGGAAATCAAAGAGGTAATTTTCTTATTCAAACTCTCTTTTATGAGAATTAAGTTTCATATGATTTTTGAAGTGGGTTTAGGTAATTTTAGATGAATTGGTGAACTTTAGTTACAATTTAAAGTGTTAAATGGAGTTTAGAACGTTTCTGTGCAAATCTGGGTAAAAGATGGATTCTTGATTTTGAACTGGACTTTCTGGAAAAAAATGACGATGAACAGTGTTTTTGCGAAAAGTAGGAATTCGCAAGCCTTGGTTGCGAAAAGTCCACTTTTCGCAAGCAGCTAAAACGCATAGTGAGGTTTTCGTATCTGTTGGTCACGAAAAGTAGGGAACTCGCAACTGTGGTTTGCGAGAAGTGAGGTTTTCGCATCTGTTGGTTGCGAAAAGTGAGGAACTCGCAACTGTAGGTTGCGAAAAGGTAGGAACTCGCAACTGTAGGTTGCGAAAAGGTAGGAACTCGCAACTGTAGGTTGCGAAAAGTAAACTTTTCGTAATAGTGGGTTGCGAAAAGTTGGGTTTTCCTGTTTATGTGTTAAAGAGTATGTATACTTTAATTTGTTTCAGATACTAAGGATCTGGGTTAAAAGATAATCTAAATTGAGGAAAGTTTGAAGGACCTTTGCTTAAAAGATCAGGTGAGTTTTACTTTAAAAAGTATTTTTACTGGAATGCATTATGTGAATAGCAAATGTTAAATAAAGTGTATGAATATGTCATACGTGGGTGATTATAATATATTGAGATATTATAATTACGTGAGTATTATATGAAAATATAATACGTGGCCGGGCTTTGGACCGGTGTGTTAAATTGGCTCGCAACCAATTGATATTGGCCATTGGTGGAGGGATAAGGTTGGATGAGACGGGTATGATGTAGCAATCTTGACTGGTATTAATTTACGTGTGAAATATGTGTAATTATATAAAGAGTGTTTTATATAAATGAAACTTTAATGATTTTCAAATGTTAGGGATTTCCTCACTAGACCTTTAGGTCTAACCCTCATTTTCTGTTTTAAAAATTATGTATTCCAGGTGATGATTCCCGTAAGAACAAGTAAATAGAGTACTTGTCGGCTAGCTTTGGAGAAGATTTTCATCATGATACTATGGATGCTTTTGTAGTTATACTTTTGTTATTACTATGTAATTTAAAGTGGATCAAGTTGTAATGAATTTTTTTTTTATGTTCAGACTTTAGATGGGACCAAATGTGAAACCTGAAGTACTTTGTTGTAAATATGTTATGGAATATACGTTATATGTATGTTTCGTTTTGCGGGATGTTACAGATGGTATCAGAGCCCTAGTTTAAGGGATTTTGGTATTTGGATTTATACCTAGACTTAAACTGCATGTGAAGTAGGATGTCCCCATTATTTTAGAACCTTGAGATGTTAAGTATAAAAAGGTAGAAGGAACATCATGTAAGGTAAATTCGAGTTACACCTGGCCAGTGTAATTGTGAACTTACAGTTACATGATTGGACTGGAATACTTTATTATATGGGGTATGTGCCTATGTGTATATTAACCTTGTTGAAATTTACAGAGTGGCAAGTCGGTCTCGACGTATGGATAGGGACGAAGACATGTATATTTATATAAACTCTACACGTGCTAAAGTGCTATTGGACTTCGGTACAAACTGATTAATTGTGTTTTCAATCTTTTGTTGCTTATATGCGTTAGAAAAGAATTTGATAATTGTATTGGTAATATAGATAAGAGTGGAGTGCCTATTAAGTTATTTTTGATAATGTTGTCAGAATTGGAGGTAGTAGTAAGTATAGGATGGTGTTAGAACTTGATTTTGTTAAAATTGTCGATTAGGTAATGATAAGTGATCCTTGGTAATTCGGTATATATTGGAATAAGTAGTTATGATGAAAGAAGAGATAGTCGAGTGATTGATTTAAAGTTTCCGTTTGTTAACAAGTTTTATATCAAGGATATATGAATTAATTTCGATAAGGCTTAGTAAGAGTGTAACAAATATTTTGGATGATATCGAATTTAGTATGCTTATTCATTATGATATTGCTTGGGATAAATTTAAGTGAGAAATCAAGGATAATTGAACTAGAAAGTGAAGATTGTTTTTGGGAGTGATTAGTGAGGAAAAGCTATTAGTGATCAAGGTGATAACCCGTTATCATATGTGTTTGGATTCGAAAGACTTATCAAGGTGGTAGTAAAATTTATTGTATGAGAACGAAAGTGGATGGTAGTTTAAATTGGAATGAATGATCTAACACTTGCAATTGTTTGCAATTTTTCAAATTGAAGGTGCATGATTAGAATTTTGGAAAGTTATTGCGAAAGTGTAGAATGTGGCGTTATGTATAATTCAGTATTTCAAACGCTAGGTTATGCCTCCAAATGTTAAAGTTTATGTTATGAATAAAATTTTAAACGTGTTAAATGATTTGTGATATATAAAAATATATATGTATATATATATATATATATATATAATTTTGTGCTGGAAGAGGCACGATGACATATTTTGTGCTGAAAGAGGCACGAGGTGAAATAAAAATGTACTGATTTTGTTATAAAGCTGTTTTTATGGTTGTTATATTTTGTGGATGGGTGTATAGTATAGATCCAATTTGTTTATTATCGTTTTGAAAGAATATGTTAACGATATTTGAAAAAATGAAAAAGTGTGTGGTTGTTTCGGGCAATGGATGTGATTTCGGATTAACTCGGTTAAATTCATGTTATGAGGTGTGGTGAAATTATTGGTTAAGTATAGTAATTATGGGAATTGGGTGTGTACGATTGGTTTGGAGGTGAAAGAAAGCTAGCTCATAGGGTCGGTCTAGAGTAAGCACCTCCTAGTGAGCTATCCTTGGGGAAACATATTTTATGTTGAGGAAAGAGTAGAAGAAAATAATCGAATGTAATGATCGGGGTGAAGGACCATGGGATAGGACGTGGTAGTAGTATGAGAGTGATGTTGTGGCAAGTGTGGAAATCAATTGTAATCTAAGGTTCGGGGTCGGTGTAATTAATGCAAGAAAGTGTTGTCTGTCTTAGATATATTTTGGATTAGAGAAGTGACGGTAGAGTTGGGGATGGCCTATGGAGAAAATTCAACTACGGGTTAAGGTGATACTCCAAGTTGATTTTGTAATCTATTGGGGAGTAGAATGTCGTTATTTTTTTGAGTGTTGGATTGTTGGGACATTTTAGAGACGGTGATCGAAGGCGCAGTGTGTACAGTCAGCCGAGACCAAGGGAAAAGGTAGAGTACTTAGTGTAATTTATTGCTTTCTAGAACATAGGAGTATGTATGCTAGATTGCCTGGTGCTTATTACACTTTGCTGCATGACTATTACTTGCCAGTAGGAATTTATGCTAGTCCTGATAGGTTGTTAAGTGACTGCCTTATAAGTGGTATACAGTAGGAACTAAATAGCCTTAGAATATTTGATTTAGTTCTATTGCGCAGCTCTTGTTTGAGTCTAACCGTTGTGGGATAGAATCTTTATTTCGAATGTCTATCTGATTTCACACTGTATGCGACTCGTCATGATTAGTGGAGATTCCGTCATAGCAAGGGTAGTAGGATGAGGTGAACCTGGAGTCAGGATTTGTGAATGATATTGGTATGATTAATCTGGGATATTATACCTTGTTTGTATCACGCGGGTTTTTCTCTTAGAGTAAGAGTTGTTGCAGTTAGGAGGGTACTAAATTGTTGGTATGAGCCTTGGTATTGAAGGGTTACGCTTAGTGAGAGTTCTTTCAGCCTTTCCCGTGTCGATTCTGTGGAAGGGCTTAGCCGAAGCAACTAAGGTTGTACCGTTAGAAAACACCGGACTAGATCAAAGACGGAGTGATGTGGGGGAAGCATTGGCGATAGTGGGTCGCAAGGTTAGAAAACTAGGTTACTGATAACCTGGACTTAACTGAAAGAGAATATGCATACTATGATCATAAAGTATAAGAAATTGATGCTGGAGAGTTTGCTGGATATAGAAAAATGGTTCAACGGGTTGGATGTTTACCTAATACTTCCCATGAATTGGGGAATTTAAGTTGAAAAAGGGATTTATATTAAGTGTTATGATTAGTGGGAAGAAAGCAATGAGCAATAAATATTTTGATGATCGTGTGATGAACCTTCTTTATGGAGTTGTTTAAGATAAAGAGTTGTTTAAACTTGGTGCTGGACTTTGCATGTTAAGTCGTTAATGAGTTATATGATTAGTGACATGAAATTTTTAACGGAGTTGTGATGAATTCTTTTCGGCTTAGTTTTGTAGTGAAATTATTACATGATGATTTGGTAATAATTTTAGTTGGGTAAGGTGAGACCGGTGTTGATAAATTTCAAATTGCGGAGTGGTTTAAGTGAAACAAATGTCTAAAGATTTGTGTTAGTAATTTTGTGCTAAGTTGGAGATGTAAGGAATTGATGTGATAACGAGTTTGTTATTTTTTTTAAGGAATGAATTGGTATTGATATTTGGATGGAAGTCGGTATGAGTTATGGTGGTGAGGTTATTGAGATAATTGAAATGTTTGAAATTGTGTTTTGCTGATATTCGAGAAATTAAGTTGCTATTTAGGCTTTGTTTTAATTGGATGGATGAATTGGTGTCAAGTGCAATTAAGTATGGTTGTGTGATTATAGTAATTATGCTATGCTTTCATGGGAAATGGAAATGGTAGGATGAAGTTTGCGGGTTTGATAAAATTAAGAAATTTTTTCCATGATATAGAGTGATTCGGGTTAAGTATATTCTATTCCATGAAAGAGTATAAGAAATAGGTAGTATTTACTAAGCAAATTTTATATTGAAAGTATATGTTTACGTTTTAGAGTTAGTATTGTAAAAGTGTAGAACACGACGTTTGTAGTAAAAGGCCGGTGAGGTTAAAAATAGTATTAGCGTGGTAAATGTCCCGAGTAAGCCTATAATGTTCTATTATTTGGATTAGATTCATATGAGTATAAGTTGTTTCTTTCTAAGAGATAAGTGAATTGTCGAGTTAATTTGAACCTTCATAGGATTTGATTATCAAGTGTGTATCATTGTTTTAGAGGGGCAGATTTCTTGTGAGAAATTAAAACTCTTGATGTTTTGGGTTGAAATTTTGAAGTGGGAACAAATGGTAAACTAGAAGCAGTAAAGCGGTGGGTCTAGTAAAAAGTCCTTTGAGGATTCCGTAAACACTTTGATGTGTTCATAGAATTTGTTATCTTTTCAACAGTAATTACCCTAGTTCGTTGCTTGAGTGAATTCCGGGACGGAATTCTTTTAAGGGGGAGATGTTGTAATAACCAGGTATTTTATCCAAATTAAAATCGAAATTTTATAAGTCTTTATTTTAGTATTTTATGGAGTTAAGAAATTAAGGAATAAGTTTTATTGTATAATAGAAGCTTAGGGGTGTGTTTTATCAAGTGAAACAAGTTTAGGGTTGTTGGGTATTTTACCCAAACCTTTTTAGCCAAACCGACTCAGTATCCTAAATAGAGGAAATATCTCAAATTGAAACAGTAAAGCAGAACCCAAATAGTGTGTGTGTGTGTGTGTGAAATTGTTCACGGCAGAGAGAAAAAGAGAGAAAAGAAGAACCGTAGGAGAGAAGAAGAAGATTAAAGATTCTCAGCTGGGATTTTGTTTGGTGCAGGAAATCAAAGAGGTAATTTTCTTATTCAAACTCTCTTTTATGAGAATTAAGTTTCATATGATTTTTGAAGTGGATTTAGGTAATTTTAGATGAATTGGTGAATTTTAGTTACAATTTAAAGTGTTAAAGGGAGTTTAGAACGTTTCTGTGCAAATCTGGGTAAAAGATGGATTCTTGATTTTGAACTGGACTTTCTGGAAAAAATGACGATGAACAGTGTTTTTGCGAAAAGTAGGAATTCGCAAGCCTTGGTTGCGAAAAGTCCACTTTTCGCAAGCAGCTAAAACGCATAGTGAGGTTTTCGTATCTGTTGGTCACGAAAAGTAGGGAACTCGCAACTGTGGTTTGCGAGAAGTGAGGTTTTCGCATCTGTTGGTTGCGAAAAGTGAGGAACTCGCAACTGTAGGTTGCGAAAAGGTAGGAACTCGCAACTGTAGGTTGCGAAAAGTAAACTTTTCGTAATAGTGGGTTGCGAAAAGTTGGGTTTTCCTGTTTATGTGTTAAAGAGTATGTATACTTTAATTTGTTTCAGATACTAAGGATCTGGGTTAAAAGATAATCTAAATTGAGGAAAGTTTGAAGGACCTTTGCTTAAAAGATCAGGTGAGTTTTACTTTAAAAAGTATTTTTACTGGAATGCATTATGTGAATAGCAAATGTTAAATAAAGTGTATGAATATGTCATACGTGGGTGATTATAATATATTGAGATATTATAATTACGTGAGTATTATATGAAAATATAATACGTGGCCGGGCTTTGGACCGGTGTGTTAAATTGGCTCGCAACCAACTGATATTGGCCATTGGTGGAGGGATAAGGTTGGATGAGACGGGTATGATGTAGCAATCTTGACTGGTATTAATTTACGTGTGAAATATGTGTAATTATATAAAGAGTGTTTTATATAAATGAAACTTTAATGATTTTCAAATGTTAGGGATTTCCTCACTAGACCTTTAGGTCTAACCCTCATTTTCTGTTTTAAAAATTATGTATTCCAGGTGATGATTCCCGTAAGAACAAGTAAATAGAGTACTTGTCGGCTAGCTTTGGAGAAGATTTTCATCATGATACTATGGATGCTTTTGTAGTTATACTTTTGTTATTACTATGTAATTTAAAGTGGATCAAGTTGTAATGAATTTTTTTTTATGTTCAGACTTTAGATGGGACCAAATGTGAAACCTGAAGTACTTTGTTGTAAATATGTTATGGAATATACGTTATATGTATGTTTCATTTTGCGGGATGTTACAACAATGTTATTGTTAAGACCATTAGAGCTGATCCACATGGATCTATGCGGCCCAATGCGCGCTCAAAGTATCAGCCACAAGAAGTACATGTTGGTAATGGTGGACGACTATTCTCGATACACCTGGGTCAAGTTCCTACGTTCGAAGGACGAGACGCCTGGTGTTATTGTCAACCATGTGAAAGGAGTTCAGAACAACCTACAACTGACCGTCATAGCGATTCGCATGGATAACAGAACGGAATTCAAGAATTGCATCATCGGTGATTTTCTCACATCGGTTGGGATCTCGCACAACTTCTCGGCAGCCAGAACTCCACAACAGAATGGCGTGGTGGAACGTCGTAACCGCACTTTGGTGGAAGCAGCGCGCACCATGCTGACACAATACGGACTTCCTATGTTCTTATGGGCCGAGGCTATCGCGACGGCGTGGTACACACAGAACAGATCTATCGTCCACAAGCGTTTCAACAAGACGCCATACGAGGTCATCAACAAGCGCACCCCCAACATCGGATATTTTAATGCATTCGGGTGCAAATGTTTCGTTCTAAATGATAAGGATGATCTCGGCAAGATCAAGTCGAAGGCGGACGAAGGGATCTTCATTGGCTACTCGACATTTTCCAAAGCATTTCGAGTCTACAACAAGAGGACCAAGAGTGTGATCGGGAGTATTAATGTGACCTTCGACGAATTGGGCGATTTGGCTTCTAGACATAACAGTTCAGAACCCGCGCTTACTGGAGTGCTGGCTTCTGATCTCTCTAGATCAGAACTCAAGCACACAACAGTAGATTCTTCGTTGTCCACTACGTCGAAGTCACAACCATCTGAGTTAGATCTACTGTTAGAAAATTTTTACAATGATTTATATCTTCCCCAAGTTACTACTGATGCTTCTCTAAATGTAGATGGAGCTAGAGCGGTATCGACCAACATATCCGGTCCTCCACCAACCCCCAATGTTACATCCTCGGAGGACACGCCTACTTCACCTGCGTTAGCGTCGCCACCATCTTCAAGTACTCAAACGGCGACCGCATCTCCCTCACCAGTGGTTCCCTCCACTCCATCTACCCCCGGAACAAGCAACTATTCTGACGCAACTGCCACTTTTTCGTCAACCGTTGTTGTTTCTCAACTTGCGGCCGCTACACGCTTTCATCCGGTTCCATCTCTAGAAGCGGTTCAGAATCTACCCCTTGGTTCCTACATCGATGCGGATAATTCATAACCTTTATCGGACCCGCTACCTCACACGCGGATATGGACTCGAGCGCACCCCCAGGAGCAAATTATTGGAGATCCGTCCGCTCCAGTTCAAACTAGAGCAACGACGGAAGCTGAAGACGAACCAGCGACGGAAGCTGAAGACGAACCAGTTCAAACTAGAGCACTGCTGAGTAATACTAAAAAACGGGCGGCAACCGGAAATGAGTGCCTCTTCTCCATTTTCCTAAGCAATGTCGAACCAGTGACGGTGAAAGATGCCTTACACGACCCGGACTGGATAATGGCCATGCAAGAAGAATTGAACGAATTCGAGAGTCTCAAGGTATGGCGTCTAGTCCCTCGCCCGAAGAACCGTACCATCATTGGCACGAAATGGATATTCAAGAATAAGAAGGACGAGAATGGTGTCGTGGTTCGAAACAAGGCTCGTTTCGTCGCTAAGGGGTATCGACAGCAACAGTGGATCGACTACGAAGAGATGTTCGCACCTGTTGCCCGAATCGAAGCTATTCAGATGTTCCTCGCGTACGCCGCTCACAAAAACTTCACCGTGTATCAAATGGATGTGAATACGACGTTTCTTAATGGCGATCTTAAAGAGGAAGTATACATCTCCCAGCCGGAAGGTTTCGTAGATCCGGATCACCCCAATCATGTGTATCGACTCGACAAAGCGCTATACGGACTCAAGCAAGCACCAAGAGCCTGGTATGATAAAATGTCTACTTTTCTCACCAATTCCGGCTTCTCGAAAGGTAAGATCGATACAACTCTTTTCACCAAAAGGGAAGGTGACCACATTCTTTTAGTTCAGGTTTATGTTGATGACATTATTTTCGGCTCTTCGAACCATCAATACTGTCGCAATTTTTCACTCCTCATGAAACAATATTTTAAAATGAGTATGATGGGTCAGATGAATTTCTTTCTCGGTCTTCAAGTTCAACAACTGTCGGCCGGGATATTCATCAATCAATCTAAGTACATCGCGGATATTCTTCGGAAATTCAAGATGGAACAGTGTTCACCCATGCGTACTCCCATGTCACCGTGTACGAAGTAACACACCAATCCTGTCGGAAAGGCTGTGAACACTACTACCCATCGACGAATGATTGGTTCACTGATGTATTTGACGGCAAGTCGGCCGGACATAATGTTCTCAACCTTCATGTGTGCTAGGTTTCAGTCTAATCCTAAAGAGTCCCACATGATAGTGGTTAAGCGTATTATTCGTTATTTAAAAGGTATTGCTAATCTTGGCCTTTGGTACCCGAAGGATAGAGGTTTTGAGCTTACGGCGTATTCTGATGTTGATCATGCGGGAAGTATGCTCGACCGAAAAAGTACTACGGGTCACGTCCAGTTCTTGGGAGACAAGTTAGTCAGCTGGGCCTCAAAGAAGCAGACTTGCGTTTCCACCTCCACGACGGAAGCGGAGTACGTAGCCGCAGCTAGCTGCTGTTCCCAAGTGATTTGGATGCGGACGCAACTGAAGGATTATGAGTACAACTACTCAAACATCCCGATCTATTGTGACTCCAAGAGTGCGATAGCCATCACAAGCAATCTGGTGCAACATACAAAGACGAAGCATATAGACGTGCGCTACCACTTCATTAAAGATCATGTGGAGAAAGGTACGGTAGAACTCTACTTCGTGTCTACGGAAAACCAACTGGGAGATTTATTTACCAAGGCGTTGGACGAAAAACAGTTCCATGAACTCGTGTCCAAGCTTGGTATGCTAAATCTGAAAGTTTGAGTCCCGACTGTACTTGTCACACCTTTCCTACACTACGGGATAACTGTATCTTTAGCAGTTACACTTGTCTCGCAACGTGGTTTAGGTGTTTCAAGCGCATCGGTGACACGTTCTCTGTATTTTCGTGTGTAGTGTTTCGTTCGTTTTCCAGTTTTCCATGTTTCTTTAACTTTCTTCGTCTAGTCTTTGTTATTCGTGTGCTACTAACCATTTGTTGTTAAAGTTGTGTCCTCGAATGCTAAGTCCCAAAGGTACGTATTTCATCTCAGTGAAGATAAGGTAGTAATTTGTGAGAAATTGATGGGGAGAAAGGTCCGTTTGACAAGTCAAGGGGAGCGTTATAAATTTTTCATGTTTAATAAGGGAATCTTTGTTTATTTTGTTTAAGTTGGGTGTTTTTAAGTTTTATTTATGAAAAAAAAAACCGGGGACTTTAAATTGAAAAGTTAAGGGGGAGTAGGGCTATTTTTCAAAATCTGAGGAGGAGAGTCATTTTTCGAAATGTTGGGGGGAGAAGTGAAATTTTCCAAACCTGAGGGACTAAAAGTGTAAATTTTAAGTTCAGGGGAAAATTTGAAAGTTTTTCAAACTTCAGGGGTAAACTTTGCCAATTGCCCAAAATTGAGACAAAGTTCGACCGGTATAAAAACCGGGTTTTCTCAAAAAGTGTTCATATTTTCAAACTCTCGCGCCTAAAACACTCTCAACCAACTTCTTCTCAAGTGCTCCTCATTGTGTGGTTTTTGCTCCAATCGACTTTAGATTCTCACCAAACTACAGGTATGTGTTCATTATCATCACTTGATCGATGACTCATCTCAGTTCGAAGAAAACATCCATCAAATCGATCGATTTGATCGATTAATCGATGTGGCGGCTGTTAGGGTTTCAACGCCCTTCGGTTCGAGTTTTGTATTCAACTCGCATTATTAATCATCGATTTTGACCGCATTTCACATGTATTATGTTTAGTACGTATCGATAGCAAGTTTGGATTGTTTAATTTTTGAGTTTGATTTGAAATCGAACGATTAGGGTTCCGACTCTTTTGAGTTCCGTAATTGATGTTTTTCTGAGTTCCGGAACCGTATAGGTTTCGGTGTTTGGTTGTCTCGGAATGCGCACCGGAGTCTTATTCTTACACGACTAAATTTTCACGAAGGCTAGACTCCGGAACCTTCAAGTTCCGGAATTGAATGGTTCCGGTATTGTGCATTTTCCTGTTCCGGTTCCGGAAGGTAAAGTTGATGAGTTCAGGAGTTTAAGTTTTGATGAGTTATGGAGTTTATGTTTTGATGCGTTCCTGAAGTCTACGTTCCGGTATTTACTTTTGATGCATTCCGGAAGTGCATATGTTCGTAACCACTGTTCACATGGATTTCGGAAGTGGTCACTGTTTCTCACTAGACTCCGGATTCCTTGGAGTTCCGGAAGTAAACCCATTCTGGATTCGGAACCTTTCCAATTTCGAGACTACTGTTTATTTGGGGTATTTCCTGTTTCGTTGACATCCTTATTATTGTTGATAATTCATTCACTGTTTGCACTCTAATGCCCACAATTTCACATATGCCAAGTTTGCACATGTATGCTCAGATTTGCACACACATACCGCACATAAATGCAATTTGGATATTTTTTTGAGGATTTGTTCACTTCCATGCTCACTTATTGCACATAAATGCTAAGAAGTGCACACTCTCAACTCGGATCTGTCAAGATTCGAGTAGTGAACTGTCTCAGACCAACACCGACTCTCGATTCTCAAAATCCGAGAATACGAGCCCCGAGACTCGATTTTACTTCACACAAAGCCATGTAATCTCAACTCTAGAATCTTTTAACAGGAACATGGCTCAACCGAATCCAAATCCGCCTCAAGGGCAATGCTCTGCTCCTTCCCGAAGGCACGAACCTTCCATTGGTTCCCAACAACTACTACCTGGACCCAGCAACCCTGATTTGCCAATGTCCAGTCATCGTGGCGATTCTGAGACGCCACGCACTTCACCGAGCACTGATGGCTCATACTCCAGTTCCAGCCGTATACGTGCATCAATTATGGCGATCTCCCTTACCTGTCGAACGCGGTCAACATTTCATTCTTCAAGGTCGTATAGGCGACTCTGACGTCGTTATCACTCGACACATATTCCGACGTATCCTCGACCTACCGGAAGCGAATGCAGTTCAAGGACGTGAAGCCTATGACGCTCCGGTTACTGATGCAACTCTATGCCGAGACATTAGCGCCCTCGGCTATAATGACGATCTTACCCACCCATCGTACTTCTCAAGGGTCCATCTTCAGCCGGTATGGTACACCATGTTCACAATCCTGAACAGGTGCCTATCAGCGTACAACAGGGGTATCGATCAGATGATGGTCAACTTGCTGAGACTATTTTATGCTGTCATCTACAGCCGACACGTCGACTACGCCACAATCCAATGGACGGAGTTAGTCGCACAAGTCCGAAAGAAAGCAGCTCGCAGCCGCCGCCTAACTTTCCTGCCATATCCGCGATTCCTACAACTGATAGTCACCCACTTCATGGCGACCGACCTCTCCATCCCTCGCCGTGCCTTTCACGATGTACTTATTTCCACTCGTATGACTCGTATTCAAAACATCCAAGTGCTTGAAGACATCGTCCCTATGGTAATCCCTAATGACTTACTAGCCATCGCAGACCAAACGGCACAGAGTGTTATAAACTATAGGAGAGAGAACAACTTAGCCGTTCCTATGGACCAGCCAGATCCGGCTGGACCTGCCTAAGGAGCACAACCTGAGTGACGTCAGGGTCCACGTATGTGAGGACGAGGGGTCCGACAAGTAGGGGTTGTCGGACGGGGCGTGCTGAGAGAAAATATTGTGAGGGAATTAGGCGTGGGTAGTGCCGAAAGGTCCACATGCGGTGCTAGTTCGTCCCGACCCCGACCACGTACACCGACTCCACCTAGAGATGAAGCTACTGCTCTACATGATGTGGTGGTGGAAGGTGTATCGCGCGAACATGTCGCTGAAGAGGCAACCTCCTCTTCCAGCTCTGAACCCGGTTCATCCTCCGGAACAGCTGTCGGTGCCGCCTCTGGCTCCCAATCGGAATTCGAATCTGAGTCTCAATCAGGCTCGGCTTCCGGTGCCCAAGAAGGGTCTGTGGAATCCGGCAGTGAGGCAACCGAGTCCGATGGTGATGATGATGATACTCCAAACCCTGAAGCCATATATGGAGTGATAAGGAGAGCAGAGGGGGAAATAGTCGAAAAAGAAAAGACAAGTGAGGTGAGAGAAAGGCGAAGTAAGAAAAACACGAGAGTGAGAGTGTGATGGGGCAATCTTCACAGGTTGCTCCCAACCAGCCTACATCAAGCCAGGCAGCCACATCTGCTATCCTGGTGGATCCGTTGCATCGGGGTATTGAAGAAGACGTCGTGGGCCTAGAGACGCAATTGCACACCTCCCTAGCCACTCCGTCTCCTCTCAAAAGGAAACGGTTTCAACTTCTCAAGCACAACTTCCATCGGTCTCTCGCTCGGAGGGTACTGGTGTTGAAACAAGAGACCAGCCTCCCCCGGTCTCGACTTCTTTGGATGCACTATTGAGTCTAGATCCCTTTGCTACAACTATTCCTTTGGCTAGGACACGGGTCGATACTACTGCTACTGTCGAGAGTCTTGGTGCCTCGACCGAAACGCCCAGAGTGAGTCTACCATTTGGTAGCTTGCAAGGATAGGGTAGAAGACCTTCCACGGTTACTATCACGTCAACCGTGAACGTAGGCGGTACTACGGTGCAATCCACCACAGCTACTACAACGAAAAGGCTAAGTGCCACCGGAGTTAGTCACCCAAAGTTCGTCTCCAAGGAGTATGTGGACGGCGCCTTAAAGGCTGTCCAAACTGAGATCATGCAGAAGCTGTCAAAAGATTTGGCCTTTATCAGAAGCGCTGTGTAAAGGCATGGCTACCAAAGTCCCCCCAGTACAACCACAGATCAGAATGACACCGCCCTCTCCAACACCCAGTATCCATAACATGAGCGTCAAGGCTCTCAAAGCCGCCCTATTGGATAAACTGCTTACTCAATCCAACGTTGACGGCTTATCCAAAGCAGACTTAGTGAGCATTCTCCGCTCGCAATCCCAACCACTACCCCCGGTCTCACCGACAGATAACCGACTTGATTCTCTTACAGCAACACTATCCGAAGTAAAGAAGGCCCTCGATAAGCTATCCGAGAGGGTTTCCAGCCTTGAAGGCACATGTAAGGGTCAGGTCCAGAGTTCAAAACGAAGACATGATGATCAGGATGATCCTGATCAGCATGAGGGGGAGAAGAGAATAAGACTGGTCGAGCTGTCAACCGCCACGACAGCAACTACAACAGTTACTCCAGCTGAACTAGAATCACAACAACAGCAACAGCCTTCAGAGTCCGAAATGGTTCAAGACATGGAGATATCTACATCGGTCAGGGAAACGACAACTGAGTCAGCAGATCCAACGGTTGAAAAGCCCGAGGATCAATCATAAGATATCTTAGTGTTGACGGTTCCGGAGCGGCATGTCCTAGAGTTGATTGATGAGGACTCCGTCAGCGATCCGGAACTTGAGACAGAATGGAGACACAAAGCTATAATAGTCATCCAGTCTGAAACATAAGCTTTGTGGGATTTCACTGGCGAAGATGAGGTTATGGATGATGCCGACTACGATCAGATTCTTCTTCAAAGTGAACAGATCTCGATTTCTCAGCCAGATATACAAGATACTGCCAGTACTTCAGAACTTCCAACTCCAGCTCCAGAACGGGCTTCGGCTCAACCTGCTCTTCCACCCCATTGGGAACGAATCTGGATATTGGTTCTTTATCTGGAGGAATCTCAGAAGAAGTTATTTGCCCACTGGATCAGACCTCTAGACCCGGTAAAGTGTCACGGGGTTTCATTTCTCAAAGGTCAAGTCTGCAAACAGTATTTGGAGGTAATGAAGCGCAGCAGATTGGTCTCCCACGTCCGCACACGACACAGGATTACTGAAATTGTAGATATCGTGTCCGACAAAATTCTGAGGGTATGGTACCCAACTTTCACGGTTAAGAGGGACGACGACAAAGAATGGGTATTCTCAGAAGCCGGCTTCAGGAATCTATACTTGGACGACTTCCCGGTTCTACTTAAAGATTTGAAGACCCGCACTATCCGTCCGTTACCCATCACCAAATCCCTCGAGACAATCAAAAGGTTCATGAAGTGCACGATAACGCAGGCGTACATCGAAGACTTTCAGTTGGGCCTCGAAAGTAACCAGAAAAAGATCAACATTATGAAGCCTAATCTGGATCTTTTCGAAGACGTACAGGTACATTCCATTCTATCCAAACCAGAAACAGGTATAGTGTATCTGAATAACCAAGGGGAGAAACGATTTATGCGAATCAGTGAAGTGCACAAGTTCAGTGAGGGTACGCTGATGAAGATACAGTCTGAGCTAAAGAAGATAATCGAAGAAGAGAAAAAACTGTCGCCAGGAATCTTCGTCAACCTCCGAAAATACCTAACCGAACCGCTACTCAAAGCAATCGAAGAACGACTAGAATTCAGAAACTCCATTCGTCGTTTTGAAGTGTTATTCGCTATCCGAAAGCGATATGTTCATAACTGGCGTGACATTGAACTTCAATTCCAAGGGGGAGATTGTTAGGTCACGTTAGTGGAATATGAAGTATAGGGGCTGAATATGACAGTTTGTAATATTAGTTTGCTAGTATAAATAGTTTGCTAAACATTGTGTGTAGGGTTAATGATCATTAGTCTAATTCCATATTACTTTGTACGGCTACACAGCCTAGTTACCTTTTCTGTTCATCATTAATGCAAGTGAGGTTTATGATTGATATGCTAATTGTGTTGATTACATTGTGATTCTTATTGAATCTGGGATCCACATGTATTTTGGGTATTTTGATGGATGAATCTTAAGTATTGTTATTTTAAATGATTTATCTTACGATTGTAAATCCTTTGATATAAATGCTCTTTGATGTGTACTTTGGAAATGACATGTCTTAATTTAAGAGTGTGTTGAGTAATTCGTGTTTATGGAGCATATTTCACATAAATGTGGGTTACATACGTTTTAATGCATCATTTAGTTTTTATGAGCGGTTATTGGTTTTGGTTGAGCTTTTGGCTCGGTTTATGACTTTATTGAGTCTTGAGAACATTTGTCCGGATTTTAACAATTGAATGTGGAGCTTTGGTCGTCAGTTGCATTTATTGCATTTGATTTGAAGAGTACATGTTTTGAGTACGTGTGTCATTCAAGTAGAGTCATGTACTTTTAGACCATAATGCATTGGATCCATAGGCATATGAGTCGGTCATATTTATATAGTGGAGAGTCTTGGTATTTTCACTTTGGGAAGTATGCCATTTTGGCATTTTGTGTCCCGGTGTTGTGGAGAGGAGCCGTATTTGGGTAGTACTCTGAAATTTTGGTTTTGTGGTTTGATGTTCTAACACTTGTGCATGAGGGTTGAACATCTTGGGTTATCAAGTAAGGAGTCGAGACTCCAATTCTTGAATGCCGGTAAGTAGGCAATATGGGTCCAAAGGAAACCTTGAGGTGTAACTTACCAGATAATGAACATGCAATAAGGTCGTATATCCTTGAGGTGTAGCTTAGCACAACAGGCAATAGGGGATACAGTGGTGCCACCCGTTGCTGGGTGTGGGACTTGAGGTGTAGCTATATTTATAGCAGGCAATAAAGTCCGACTCGAGTTGGAGCTTATTAAAGCAGACAATAGAGTCACGATCTGAGGTGTAGTTCAATAACATGGTTATGCGGCTTAACTTTGTGTCCCGCCACATACCATGGAATCGGGTCTCCCCCGTCACCGAAAGGTGTTGTTTGGGTATTTATTTTATCCATGTTTTCGGTGACCTATTTTATTTATATGGATTGCTTTCCATATTTTATGCGATGTGATTTATGCCTCATCCGTGTTTGGGATGCTTTGAATAATAGAGATTTATTCATGTTTTTATTATTTTGGAAATCAAATACTATTTCACCTTTCAAGTGAGTGTTGGGTTGAGTCCACTTTTAAGAATCGTTTTATATGGGAGCATTCGTCACAGAATTTGTGTGCGTTGGAAAATGGGTGGTTTGCATGTAAAGTAAATCCTTTTTGGAATCCATTATTTAAATTGCATCTTTCTCGTCTTACGAATTATATAACCATGATAAAAACTCTTGAACTCACTAGGCATTAGCCTAACCTTTTTATTTGTCGGCATGTGCAACATGTTCCGATTGGGATATAGTTCTAGTGACACTGTCAAGAGTTGAGAGCTAGTTGTGTGCTCAAGAAGTAAGTGGCTTGGTGAAGTCTTCCGCATTTTTTGGGAATAGCAACTTTGTATTGGGTTGAGTAACACCCAACATTTTGTAGTCTTGGCGTATGACTTAGGATATTGAATGTTGAAGTTATTATGTTCTTTTTATTGAGGTATTTCCAAGGATGGTTTGTAGAAGGGGATTTCATCCTTATTTGATTATTTTAACAAAGTTTTTATTTAGTTACTCTTTCCAATTTTGAGGGTATTACAATTAATTATTCCTCTAAGATCATTTCAACCCATTGATTTCTCTCTGATTAACACACATTCCTTTTAAACCCACTCTCTTAACAATTTCATGAAGAAACACCAATTCAATCCAAGAAAGTATATATATCAAAGGAGAGAAGGATTACCTTGAAGAAGAGGACACACCACACACACTTGATGATCTTTAATGCTTCAATTTCTTGATAAACCTTGCAAGAGGTTTCCGATTGCTCTTCTCCAGCCGCCTCCACAATACGCATAAAATGCGAAATGTGGTTTCTAGGGGTTTTAACCATCTTTTCCCTCATTTACCCAAATCCTCTAAGTTTCATCTTTCACACTTTCGCCACCATCTTTACATTATTCTTCAGAAAAAACACCCCACTTCATTTATATAAATTTCGAAATAATTCTGGTTATTACAACATCCTCCCCTCAAAAGAATTTCGTCCCCGGAATTCCATCTTCAAACAAATGAGGGTATCGGGACCTCATGTCCGAATCCACTTCCCAAGTCGCCTCCTGGCCCTTATAGAAGCGCCACTGAACTTTCACAAGAGAAATCTCTTTAGTACTCAACTTCCTGACTTTGCGATCCACGATCGCCAATGGCTCCTCAACATAATTTAATTTTTCGTCCACACGAATGTCTTCCAACGGTATTGCCATACTTTCCTCCACCAAGCACTTCCTTAGGTTCGACACATGAAAGGTCGATTGAACTCCCCGAAGTCCTTCAGGCAATTCCAACTTATATGCCACTTCACCCACACGCTCAGTGTTGGTAAACGGTCGGACATACCTAGGTCTTAGCTTCCCTTTCTTTCCAAAACGCACGACACCTTTCCATGGCGAAACCTTAAGCATCACTTTGTCACCCACTAAGAATTCAATCGGCTTCCTCCTTTTATTCGCATACATCCTTTGACGATCCTGAGCCACCCTCAATCTCTCTCTAATCACACTAATCTTCTCAGTTGTCATCTGAACGATCTCCGGCCCTGCCAATTGCTTCTCTCCCACTTCGTTCCAACACAATGGCTTCTACACTTACGCCCCAAATAACGCCTCATAAGGTGTTGCTTGATGACTGGCGTGATAACTATTGTTGTACGAAAACTCAATCAACGGTAAGTGGGACTCCCAAGAGCCCTTAAAGTCGATCACAAAAGCACGCAACATATCTTCCAACGTCTGAATAGTCCTCTAACTTTGCCCATCCGTTTGAGGATGATAGGCAGTACTCATCAAAAGTTGTGTACCTAGCTATCTTTGCAAGCTCCTCCAAAAAGATGACGTGAAACGACCGTCACGGTCGGAGACTATGGACGACGACACTCCATGCCTTGACACTATCTCATCAACATACAGCTCCGCTAACCTTTCTAGTAGGCAGTTCTCCCTGATCGGCAAGAAATGAGCCGACTTGGTGAGACGATCCACGATCACGCAAATAGTATCATTCCTTTTCGGAGTCTTTGGCAACTTAGTGACAAAGTCCATTGTGATGCTATCCCACTTCCACACTGGTATCCCTAAGGATTGCAATTCCCCCGTAAGGTCTTTGATGCTCCGCCTTAACCTTCAGACAGGTCATACATCGTTTAACGAAAAAAGAAACATCTTTCTTCAACCTTGGCCACCAATACATTTGCCTCAAATCTTGGTACATCTTATTGGTTCCTCGATGAACCGAATATCGCGACCTATGCACTTCTTTTAAAATATGTTCCCTCAAATCTCCCAACTTAGGAACCCACACCCGGTTCCCCAAACACTTCACGCCTCTACCATTACTCTCCAAGGATGGCACATAACCGACAATCCTCTCACTCTTCAATTTCTCTTCCGCTTGAGCTTCACCTTGGAACTTCTTAATTTGTTCTAAGAGATTAGACGTTACATCAACTCGAAAAGCTATTACTTTAGCTGGCTTTCTTCTTTCCTTCCGACTTAAAGCGTCGGCCACGACTTTCGCTTTACCCGGATGGTAAAGGATCTCACAGTCATAATCACTCAATAATTCCACCCATCGCCTATGCCTCATATCTAGATCCTTCTAATCGAATAAATGCTTCAGACTCTTATGATCTGTGTAAATCTGACACTCAACCCTATAAGATAATGACTCCATATCTTTAATGCAAAAACCACCGCTACTAACTCCATATCATGAGTAGGATAGTTCTTCTCGTGCTCCCTCAAATGACGGGATGCATAAGCAATCACTTTCCCGCCCTGCATCAGTACACACCCTAACCCCAACTTGGATGCATCACTGTAGATCACAAATCCTTCGGTCCCACTAGGCAACGATAAAATTGGATCGCTACTCAGCATGTCCTTCAACTTGTTAAAAGTTGCTTCTTGAGCTTCCGCCCACTCGAACTTAACATTCTTCCTGGTCAAAGACGTAGCTATTCGGGAAAAGTCCTGAATGAACTTTCGGTAGTAGCCAGCCAAACCGAGGAAGCTCCTCACCTCAGATGGTGATGTTGATGGCTCCCATCCTCTAATGGACTCCACCTTGGCCGGGTCCACCTTGATACCTTCTCTTGACACCACGTGTCCTAACAACTGTACTTCTCTTAGCCAGAACTTACACTTTGAGAACTTAGTGAACAATTTCTCTCGCCGCAACAAATCCAACACTAAATGAAGATGCTCTTCGTGCTCACCACGAGATCGAGAATAGATGAGGATGTCATCTATGAAAACGATCACACACTTATCCAACAATGCACTACACACTCCATTCATCAAGTCCATGAATACTGCCGGAGCATTAGTCAGACCAAAGGGCATGACTAGAAACTCATAATGTCCGTATCTTGTGTGAAAAGCCATCTTAGGCACATATTCCTCCCTCACCTTCAACTAGTGGTATCCGGACCTCAGATCTATCTTTGAGAAGAAGCTCGCCCCTTGCAATTGGTCAAACAAATCGCCGATCCTCGGAAGCGGGTACTTGTTCTTGACAGTCACCTTATTAAGCTCACGATAGTCTATGCACATCCGCATAGACCCATCCTTCTTATTGACAAAAAGTGTTGTCGCTCCCCAAGGTGATGAACTAGGGCGTGTAAATCCCTTGTCGAGCAATTCCTGCAATTGCATCATCATTTCTTTCATTTCCGGCGACGCCAACCGGTTAGGTGCACACGCTATTGGTGCCGCTCCATGCATCAATTCAATTCTAAACTCGACCTGACGATCCGAGGGTAAACCCGTCAAGTCATCCGTAAATACCTCCGGGAACTCACCCACCACTGGAACATCCTCTATTCCTTTCTTCTCTTTCTTAGCGTCTAACACATACGCTAGAAATCCCTGACATCCCTTCCCTAGACAATGCCTCGCCTTCACCATTAAGATAAGGCAGGACTTGCGCTCACGCCTATCACCATATATCACCACTTCAGACTTGTCGGGTAAGGTGATACGAATCATCTTCTTATTACACACAATGCTAGCACTATTACTAGCCAACCAATCCATCCCCACCACAACGTCAAACTCTCCCATACCCATTGGGTACAATCGCAAGGGAAAAGAGTGACCCTTCACTTCAATACTACACCCCTCAAACACCTCTCCCACCAAGAACCGACTATCATCCGCAATCTCTACCTCAAACCCACACTCTAACCGCTTAGGTTTAACATGCAGACACCGAGCAAAAATCGGCGATACAAATGAACGGTTTGCACCTGAGTCAAACAACACTTTAGCAAGTTTTGAATTAACAAGAAAGGTATCTGTCACCACATCCGGTATATCAACCGCCTCCTCAGTCGACATATGAAAAGCCCTTGCTTTTGCTCGCGTTGGCTCCACATTTCTCTTCCCACCTCTTCCTCCTTGACTTCCACTAAAACCTCCCGACGACCCCTTTCTCAACTGCGAACGATCCGATTTAATGTGGCCCGGAGAACCACAGAGGTAGCAAGCCCTCGGGTTAGGACATTCTCTCACCAAGTGTTCCAACTTCCCACACTTGAAACAACCATCAGAATCGAAGGAACACTCTCCACGATGCACTCTGTTGCGTCTCCCATGCGGCTTCTCATCAAACTTTGGTCCCACCTGCAGCTCGGGTTTCGAGACCTTAGGCTTTCTCATATCCTGCACTGGTCCTTTCCAATTTCTCTTATCCATACTCTTTTTCGACATCTGTCGATTCTTTTCCTACTCAGTTAACTCTGCCACATCGACCGTTGCTTGAAAAGTCGCAGGATCACGGTTTTGCACAAACTCTCTCACACTGATCTTCAATCTCCATATATACCTCTCAATATGCCTCTCCTCAGTAGGCACATACACTTCTGCAAAGTGCGCCTTCTCAATGAGTTTAGATGTGTACTCTTGTACCGTCATCGATCCCTGCTCAAGCCCTAGAAATTCCTCTTCCAACCTCTTAACTGCAGCCAACGGGCAAAACTAAGCCCTGGACCTTCTAGTAAATGACTCCCACGTTGTCGTCTTCGCCACCTCGGAACCCTTAACTCCAGTTTCTATATCCCACCAGAAGATGGCATCCGACTTCAGCATGGACATAGCAAACAATACTTTATCCCCCTCAGCACACTTACTGGTGTTGAAAGCTAATTCCATCTCCTGGATCCACCTCAGAGCCAAGACCGGGTTGCGCTCCCCGCTAAATGATGGAGGCTTGCATGACACGAACGTTTTAAAGGTACACCCTTTCACTGACTTTGATTCACTAGGCACATACGGGGTCGACTGAGAGTGATCTACCACTTCAGTTGTAGGCAAGCTAGACGCTTCAGCCCCCGTCTCATTCCTACTCTTAGTCAGCCCATCCGATGCAGCCATAGTTCGATGGACCAACAACGCTTGCAGTGTCTATTGCAGTCTGCCCATCTCAGCAGTAAACTTCTCTTCAGTCTCAAACACTTGGTTATGGTTTCGCCTCAGACCCCTTGGCTGACTTCCTCCTCTGACAGAGGCAGTACTTTCCTGCTGGGACGGCTCACGCTCCTCAGAAGCCCCTGCACTCTTAGCCCGACGGGTAGTCAGTGTCTTCTTCTTCCCTCGCGTTACCACACCA
This sequence comes from Saussurea involucrata, assembly GCA_033807775.1. Taxonomy (NCBI): domain Eukaryota; kingdom Viridiplantae; phylum Streptophyta; class Magnoliopsida; order Asterales; family Asteraceae; genus Saussurea; species Saussurea involucrata. The sequence goes on along the minus strand of CM066322.1, from coordinate 91,187,593 downwards.
GTTCCATCTGCCTGGGTGGCAGCTCGTCGGGGTGCCCTTCCCCTTCCTCTCACACAACCTCCGTCCCTCCCACGGGTGGCCGCCTGCCTTGGAGGATCTACCGGTCCATCCTCCATAAATTCTTCCACGAGGATTGCCTCCTCCACCGGTACTGCACCCTCAACTGGTACAGACCTACTTCTCAGAGTTCTTCCTGACATCTTTGCTTACTGAAACATCACACAATTAAATAGCTTAAGGCAACAGTTCCAAAATAACAAGGCAAAATAAGGACATACATGTAACTATAAATTCGCGGTTACACTGGCCTGGTGTAACTTCGAACCTACCTTACATGACAGTTCTCACTACCCTATTATTCGTGTCCCTGTTGAGGTCTCTCCCTATGCCTTCTAATTTCTCAGTTGTACTTTCTAATCCCACAGTTTAAGTTTAGGCCCGTCCGGTCACTTAAATTAGCACTCTAATACCAACTGTAACAACCCATACCAACCAACAATCCAAAAATCCATTAATTTAACCAAAAATGCCAAAATGGCCTAACATCGTCACACTTCAATTTCAAAACTGGGTTTGCGGAAATAACCCTAACTACAGCTGAGAAACATAATAAAGTTATAATAGGAAAGTCTTCTACCAACAAGCTGAGAAACATAGGAACTCCAAATCGAGATTACAATCGCTCTAAATGACTTCAAGCCCAAACGATTAATAGGTTTAACCCAACAATAACACACCCAGATTAATCATTCCTTTAAGCTTATTTCAACCCATTGATTTCTCTCTGATTAACAGACTTTCCTTTTAAACCCACTCTCTAAACAATTTCATGAAGAAACACCAATTCAATCCAATAAAGTATATGTATCAAAGGATAGAAGGAATACCTTGAAGAAGAGGACACACCACACATACTTGATGATCTTGAATGCTTCAATTTCTTGATAAACCTTGCAAGAGGTTTCCGATTGCTCTTCTCCAGCCGCCTCCACAATACGCATAAAATGCGAAATGTGGTTTCTAGGGGTTTTAACCCTCTTTTCCCTCATTTACCCAAGGATCCTCTAAGTTTCATCGTTCACACTTTCGCCACCATCTTTACTTTATTCTTCATACAAAACACCCCACTTCATTTATTTAAATTTCAAAATAATTCCGGTTATTACAACATCCTCCCCTCAAAAGAATTTCGTCCCCAGAATTCCATCTTCAAACAAATGAGGGTATCGGGACCTCATGTCCGACTCCACTTCCCAAGTCGCCTCCTGGCCCTTATGGAAGCTCCACTGAACTTTCACAAGAGAAATCTCTTTAGTTCTCAACTTTCTGACTTTGCGATCCACGATCGCCAATGGCTCCTCAACAGACTTTAACTTTTCTTCCACACGAATGTCTTCCAATGGTACTGTCATACTTTCCTCCGCCAAGCACTTACTTAGGTTCGACACGTGAAAGGTTGAATGAACTCTTCGAAGTCCTTCATGCAATTCCAACTATATACGCCACTTCACTCACATGCTCGGTGTTGGTAAACTGCCTGACATACCTAGCCCTTAGCTTCCCTTTCTTTCCAAAACCTATGACACCTTTCCACGGCGAAACCTTAAGCATCACTTTGTCACCCAATATGAATTCAATTGGCTTCCTTCTTTTATTCACATACATCCTTTGACGATCCCGAGCCACCCTCAATCTCTCTCTAATCACACTAATCTTGTTAGTTGTCATCTGAACGATCTCCGACCCTGCCAATTGCTTCTCTCCCACTTCGTTTCAACACAATGGCGTTATACACTTACGCCCATATAACGCCTCATAAGGTGTTGCTTGAAGACTGGCGTGATAACTATTGTTGTACGAAAACTCAATCAACGGTAAGTGGGACTCCCAAGAGGCCTTAAAGTCGATCACACAAGCACGCAACATATCTTCCAACGTCTGAATAGTCCTCTCACTTTGCCCATCAATTTAAGGATGATAGGCAGTACTCATCAAAAGTTGCGTACCTAGCTCTCTTTGCAAGCTCCTCCAAAAAGATGACGTGAAACGACTGTCACGGTCGGAGAGTATGGACGACGACATTCCATGTCTCGACACTATCTCATCAACATACTGCTTCGCTAACCTTTCTAGCGAGCAGTTCTCCCTGATCGGCAAGAAATGAGCCTACTTGGTGAGACGATTCACGATCACCCAAATAGTATCATTCCCTTTTAGTGACAAAGTCCATTGGTATCTTTAAGGATTGCAATTCTCCGTAAGGTCTTTGATGCTCCGCCTTAACCTTTAGACAGGTCATACATCGTTCAACGAAAAAAACATCTTTCTTCAACCCTGGCCACCAATACATTTGCCTCAAATTTTGGTACATCTTATTGTTGGTTCCCGGATGAACCGAATATCGCGACCTATGCGCTTCTTCTAATAGTTCACGGTTGGGCTTCTTGTAGCATCTAAGTTGTGAAGGTGTTTATCCGTTGCGTACCTGGAGTTGGGATCGTTGTATTTTGTGTATTTGTGGGACCATTTTTGGGTGTAATGTTATGAATTATATTTTATGGAATTTGGGTTGTTACACAATGAATGTCAAATAGTAACAAAAGTCATTAGTCGTTAGATAATCGTATGTCGTAATTTTGATCGGTCATGTGTTGAGAATATGAGTGTTGCTTATTTACGGTTGATATTATTATTTTTCACCCAAACAGTTAGCATATTTTGTAACTGAAAATTAAAATATTACTGCTTGTCATATTATTTTAAGTCTTCATCTATAATATAAATAATGGTTTTGATGTTTTAAGTTATGATATATTATCACAATAATATTAACAACTAACAAGTGAATAAGCAGATGTGATTATATTTTTTTGGGGAGATAAATCACATGTGGTTTTGGGATTGGATGGGATGGATGGATCTGAGGTTCAACGAATATTGTACATTTATGACGTCACTGCAAACGTTTAATAAGTCGTCGTTATTGTAATGTGAGAGTTGGGCCTTTCACCTGTCACACTTGTGGTCTAGATATCACTTCTCATTTACATGACCTAAATTATGAATAATTACCTTATCTTTTTTATATCTAACATTACATAATATAACATTTTATTTTAACATTATCTTGAAAATTTCTTGTTTTAAAAATGACAAGAGTATCTATTTGAGAGCATCTCCAATAGTTTCTTTATAATTTCTTTAAAATAGACAATGAAAATTGAAAATCTCTAAAAATATTTATTTCAACTCCAACAACTTCTCTATTTTAGATAACCAATTATTACTTATATTATTAAAATATTCAATATATTTCTCTTCCGTCTTTAAAATAATATCTCTCATTTGGAAATCATTAAAATAATATTTCTCTTATATCTTTTCGGTGGAAAATCATTAAAATAGTATTTCTCTCTCATCTTTTTGGAGATATAGAGAATTCTCTATATTGGAAATTTTCTCATGTTTCTCTATTTTAGAGAATGGGATAGAGAAACAGATCGAGCATTTTAGAGAACAAAATGTTGTTTTTTCTATATTTTAGAGAAGCTGTTGGAGATGCCCTGAGTAATTTGTCGAATTTGGTGTCCCTTATAATTCAGAAACTGGTTGTAAATAAATTTTAGCTCTTTGAAAAATATAAAATATGTTATTCAACGACTATTAAATGTTTATTGGACAGTTCAAGGGGAACAATCTGTAGATTGAAAATGTAAACACATATTTTAATCGATCGATAAATTTGATACAAGAAATGTAATTAATGAGATGATTAAAAAAAATTAATTAAGACATGCAACTATATTTATAATCCAAAATAGAATTCAAGCAAAACAACGAGGGTTTTAATCTCTTTAATATGAATTTTCATGTTTATTCTTTTTCAATAATTTTAAGTAACCTCATAATATTTACAACCTATATATCTTTTTATTTTGTTCATACGTCAAATCTTTTTCCATTTTTGTTTAAAATAATAAAGAGGAATCTGTCAAGCATCTCTTCTTCTCTTGCAGCTGGGCCAAGGAGCTTTGGTCGAAAATCGGCAGCTGGTGCGGTTTCTCTTTCTCTGATTTCAACTCCATGGAAACACTTCTTAACGGTATCGACAACGTGAGATTTCCTCCCATGTCTCGTAAGTTCTTGGAGGCCATGCTCATGGTAACCTGCTATTCGATACGGTGCTTTCGCAATAGGTTACTCTTTGACAACTCTATCCCGAGGTTAGGCGGTATGTTAGATTTTGTTATTGAAAAGTCCTTTAGTTGGATAATCCTTAGACGAAAGGAGTGTTGTAAGAACATTATAGAGTGGAGAATCTCCCCTCGTAATTGTCTGGATAAGATGTAATGCTGTTCTCTTTTCGCTAGCCTCTTGCTAGCTTCTTAATGAATTGTCGTTCCAAAAAAAATAAAGAGGAATTAAAAGAAGGATAAAGACCATATATTTTGTATTTGTGCAATTTTTTGTTTGGATCTTCAAGATGAAAATATAGATAAGAATACAAAGATGGAAAGGATGTAATAGAAAAATCAAGGAAAGAAGACAGAATTTGGTCATTTTGCTTCATTTTATTTCATTTTTAAAATCTTTATATTTTTAAACAACAAGGGACTCATGGTTTTGATACATGGAAAATGGTTTTTTTATGAATTGAAAGTAGTATTTAATAGCTATATTCAAAATTATATAGCCTGTAAATTAAATGACTAAAACACATGAGATTAATCAAATAATTTATAACACTTTATGATGATTGAGCAACGTTAATCAGAACTTTTTATTTTTTCAATAGTTTTATAGTAAGATGGTTCTTCTTTGTACCTATTAATGTTAATTCGAATTAAAAATTGTTGTTTTAACCGTCTACTATCTGATCTTAAAACAAGTAATTTAAATATTTTGATTATCAAGGATCAAACTTGTTATAAATGACAAAAATCTCACATATGTACAAATGCAAGTAGTGAGGCAAATAACAACTACCAAGACCAAGCAAATAATTCACTTGTCATCTTATGGTGTAGAAGAAGAACAAATGAATTTTTTTTCCTCGAAATTAACTAAAATAGCCATTTTTTCTGAATTCTTATTTTGATTAGAGTTTACCCAAATGTTTTACAGATTTGTGCAAACTTATTAATTTTTGTAACAACTCAGTCTAAAATAAAGCATAGCATTAAATAAATAATAAAGTATCTCAAAATCGGTCTCAAAATCTCAATATCTGAAACAAAATCTAGGTTGGCGGAAACAACTTATACACAACTGAGAATAATGTTAAGTTCTAAAATAAATGCAGCACTGTCTCTAACTGCATCTGTACTCACGCCCTGCTTTGCACACTTACTAGAGCCTCCTACTGCTTGCTTACCTGAAAAAAATAGTTTGGAAAAATGCGAGGGTTAGACCATGAGGTCTAGTAAGTCCCCTCAATTTAACAGTTCTCAAACATTTAAAACACTTTATAACTACCAAAGCACTTTACATAAAACTTTCACGGATAAATTCGCTCCCATAAATGGCACCCTGAAGTCACTCGAGAGTGACAACGAGTCAGTCTCACGCTACCTTGCTGGGTACACTCTCCCATGGCATAAACGGAACCTCCCCCAGGCATGAGCACTGGCGTAACCTCCCCCGACTTAGCCAATTTACGTCTACCACAATGTATGCATACATCTCATATAAGCACTTTCAAACAAGTAACAACATGTAAATAAACATGGCAAAACTACTCATTTATTTTCTTTGGAAAACACGTTTAAAACACGTATTTTAGTTAGATAAACTCACCTGACTTTCTCGCTTTAAGGCTTCTCACTTAAGCTTCTGATCTCTAAGTGGAACACCTATCATTTTTAGGAAAACGCATAACATTAATCTAACAATTGTTACTCGAGCTTGCTTCCGAACTTAACCCACAATTATCTAAAGGTGATAAGTTACACTTCTAATCCAATTATTTGGGTTCTCGGCTCCCCTTTATGGCCCAAATAAAAAATAAACTTTCGGAACTAATAAATACTTCCGGATCTAGGCCCATCAAAGAATTTTCGGATCTAAAAGGTTTAGATCCATTCCGGATCTCTTAAAAGATAACATCGGATCACGTTTCAAGCCCAAAAAAGGAAAACTTCCGGATCCATAAGTCTTGGCCCACTCCGGATCCAATGGATAACTTGGTCCACTTCCAGTTCTTAACCATAAACAGTTCCGGATCTGCATGTGAATTCTGGATCGGCCCAAAAAGGTAATTGAATTCCGGGTCCTACGCTTAAGGCCCAAGATGTAAGTCCGGGTCTTTTGATTGTTTGTCCATTCCGGGTCCTTTGGTTTTCGGACTCCGGATCTACTAAAATTAAATACCGAATCCGTAAGTTAAATACCGGATCTATAAAGGATGCTTAATTCCGGTTCCAGGCTTGGATTCTGGATCGCTTGCAACAAAGGCCCAAGTTCCGGATTAAATATTTAGTCTACTTCCGGTATTTAGTCCACTTCCGGTATTAGTATTTAGCCCAAATAAAATACACAATTCCGGATCTTAAATTTATACATTCCGGATCTATATTAACTAAGTTCCGGGTCTTCTTTATTTAGACCCAGATTTCGGTTCCACTCTGAGTTCCTATTCTGGAACCTCGCAATAAACTATAACGATGCGGTACTGATTATCATTAGTACTGAAATCAACCCATTTTAAAATCGAATAACAAGACCAAACCCAAACACAATGGTTATTCTAACTCTACTAATCCACTTAATCTTACTTTGTGCAACTCACAGCCGATTGATTCTTGAATACACTAAAACCCATTATCTAAAAATCCATTTACTCTGACCTTTTCAAATTAAGCAAGAATAGGGATTAAAAGATGAGATTACCTGAATGAGTTAGATTCCAGTTCCTTTTCTTCTCCCAATTTAATGATTGCTGAAGAATCCCTTCTTCCTTCTCTGTTTTCTCTCTTTCTCAGCCGTCACCAGGAAAGTAGATAATTGTCTAGGGTTTTGAGCCAAAATGTGAGAGTTTTTATACCTTCTAGCAAATACACTAAGGCCCCTATAAACCTTAGATTTTACACTCCTCCCCCCCAACTTTTATTTCTTTAGTAAAAGTGAAAATAAAACTTGGCTATTACAATATCTCCCTCTCAAAAGAATTCTGTCCCCGGAATTCCGTTTTCGAAAAGTTTAGGGTACTTGGACCTCATGCCCGCTTCTACCTCCCAAGTTGCCTCTCGCCCTTTATGATATCTCCACTGAACCTTTACTAGTCGAACCTCTTTGTTTCTCGTTTTGCGAATCTTACTGTCAACAATTTCTATCGGTTCCTCTTCATACGTCAATTTCTCGTCAATAACGACATCCTCTAATGGAATGGCTACATCAATTTCAGCCAGACACTTCTTTAAGTTTGAGACAATAAATGTCGGGTGTACTCCTCTCAATTCTTCAGGCAATTCAAGCTTGTAAGCTACTGCTCCAACTCGTTCAATAATAACGAAAGGCCCCACATACCTCGGCCTCAACTTTCCTTTCTTCCCGAAGCGTACTACTCCCTTCCAAGGCGATACTTTCAGCATTACCTTGTCACCTACTTGAAACTCAATAGGCTACCTTCTTCTGTTCGCATACTTTCTCTGTTGATCTTGCGCGATCCTCATCCTTTCATGGATTAGCTCTATCTTATCCGCCGTCAGTTGTACAATCTCTGGACCTGCTAACTGTCTTTCCCCCACCTCGTTCCAACACAATGGCATACGACACTTCCGCCCTTACAACGCTTCGAATGGCGCCGCTTGAATACTCGCATGGTAACTATTATTATAGGAGAATTCTATTAACGGTAGATGTACTTCCTACGACCCTTTGAAATCAATAACACACGCTCTAAGCATATCCTCCAATGTCTGAATAGTTCTTTCACTCTGACCAACCGTTTGAGGATGGTAAGTCGTGCTTAACTTCAGTTGCGAACCCAACTCTCGTTGAAGGCTTCTCCAAAATGCTGACTTGAACCGACTATCACGGTCAGACACGATGGATCGTGGCACCCCGTGCCTAGATACAATCTCGTTGATGTATAACCGGGCTAGCTTTTCTAACGAATGTGACTCCTTGATTGGTAGGAAATGCGCGGATTTTGTGAGAATATCCACAATCACCCATATCGCATCATTACCCTTTGGAGTCCTTGGCAACTTTGTAACAAAATCCATAGTGATGTTGTCCCACTTCCACACTGGTATCACCGTAGACTGAAGTTCCCCATACGGTCGTTGTTGTTCTGCTTTAACTTTCAAACACGTCACACACCGCTCCACAAAGTGAGCGATTTCCTTCTTCATTCCCGGCCACCAGTAGAACTGTCTCAATTCCCGGTACATCTTGTTCGTCCCCGGGTGCATAGAATATCGCGACTTATGCGCTTCTTCCAAGATGCTCACTCTCAAGTTTCCCAACTTAGGAACCCGTACTCGGCCTTTCATACACTTCAACCCCCACTGTTGATGCTGAACAAAGATATAATCCCAACGACTCTTTCACTCTTTACATTCTCTTCCAACAACGCCTCTTCTTGAAACTTCTTAACTTCATCTAGGAGGTTCGAAGTTGCCTCGACTCTGAAAGCCACCACTTTGGTCGACTCTCCTCGTTCCTTCCGACTCAACGCATCAGCTACAACATTTGCTTTGCCCGGATGGTTAAGGATTTCACAGTCATAGTCGTTCAGTAGTTCCATCCATCTCCTCTGTCTCATATTCAATTCCTTTTGATCAAACAGGTGCTTCAGACTCTTGTAGTCGGTGTAAATCTGGCACTTCACTCCATACAGGTAGTGTCGCCATATTTTCAAAGCGAACACCACCGCCGCTAGCTCCATGTCGTGCGTAGGGTAGTTCATCTCGTGTTCTTTCAACTGTCGGGAAGCGTAGGCAATCACCTTCCCGTTTTGCATTAAAACACACCCTAGCCCAAGCTTAGAAGCATCGATGTAGATTACAAAACATTCTGATCCATCTGGTAACGACAAAATCGGAGCGCTGCTTAAACTCTCTTTCAGTTTCTTGAATGCGGCTTCTTGCGCTTCGGTCCACACGAACTTGATGTTCTTCCTTGTCAAAGCGGTCAACGGTGTGGCTATACGAGATAAGTCATGAATGAACTTCCGGTAATAGCCCGTTAACCCAAGAAAACTTCTCACTTCTGATGGCGACCTTGGCGGCTCCGAATTCTTAATAGCTTTGATCTTAGCGGGGTCCACCTTGATGCCATCCGCTGACACTACGTGACCCAGAAATTGAACTTCCCTCAACCAAAATTCGCACTTCGAAAACTTGGAGTATAGCTTCTCGCGTTTCAACAATTCTAACGCTGCCCGAAGATGTCCTTCGTGATCCTCACGGGTACGTGAGTATATCAGAATATCGTCAATGAAGACGATCACACACTTGTCTAACAACGAGCTACATACCCGGTTCATCAAATCCATGAACACTGATGGGGCATTAGTCAAGCCAAAGGGCATGACTAGGAACTCGTAGTGTCCGTACCTCGTATGAAAGGCTGTCTTGGACACGTCTTCCTCTCTCACCTTTAGCTGATGGTAACCCGACCTCAAATCTATCTTCGAAAAGTAGCTCGCACCTTGCAACTGGTCGAAGAGGTCATCAATTCTCGGAAGCGGGTACTTGTTCTTTACTGTTACCTTGTTGAGCTCACGGTAATCCATGCACATCCGCATAGATCCGTCCTTCTTCTTCACAAAAAGTATCGGCGCTCCCCAAGGCGATGAGCTCGAACAAATGAAACCCTTGTCTAATAACTCTTGCAGTTGCGTCAGCGTCTCCTTCATTTCTGCCAGTGCCAGACGATAGGGCGCACGCGCAATCGGTGACGCCCCGGGCATCAGATCTATTCTGAACTCTACTTGACGATCTGGGGGCAGACTCGTCAAGTCATCCGAAAACACTTCCTGGTACTCACTGACTATCGGCACATCACTTACTTCTTTCTTCTCTTTCTTAGCATCTAGCACATAAGCTAAATACCCTAGACATCCTTTCCCCATACACCGCCTAGCTTTTAGCATTGAAATCATACATGACTTCCTATCTCGACGGTTCCCATAATCACTACTTCCTTCTTATCAGGCAAGGCGATACAGATCAACTTCTTATTACATACTATGTTAGCGTCATTCTCCGCTAACCAATCCATTCCTAGTACCACGTCAAACTCCCTCATTCCCATAGGGTACAAACGCAAAGGGAACGAGTGACCGTCTACGTCTATGCTACATCCCTCATAAACCTCTTTCACCCAGACTCGACTATCATCTGCCACTTCTACCTCAAACCCAAAGTTCAACTTCTTGGGTTTCACTTGCAATTTTCGAATAAAGTTAGGCGACACGAACGAACGATTGGCGCCTGAATCAAACAACACTTTAGCAAAAGTCGAGTCAATTGGAAAAGTACCTGTCACCACATCAGGCGTATTCACCGCCTCCTCAGCTGACATGTGGAAAGCCCTCGCCCTCGCGCAAGCCGGCTCCACCTTTCTCTCCCTGCCTCTTCCTCCGCTACTACCGCCGTCACCCCCAGTAGACCCTTTCTTTAACTGTGGACAATCCTATTTGAAGTGATCTAGCGAACCACACTGAAAACATGACTTCGAATTGCGACAGTCTCGAGCCATGTGCCATGTTTTCCCGCACTTGAAACATCCGTCCTTATCTGCCAAACACTCTCCCTTGTGCATCCGGTTGCACTTACCACATGGCTTCTCTCCTTCTCTAGGTCCCACCCGCAGCTCGGGTCTAGGCGCACTCGACCTCTTTCCATCCCTGGTTGGTCCTTCCCACTTCCGCTTGTCTCTGGCTCTCTCTGTCAACTGTCTATTCTTTTCCTTCTTAGTAAGTTCCGCAGTATCTACCGCGGCTTGGAAAATAGTCGGACCCTTCACTTGTACCAGTTCTCTCACACTTCTCTTTGATCCCTAGATATTTCTCTTAATGCGCCTCTCCTCGGTAGGCACATACAGTTCCGCAAACCTAGCCTTCTCAATAAACTTTGACGTGTATTCTTGGACTGACATCGTCCCTTGCTCTAATCCCAGAAATTCCTCTTCGAGTTTCTTAACTACTGCTAATGGGCAAAACTGTGCCTTGAACCTTTTAACAAACGATACCCATGACGTTCCCTTAGCTACCTCCGATCCTTTTCCACCCGTCTCAATATCCCACCAGAAGATGGCATCCGACTTTAACATTGACATCGCGAACAACACTTTGTCTTCCTCAGCACACTTACTTGTATCAAACGCTAACTCCATCTCTCAAACCCACCTCATAGCCAACACTGGGTTGCGCTCCCCGTTGAAAGACGGTGGCTTGCACGATGCGAAAGTCTTAAATGAGCATCCTTTCATGGCCTTCGGTTCACTATAAACAATCGGAGTCGTCACTGAGTAATTCCACACCTCAGTCCGAGGTAAACTGGACTCCTCAGTCTTTTTCTCGCTATCACTCTTGGTTCGTCCCTTTGACGTAGTATTAATCTGGTTGTCTAGCACTGCTTGTAGGGTCTTTTGCAGTTTGTCCATTTCAGCAGTAAACTTCTCTTCGGTCACAAAAGCTTGTGCGGCACCCTGCCGATGTCCCTTCTTAGCATTCCCTTTCTTTGCAGGTGATGAACTTTCATGTTCAGACAACTCTCGCACTTCTGGCTCTGCTACACTTTTCGCTTGGCGTCTAATTTGCACTTTCTTTTTCTTTCCTTTGTCCTTAGTGGCTGCTTCTCCCCCGACTATGGCAGCCTTTCTTGGTACCGTTCCTCTTCCTCTCCCACGGCCTCTACCTCTCCCACGAGTGGCCGTCGTTCTTGGGGGATTTACTGGCCCATCCTCCACTAGTTCCTCAACTCGCAATGCCTCCACACGTGGCATAGTCTCTTCAGTCGATACTTCCTCAACAATGGGTCTCGATCTACTCCTCCGGGATCTTGCTGACATTTTTGATTACTGAAATACGACAAAGTAATTTACTTAAGACTACTGCTCAAGAATAATAAGGCATTTTAAGCACATACATGTACCTGTAAATTCGCAATTACACTGGCCAGGTGTAACCCCGAATCTACCTTACATGATTGTCCTCTCTACCCTATTAGTCTTATTCCAGTGATAGTGCTCTCCTAGCGCATTCCTGATTCTCATTTGTGATTTCTACTCCAACAGTTTAAGTCTAGGCCCGTCTGGTCACCTAAATCTCTTAAACTATGGCTCTGATACCAATTGTAACAACCCAGTCTAAAATAAAGCATAGCATTAAATAAATAATAAAGTATCCCAAAATCGGTCTCAAAATCTCAATATCTGAAACAAAATCTAGGTTGGCGGAAACAACCTATACACAACTGAGAATAATTCTAAGTTCTAAAATAAATGCAGCACTGTCTCTAACTGCATCTGTACTCTTGCCCTGCTCTGCTCTGCATCTGTACTCACTTACTAGAGCCTCCTACTGCTTGCTTACCTGAAAAGGTTAGTTTGGAAAAATGCGAGGGTTAGACCATGAGGTCTAGTGAGTCCCCTCAATTTAAAACACTTAATAACTACCAAAGCACTTTACATAAAACTTTCATGGATAAATCTGTTCCCGTAAATGGCACCCTGAAGTCACTCGAGAGTGACAACGAGTCAGTCTCACGCTGCCTTGTTGGGTACACTCTCCCATGGCATAAACGGAACCTCCCCCCAGCATGAGCACTGGTGGAACCTCCCCCCGACTTAGCCAATTTACATATACCACAATGTATGCATACATCTCATATAAGCACTTTCAAACAAGTAACAACATGTAAATAAACATGGCAAAACTACTCATTTACTTTCTTTGGAAAACACGTTTAAAACACGTATTTTAGTTAGAAAAACTCACCTGGCTTTCTCACTTTAAGGCTTCTCACTTAAGCTTTCGATCTCTAAGTGGAACACCTATCATTTTTAGGAAAACGCATAACATTAATCTAACAATTGTTACTCGAGCTTGCTTCCGAACTTAACCCACAATTATCTAAAGGTGATAAGTTACACTTCTAATCCAATTATTTGGGTTCTCGGCTTCCCTTTATGGCCCAAATAAAAAATAAACTTCCGGAACTAATAAATACTTCCGGATCTAGGCCATCAAAGAATTTTCGGATCTAAAAGGTTTGGATCTGTTGATCCAAACCCTCAGTGATTTGATAATGATCTTCTCTTAAATACTTAGTGAAAATTGTAAGTAAACAATATGTATTAGAGTTTCACTATCGCTGATAAGTACTAAGACTGTTTCAGTACCGCTGATATGAACTCTCGCTCTTTAAGTTAAATAGTCAGCGAACTCTGTTCATCGATTAGCACTGAGCCTGTTCAGTCTATGAGATGATCGCTGATAGTTTAGTTGTTTACTTATGATCCCTGAAGACAAGTTTCACGTCAACCAAGGTTCTACGCTGAAGTCGAAGATCAAGCTCAAGAACCAGCGACAAGTCTACTCATGAAACTGATGCGGATATCAGCGAAGCAAGACCTGTCCATTCAACGTGAAGTATCAAGTAGAAGACTTCAGCTATCGCTGAACTTTATCATTCGCTGATAAAGATCTAACTCAACGAAAGCTGATCATGAAGTCTATTTACAAAATACTATTGTCTTATCTCCCTTGCACTTCTCCGTACGAATTGTCAGAACGGACATCCCTTTTGTCTGAAATCGTACACCAACTCTGATTCTACACTGTGCACCATGCGGCTACTAGGTTGTCTACAAAAGTACATGCAACCACTCAGCTGCTACCACGTGTAAAGCCATACTGCCATGCATTAAATGCATGCAGTATATAAGAAGAAACCCTACTTCATTTTGAAGTGCACTTGGGCCATCTTCTTCTTTCTATCTATTTCTAGTGCAAGAAACTTAGTGTTCTTAACTTGTTTAGATTAGGTTTATCCTTAATCTTGTTCCGCAACAAGTTGTAAATTGTTTTAAGATTTATCAATAAACAATTTAGAAAAGTAAAAATCGTGTGTTTGTATTCAACCCCCCCCCCCCCCCCCTTCTACAAACTTGTATAACCCTTCGGGACCAACAAGTGGTATCAGAGCAAATTTGTTTAATCTCATAAACAAGATCTTATCTATACTAAGATTTCTCTTCCTTGCTATTTCTGAAAATGGCAACCAACACAAACACTAACTATATCGACAATGGTTCTCTTGCAAAACCCCCTAGATTTTCCAGAGATAACTTTAATCTATGGAAAAATAGGATGATCTCTTCTTAGAATGTGTAGACCCTACTATGCCTTACTATATTGAAAACGGCCCATATATCCCTGTAAGAATTTGTAAAGTCCGTGTCTCGGTACGTTTATTAATTAATTTTAATAATTTAGGATGTTTACCTTTAATTGTTTTTGGTTAGTGGTTTGGTGTCAAAAAGGACCAAAAATGTTATCTTAAGTGTCTTTTTGTGTAGATTGTGAGATAAGGTGTAATGGAGGGGCCATTGTGCAAATCTTGGAAACTTGTGCATGGGTCTCGGCCCATGGCTGAAACCCATTCTCGTTCTTTTCTTTTTCTTGTAATCCAAGTAAACCAAACCATCACAAAACAACCCTACAACCCTTTCTTTTCTCCTTGTGGTGCGGCCGAGAAAGTGAGAAACGAAGAGAGAGAGAGAGAGAGAAGGAGAGAGAGGAGAAGAAAGAACCAGCGGCAGCCACCCTCGCCGCCGCTGCTGCTGTCGCCGGAGACCGCCACCACCCGCTGTCGTCGGAGGGATCGAGAGAGAGAGGTTTGGTTGTGGTGGTGAGACGTCGTCGTGAGGTAAGTAACTCTCTCGTTCGTCTCGTTTCTTTTCCTTTTTCCTTTTCGTTTTTCCGGCGAGACCATCACCGCCGCACGCCGTCGCTACGGTGGCTGTGGGTGGAGGGCGGTGGCAGTGGGTAACACTCTTAGCGTAAATCCCGAATCGATTAAGCCTTGAACCGTTTTTATAAATCGTCATTTTATGAAAATTCTAAGTGTGCTGTCCAGTTTTCGCGTGATCATAACTTTTCTGTCGTAACTCCGTTTGAGCCGAAACTGGCGCCCACGGTTCAAGTTCAGGGTCGAGCAAGTTTTCCGTGTTTTAGCGAAAAACTGGTTCGGTCTCTAACTGGGCGAAAAAGTGGTCGCAAGTTCGGTGATTCGTCATTTTATGTGTAAAATTCTGGAATCTGCCACTGTTTTGTGTAGACCATAACTTCCTGCTCGTAACTCGTTTTGAGGTGAAATTGGTGCCCAAAGTTCCCAAATCGAATTGGGAAGGTTTTTCGTGTTTTGCCGAAAGTCTGATTAAGCCCGTAGCTAGGCTGTATTGGGCTGTTTGTTCAGGCTGGACCGAAAACTGGCAGTTTTGGTAACCGTTCGTATTTAATTCATAGTTAATTGTAGAAAAATCGTTAGGAGGCGTATAATATGTCCTTGGAACCCTAACTCAGAGGAATTTCTGGTCATGAAATAATATTGGGAATTTTCTGGGTTTAAAGGGGTCGAAACAGGTCCCGAACAGACCTGTTTTGTGAGAACGGAAATTAGTTTTAGTGAAGGTTTAAGCGTGTGTCGTGTCATAGGGTCCGAGTCTCGTATTGACACGTTTTAACATGCGTTTAGGTGCTGGGAAGTGACCGTAATTGTGAAGCTTTAATTGTGTTGTGAGCTAGGCGCGCTTACGAGGTGAGTTCTCTCACTATACTTAATATCGGTTGTTTTATCATTGCTGTAGTACGTGTGTGGTAGCTTTATGTGATTGTGTTGTGGAACTAGATAGTGGGGTGTCTAGTTGATACTATGTTGTATGCATGTTATGGTAGTTTGTATGTACTACTGTACTTGTGGTGTGAACTAGTTGTTTGTGGTGCGTAATATGTGCTTGGGTTAAATGCTTAGTATAAACGTGTGTTACATTACAACTCGGTGGGACCGAGGGCTCGGTGGGACCGAGGAAGTGGAAAGAAACGTTGTGGGAACTCGGTGTGACGAGTGTGTTACATTACAACTCGGTGGGACCGAGGATCCGGCGGGGCCGGAGATTTTATACGCGGGTGGCGTAGAGACTCGGTGGGACCGGGGATTCGGCGGGGCCGGAGATGTTATCATGTGGTCGGTGGGACCGACTTGTGCCTCTTAGGTGGGTGTGTGTGGATATGCATGTTTATGATTTGTTCGTAAACTGGTATGCTTGTTTATGTGTATCTATCTGTTATAGGGGTAATGTGGAATAACTGTGTTATTTATGGTGTTTGAATTCACTAAGCTTCGTGCTTACCCTTTCCCAATAGATTGTGGTTTCAGGTACGAGTGGCTCTAAGGCGTGACGGGTACACACTGGTGCGCGAGGAGAGCTGGTTGCTTTATGGTTTTAATAATTAAACGTTTATTCAGCTGGTTTTATTTTACAAAGATAGTAATTATGTGTTTGCAAACGAAACGTTGGGATCATTTAATGAGTTGTTATAAATGAAATGTTTATTTTAAAATTTTAAATTTGCTTGTAATTTTTGGGACGTTACAACTTGGTATCAGAGCACAGCTTGAGTGAATCAAACGCACCTCGGTGTGTTTGGTCTCAAGTTGCGGCTGGAAAATTTCCAAATTCGCTATTAAATCTTTTTGGAGATAAAAGAAAAAGTAAAAAAAAACGTTCGAGGAACGGTGATCGAGGGCGCAGTGTGTACAGTCAGCCGGAGCCGAAGGGAAAGGTACAATGCTTAGTGTTTTATTGCTTTCTAGATCATAGAGTATGCATGCTAGATTGCCTGTTGTGGACACTATGCTGTATGTTGAACTACTTGCTATTAGGAATTTATGCTAATTATGATAGGTTACTAAGTGGATGCCCTCTAGGTTGTATGCAGTAAGAGATTTATAGCCTTAGAATATTCGATTTAGTTCTATTGCGCAGCTCTTGTTTGAGTCCAACCGTTCTAGGATAGAGTCTTGTATTCGACTGTCTATTTGTTTCGCACTGCATATAATCGGGTATTCGCGAGGTCACCCGTTATAATTAGTAGGGATTCGGTAGTAGCAAGGGTAGTGGGATAAGAGGAAGTTCCTAGAGAGCTGGGAAGGGTGTTTATGTATGAGTACGTGTGCTAGATTGCTTTCTAGAACATAGGAGTATGTATGCTAAATTGCTTGGTGCTTATTACACTGTATTGCATGTCTGCTGCTTGCTATTAGGGATTTGGCAGTAGCAAGGGTAGTGGTTTGGATGGAATTCCTAGGGAGCTAGGAGGAGTGTGTACATATGCCGGTGCGGGCATATGTGTATAGTTTCGGCGAGAAACTACTTGGACCCCTTGGGATGGAACTCAGAACGGGCGATGATAGGTGTGGATGGTAGTAGTAGAGCTCCTACTACCGGAAGCACAGGATCAATGCTCGAGTCGGGGAAGTCACGAGGAATCCAAGGAGTTGAGCGTGAGTGTTGTTAGTATGAGTTATTATGTGCTAATAACGCGTTGTATTGTCTACCCAGAATAGCCATCACAAGGAGGAACAACTATAGTAAACCTACTAGTACAGGTGTGTACTCGAAGTGTTTTGAGGTGATGATCGTTGGGGGTAGTGATGAAGGTCCTAAACTAGTAGTCGTTGGAATAGAAAGACGATTCTAATATTAGTCACTTGGAGTGACGATAGGGATGATATTTGTTGTAAGCAGATCATTTCGGGCCAAGATGGAAGATTGTGCTAGGGTCATAGGCTCATAGAGCCGACTTTGATTTGAGGAAAACCCGTAAGATGATTTGATGTGATTTCCCAACTTGCCTTAAGAGGTTTAAATGTCTGGATGACAATAGTAGACCGGAGAGTTTCGGAGTGGTAGGGGTCGAGACATTGAATGTCGAATGAGTCATGCATGAAGTTATTTTGAAAATAAGATGGCATTAACAAATTCTTGTGTTTCAAATCTTTGTATGGACGGTGTTTTGGAATTTTGGGAACTGCTCAGCACACGCACAAGATT
Source organism: Saussurea involucrata (assembly GCA_033807775.1). Taxonomy (NCBI): domain Eukaryota; kingdom Viridiplantae; phylum Streptophyta; class Magnoliopsida; order Asterales; family Asteraceae; genus Saussurea; species Saussurea involucrata. Next base: position 91,169,524 of record CM066322.1, on the reverse strand, counting down.
TTGAAATATGGTTTTGAAAGTGTATGAAATCGTTTTATCACGGGAGTGCAAACTTTGTTAGAATTTGACTCATTTTCGTTATTTTTCCAACGGTTCTTTCGGGTACGATGTTATCCGTGTTTTGGTGGTGGTTAAGATGTTGGGTAAGTGACTACGGATTGAGACTCTAACATTGGAACTCCTCCACATGTGTTAGAGTTGAGACGAAAAGTTACATTCCACGATGTCTGTATAAAGGCTATTTTGGTGATTTGTTTAAAATGAGTTTGGAATCCCAGTGTCGCTTAACTTTTCGTTCGAGAGTTTGTATTACTAAGTGTTTTATTACAAATAGTTCAGTGTGTGGATTGATTCATGCGTGACGTAAGTGTTGCATGGAGGAATTTTGGTAACATTTCATAAGAAGTTGTTTAGTGCGCTTTTTAGTCAGCTAAAGGTTTTATTGATATTTCCAATTAATAGAAGCGGACTGGTTTCTGTCTTCAAGTTTGAAACTTACACGAGACAGTTGTGTTTTAACAAAAATATATTTGTAAACCGTGTCATCGTTTTGTGTGATTAGCTGACGCGCGAAAAATTTGTGGCGAACCCTGTGCCACGTCATTTTTATGATTAAAAAGAAGAATTTTTAAATCAAATGTCGTGAAACTTATTTTGAATTATGTGCACACCTTTGTCGCACCCTGTTTAAGGTCAAGCGGTTACTTTAAGTGCACGTCATGAGTCAATCCATACTGGAATCGAGGCGGTTCATTTTAAAGAAATTATTTATTACGCTTGCTTTTGTGTGAGTAAACTGAACTGCAATGGAACGATTTTCAACATGATTTTCCTATGTGGGACGAGCGTGTCCAGTTTTGCGTAACTATCGATCAGGTAATAGTAGTTTTATTACATACGATCTTTTGAGATGAAAATCCTGATGTTGAAAATATTTTGTAAATGATTTCGTAAACCATTTGGGGAAATGTGCTTTTAAGTGTCATGTGTCATTTCGAGAATTTTTAGGGTGTGAGTCCTTATGGAAAACTCTTTTGTTAAACCGTGTTGAGTCTGAGACTAAGGTTGATTTCAGAGTATTGCTTGCTTAAACTTTGTTTAAACGCATTTTCCGACCTATGGGTCTAGCAAGCGTGGAGCATTTTGCTCAGTTTTGACTTGGAGTTAGTCATGGGCCAATTGCCCGGTTTTAATGGCTCGATGTGGAGTCTAGTTGATGAGTTGTTTTTGTCGCACCGTTTGGCATTCTTTGCACGTTGAGTGTTTACATGTTTGGGTGAGTGAGTCAATCCGGAATAGGCATGTTGTTGGTAGGCTGTTTGCTTTGGATCCTTAGACACGTTAGTCAGTCGTTGGTAATGGTCGGTTGGGTATCTCGGGGTGGGACCCCGGTATTCATGTGGTTTAACCTAGACTTTCCAGTAGGTACTAGGAGGATATAGTTGTGGGCACTTACCTGGGAGGTAGTTCCGGTGTACCGGGTCTTGAGGCGTTACCTGGGAGGTAGATGTCAAGGTGTATCCTCGATACGGTGTGACTTGGCTTCGTAGAGCAAGTGTGGATGATACGTCGACGGTGGAAGGTAGATATTCCACGCGCGTTAGTACTGTAGGCCGAATAGTATCGGTTAATGGATTGATGCCCTTTGTTATTAAGAGAATAAATGCGCATCAACCATTTTGAGGTAGGTGGTATATTTAGGTGTCGACTTTTGGGCTTGAGGCCAAGCACCTTTAGTACAATCGGAAAGTTGTAGCCGATTTTAAGATAATCATGGTGACGGTAGTAGTAACCCTGAAATGATCACTTGTGATGGATGGTTATGGTGGAATGACCTACGTGTGTGTTAGTTGTTTTGGTTGTGGGGGATATCTATTTGTGTTAGTGTCTAGGATAATACCACGCTTATGTGAGTTATTGTTATCGGTTGGACCGATGTTCGGCGGGTGGCCGATGTGAGTTATTGAAATCGGTTGGACCGATGTTCGGCGGGTGGCCGATGTTTGTTATTGTAATCGGTTGGACCGATGTTCGGCGGGTGGCCGATGTTTGTTATTGTATTCGGTTGGACCGATGTTCGGCAGGGGGTCGATGTTTTGTTAATATAAGTTATTGAAAATCTTTGGAGTCTATTAGAATTCGTAGAAGTTAATCGTCAATTAATGATAGGAGGGATCGTAATCGAGTATCCTGTGGAGTATACTGGTGAGCAGCTTTAGAGTGGTTAGAGCTTGAGATTTGACTCGGGATGTATGGAATATCTAAGGTTGGGGGACAACCGTAGTCGCTTGGCTAGGAATGATTTCAATTGTCGGGGTGTTCTGCCGATCATAATCCCAGTGTCTTAGAGAGAGTGCGTTAGTAAGAATAGTATTCGAGAAGTTTAGTAGGGGTTTCAAGTGGACTTAGGAACCTGAGGTTGAGATGAGGGAGAACTATCCGGAGCTATTCGTAGGCAGAGACTTCGAGGGCGAAGTCTAATCCAAGTGGGGGAGAGTTGTAAAGCCCGTGTCTCGGTACGTTTATTAATTAATTTTAATAATTTAGGATGTTTACCTTTAATTGTTTTTGGTTAGTGGTTTGGTGTCAAAAAGGACCAAAAATGTTAGCTTAAGTGTCTTTTTGTGTAGATTGTGAGATAAGGTGTAATGGAGGGGCCATTGTGCAAATCTTGGAAACTTGTGCATGGGTCTCGGCCCATGGCTGAAACCCATTCTCGTTCTTTTCTTTTTCTTGTAATCCAAGTAAACCAAACCATCACAAAACAACCCTACAACCCTTTCTTTTCTCCTTGTGGTGCGGCCGAGAAAGTGAGAAACGAAGAGAGAGAGATCGAGAGAAGGAGAGAGAGGAGAAGAAAGAACCAGCGGCAGCCACCCTCGCCGCCGCTGCTGCTGTCGCCGGAGACCGCCACCACCCGCTGTCGTCGGAGGGATCGAGAGAGAGAGGTTTGGTTGTGGTGGTGAGACATCGTCGTGAGGTAAGTAACTCTCTCGTTCGTCTCGTTTCTTTTCCTTTTTCCTTTTCGTTTTTCCGGCGAGACCATCACCGCCGCACGCCGTCGCTACGGTGGCTGTGGGTGGAGGGCGGTGGCAGTGGGTAACACTCTTAGCGTAAATCCCGAATCGATTAAGCCTTGAACCGTTTTTATAAATCGTCATTTTATGAAAATTCTAAGTGTGCTGTCCAGTTTTCGCGTGATCATAACTTTTCTGTCGTAACTCCGTTTGAGCCGAAACTGGCGCCCACGGTTCAAGTTTAGGGTCGAGCAAGTTTTCCGTGTTTTAGCGAAAAACTGGTTCGGTCTCTAAGTGGGCGAAAAAGTGGTCGCAAGTTCGGTGATTCGTCATTTTATGTGTAAAATTCTGGAATCTGCCACTGTTTTGTGTAGACCATAACTTCTTGCGCGTAACTCTTTTTGAGGTGAAATTGGTGCCCAAAGTTCCCAAATCGAATTGGGAAGGTTTTTCGTGTTTTGCCGAAAGTCTGATTAAGCCCGTAGCTAGGCTGTATTGGGCTGTTTGTTCAGGCTGGACCGAAAACTGGCAGTTTTGGTAACCGTTCGTATTTAATTCATAGTTAACTGTAGAAAAATCGTTAGGAGGCGTATAATATGTCCTTGGAACCCTAACTCAGAGGACTATCTGGTCATGAAATAATATTGGGAATTTTCTGGGTTTAAAGGGGTCGAAACAGGTCCCGAACAGACCTGTTTTGTGAGAACGGAAATTAGTTTTAGTGAAGGTTTAAGCGTGTGTCGTGTCATAGGGTCCGAGTCTCGTATTGACACGTTTTAACATGCGTTTAGGTGCTGGGAAGTGACCGTAATTGTGAATCTTGAATTGTGTTGTGAGCTAGGCGCGCTTACGAGGTGAGTTCTCTCACTATACTTAATATCGGTTGTTTTATCATTGATGTAGTACGTGTGTGGTAGCTTTATGTGATTGTGTTGTGGAACTAGATAGTGGGGTGTCTAGTTGATACTATGTTGTATGCATGTTATGGTAGTTTGTATGTACTACTGTACTTGTGGTGTGAACTAGTTGTTTGTGGTGCGTAATATGTGCTTGGGTTAAATGCTTAGTATAAACGTGTGTTACATTACAACTCGGTGGGACCGAGGGCTCGATGGGACCGAGGAAGTGGAAAGAAACGTTGTGGGAACTCGGTGTGACGAGTGTGTTACATTACAACTCGGTGGGACCGAGGATCCGGCGGGGCCGGAGATTTTATACGCGGGTGGCGTAGAGACTCGGTGGGACCGGGGATTCGGCGGGGCCGGAGATGTTATCATGTGGTCGGTGGGACCGACTTGTGCCTCTTAGGTGGGTGTGTGTGGATATGCATGTTTATGATTTGTTCGTAAACTGGTATGCTTGTTTATGTGTATCTATCTATTATAGGGGTAATGTGGAATAACTGTGTTATTTATGGTGTTTGAATTCACTAAGCTTCGTGCTTACCCTTTCCCAATAGATTGTGGTTTCAGGTACGAGTGGCTCTAAGGCGTGACGGGTACACACTGGTGCGCGAGGAGAGCTGGTTGCTTTATGGTTTTAATAATTAAACGTTTATTCCGCTGGTTTTATTTTACAAAGATAGTAATTATGTGTTTGCAAACGAAACGTTGGGATCATTTAATGAGTTGTTATAAATGAAATGTTTATTTTAAAATTTTAAATTTGCTTGTAATTTTTGGGACGTTACAACTTGGTATCAGAGCACAGCTTGAGTGAATCAAACGCACCTCGGTGTGTTTGGTCTCAAGTTGCGGCTGGAAAATTTCCAAATTCGCTATTAAATCTTTTTGGAGATAAAAGAAAAAGTAAAAAAAACCGTTCGAGGAACGGTGATCGAGGGCGCAGTGTGTACAGTCAGCCGGAGCCGAAGGGAAAGGTACAATGCTTAGTGTTTTATTGCTTTCTAGATCATAGAGTATGCATGCTAGATTGCCTGTTGTGGACACTATGCTGTATGTTGAACTACTTGCTATTAGGAATTTATGCTAATTATGATAGGTTACTAAGTGGATGCCCTCTAGGTTGTATGCAATAAGAGATTTATAGCCTTAGAATATTCGATTTAGTTCTATTGCGCAGCTCTTGTTTGAGTCCAACCGTTCTAGGATAGAGTCTTGTATTCGACTGTCTATTTGTTTCGCACTGCATATAATCGGGTATTCGCGAGGTCACCCGTTATAATTAGTAGGGATTCGGTAGTAGCAAGGGTAGTGGGATAAGAGGAAGTTCCTAGAGAGCTGGGAAGGGTGTTTATGTATGAGTACGTGTGCTAGATTGCTTTCTAGAACATAGGAGTATGTATGCTAAATTGCTTGGTGCTTATTACACTGTATTGCATGTCTGCTGCTTGCTATTAGGGATTTGGCAGTAGCAAGGGTAGTGGTTTGGATGGAATTCCTAGGGAGCTAGGAGGAGTGTGTACATATGCCGGTGCGGGCATATGTGTATAGTTTCGGCGAGAAACTACTTGGACCCCTTGGGATGGAACTCGGAACGGGCGATGATAGGTGTGGATGGTAGTAGTAGAGCTCCTACTACCGGAAGCACATGATCAATGCTCGAGTCGGGGAAGTCACGAGGAATACAAGGAGTTGAGCGTGAGTGTTGTTAGTATGAGTTATTATGTGCTAATAACGCGTTGTATTGTCTACCCAGAATAGCCATCACAAGGAGGAACAACTATAGTAAACCTACTAGTACAGGTGTGTACTCGAAGTGTTTTGAGGTGATGATCGTTGGGGGTAGTGATGAAGGTCCTAAACTAGTAGTCGTTGGAATAGAAAGACGATTCTAATATTAGTCACTTGGAGTGACGATAGGGATGATATTTGTTGTAAGCAGATCATTTCGGGCCAAGATGGAAGATTGTGCTAGGGTCATAGGCTCATAGAGCCGACTTTGATTTGAGGAAAACCCGTAAGATGATTTGATGTGATTTCCCAACTTGCCTTAAGAGGTTTAAATGTCTGGATGACAATAGTAGACCGGAGAGTTTCGGAGTGGTAGGGGTCGAGACGTTGAATGCCGAATGAGTCATGCACGAAGTTATTTTGAAAATAAGATGGCATTAACAAATTCTTGTGTTTCAAATCTTTGTATGGACGGTGTTTTGGAATTTTGGGAACTGCTCAGCACACGCACAAGATTTTGAAATATGGTTTTGAAAGTGTATGAAATCGTTTTATCACGGGAGTGCAAACTTTGTTAGAATTTGTCTCATTTTCGTTATTTTTCCAACGGTTCTTTCGGGTACGATGTTATCCGTGTTTTGGTGGTGGTTAAGATGTTGGGTAAGTGACTACGGATTGAGACTCTAACATTGGAACTCCTCCACATGTGTTAGAGTTGAGACGAAAAGTTACATTCCACGATGTCTGTATAAAGGCTATTTTGGTGATTTGTTTAAAATGAGTTTGGAATCCCAGTGTCGCTTAACTTTTCGTTCGAGAGTTTGTATTACTAAGTGTTTTATTACAAATAGTTCAGTGTGTGGATTGATTCATGCGTGACGTAAGTGTTGCATGGAGGAATTTTGGTAACATTTCATAAGAAGTTGTTTAGTGCGCTTTTTAGTCAGCTAAAGGTTTTATTGATATTTCCAATTAATAGAAGCGGACTGGTTTCTGTCTTCAAGTTTGAAACTTACACGAGACAGTTGTGTTTTAACAAAAATATATTTGTAAACCGTGTCATCGTTTTGTGTGATTAGCTGACGCGCGAAAAATTTGTGGCGAACCCTGTGCCACGTCATTTTTATGATTAAAAAGAAGAATGTTTAAATCAAATGTCGTGAAACTTATTTTGAATTATGTGCACACCTTTGTCGCACCCTGTTTAAGGTCAAGCGGTTACTTTAAGTGCACGTCATGAGTCAATCCATACTGGAATCGAGGCGGTTCATTTTAAAGAAATTATTTATTACGCATGCTTTTGTGTGAGTAAACTGAACTGCAATGGAACGATTTTCAACATGATTTTCCTATGTGGGACGAGCGTGTCCAGTTTTGCGTAACTATCGATCAGGTAATAGTAGTTTTATTACATACGATCTTTTGAGATGAAAATCCTGATGTTGAAAATATTTTGTAAATGATTTCGTAAACCATTTGGGGAAATGTGCTTTTAAGTGTCATGTGTCATTTCGAGAATTTTTAGGGTGTGAGTCCTTATGGAAAACTCTTTTGTTAAACCGTGTTGAGTCTGAGACTAAGGTTGATTTCAGAGTATTGCTTGCTTAAACTTTGTTTAAACGCATTTTCCGACCTATGGGTCTAGCAAGCGTGGAGCATTTTGCTCGGTTTTGACTTGGAGTTAGTCATGGGCCAATTGCCCGGTTTTAATGGCTCGATGTGGAGTCTAGTTGATGAGTTGTTTTTGTCGCACCGTTTGGCATTCTTTGCACGTTGAGTGTTTACATGTTTGGGTGAGTGAGTCAATCCGGAATAGGCATGTTGTTGGTAGGCTGTTTGCTTTGGATCCTTAGACACGTTAGTCAGTCGTTGGTAATGGTCGGTTGGGTATCTCGGGGTGGGACCCCGGTATTCATGTGGTTTAACCTAGACTTTCCAGTAGGTACTAGGAGGATATAGTTGTGGGCACTTACCTGGGAGGTAGTTCCGGTGTACCGGGTCTTGAGGCGTTACCTGGGAGGTAGATGTCAAGGTGTATCCTCGATACGGTGTGACTTGGCTTCGTAGAGCAAGTGTGGATGATACGTCGACGGTGGAAGGTAGATATTCCACGCGCGTTAGTACTGTAGGCCGAATAGTATCGGTTAAGGGATTGATGCCCTTTGTTATTAAGAGAATAAATGCGCATCAACCATTTTGAGGTAGGTAGTATATTTAGGTGTCGACTTTTGGGCTTGAGGCCAAGCACCTTTAGTACAATCGGAAAGTTGTAGCCGATTTTAAGATAATCATGGTGACGGTAGTAGTAACCCTGAAATGATCACTTGTGATGGATGGTTATGGTGGAATGACCTACGTGTGTGTTAGTTGTTTTGGTTGTGGGGGATATCTATTTGTGTTAGTGTCTAGGATAATACCACGCTTATGTGAGTTATTGTAATCGGTTGGACCGATGTTCGGCGGGTGGCCGATGTGAGTTATTGAAATCGGTTGGACCGATGTTCGGCGGGTGGCCGATGTTTGTTATTGTAATCGGTTGGACCGATGTTCGGCGGGTGGCCGATGTTTGTTATTGTAATCGGTTGGACCGATGTTCGGCGGGTGGCCGATGTTTGTTATTGTAATCGGTTGGACCGATGTTCGGCAGGGGGTCGATGTTTTGTTAATATAAGTTATTGAAAATCTTTGGAGTCTATTAGAATTCGTAGAAGTTAATCGTCAATTAATGATAGGAGGGATCGTAATCGAGTATCCTGTGGAGTATACTGGTGAGCAGCTTTAGAGTGGTTAGAGCTTGAGATTTGACTCGGGATGTATGGAATATCTAAGGTTGGGGGACAACCGTAGTCGCTTGGCTAGAAATGATTTCAATTGTCGGGGTGTTCTGCCGATCATAATCCCAGTGTCTTAGAGAGAGTGCGTTAGTAAGAACAGTATTCGAGAAGTTTAGTAGGGGTTTCAAGTGGACTTAGGAACCTGAGGTTGAGATGAGGGAGAACTATCCGGAGCTATTCGTAGGCAGAGACTTCGAGGGCGAAGTCTAATCCAAGTGGGGGAGAGTTGTAAAGCCCGTGTCTCGGTACGTTTATTAATTAATTTTAATAATTTAGGATGTTTACCTTTAATTGTTTTTGGTTAGTGGTTTGGTGTCAAAAAGGACCAAAAATGTTAGCTTAAGTGTCTTTTTGTGTAGATTGTGAGATAAGGTGTAATGGAGGGGCCATTGTGCAAATCTTGGAAACTTGTGCATGGGTCTCGGCCCATGGCTGAAACCCATTCTCGTTCTTTTCTTTTTCTTGTAATCCAAGTAAACCAAACCATCACAAAACAACCCTACAACCCTTTCTTGTCTCCTTGTGGTGCGGCCGAGAAAGTGAGAAACGAAGAGAGAGAGATCGAGAGAAGGAGAGAGAGGAGAAGAAAGAACCAGCGGCAGCCACCCTCGCCGCCGCTGCTGCTGTCGCCGGAGACCGCCACCACCCGCTGTCGTCGGAGGGATCGAGAGAGAGAGGTTTGGTTGTGGTGGTGAGACGTCGTCGTGAGGTAAGTAACTCTCTCGTTCGTCTCGTTTCTTTTCCTTTTTCCTTTTCGTTTTTCCGGCGAGACCATCACCGCCGCACGCCGTCGCTACGGTGGCTGTGGGTGGAGGGCGGTGGCAGTGGGTAACACTCTTAGCGTAAATCCCGAATCGATTAAGCCTTGAACCGTTTTTATAAATCGTCATTTTATGAAAATTCTAAGTGTGCTGTCCAGTTTTCGCGTGATCATAACTATTCTGTCGTAACTCCGTTTGAGCCGAAACTGGCGCCCACGGTTCAAGTTCAGGGTCGAGCAAGTTTTCCGTGTTTTAGCGAAAAACTGGTTCGGTCTCTAACTGGGCGAAAAAGTGGTCGCAAGTTCGGTGATTCGTCATTTTATGTGTAAAATTCTGGAATCTGCCACTGCTTTGTGTAGACCATAACTTCCTGCTCATAGCTCGTTTTGAGGTGAAATTGGTGCCCAAAGTTCCCAAATCGAATTGGGAAGGTTTTTCGTGTTTTGCCGAAAGTCTGATTAAGCCCGTAGCTAGGCTGTATTGGGCTGTTTGTTCAGGCTGGACCGAAAACTGGCAGTTTTGGTAACCGTTCGTATTTAATTCATAGTTAATTGTAAAAAATTCGTTAGGAGGCGTATAATATGTCCTTGGAACCCTAACTCAGAGGACTTTCTGGTCATGAAATAATATTGGGAATTTTCTGGGTTTAAAGGGGTCGAAACAGGTCCCGAACAGACCTGTTTTGTGAGAACGGAAATTAGTTTTAGTGAAGGTTTAAGCGTGTGTCGTGTCATAGGGTCCGAGTCTCGTATTGACACGTTTTAACATGCGTTTAGGTGCTGGGAAGTGACCGTAATTGTGAATCTTGAATTGTGTTGTGAGCTAGGCGCGCTTACGAGGTGAGTTCTCTCACTATACTTAATATCGGTTGTTTTATCATTGATGTAGTACGTGTGTGGTAGCTTTATGTGATTGTGTTGTGGAACTAGATAGTGGGGTGTCTAGTTGATACTATGTTGTATGCATGTTATGGTAGTTTGTATGTACTACTGTACTTGTGGTGTGAACTAGTTGTTTGTGGTGCGTAATATGTGCTTGGGTTAAATGCTTAGTATAAACGTGTGTTACATTACAACTCGGTGGGACCGAGGGCTCGATGGGACCGAGGAAGTGGAAAGAAACGTTGTGGGAACTCGGTGTGACGAGTGTGTTACATTACAACTCGGTGGGACCGAGGATCCGGCGGGGCCGGAGATTTTATACGCGGGTGGCGTAGAGACTCGGTGGGACCGGGGATTCGGCGGGGCCGGAGATGTTATCATGTGGTCGGTGGGACCGACTTGTGCCTCTTAGGTGGGTGTGTGTGGATATGCATGTTTATGATTTGTTCGTAAACTGGTATGCTTGTTTATGTGTATCTATCTATTATAGGGGTAATGTGGAATAACTGTGTTATTTATGGTGTTTGAATTCACTAAGCTTCGTGCTTACCCTTTCCCAATAGATTGTGGTTTCAGGTACGAGTGGCTCTAAGGCGTGACGGGTACACACTGGTGCGCGAGGAGAGCTGGTTGCTTTATGGTTTTAATAATTAAACGTTTATTCCGCTGGTTTTATTTTACAAAGATAGTAATTATGTGTTTGCAAACGAAACGTTGGGATCATTTAATGAGTTGTTATAAATGAAATGTTTATTTTAAAATTTTAAATTTGCTTGTAATTTTTGGGACGTTACAGAATTGATCCTGAAGTTCCAGCCACTGAGAATAGAGCTGCTATTCCAGAAAGGCTAATTCCCAAGGAAATTCATATGTGGACTGATGAATATAAGAAGAAAGTGGCTATCGACACCAAAGCCAGATCCATACTCTCCATGGCTCTTCCTGACAAAGTCTACCATTCCGTCATGAACCTGAAAACTTCAAAAGCTATGTGGGACACAATCTGTGTTCAGTATGAAGGTACATCTGAAGTCCAGGACTCACGAAAGATCAACCTGGTAAGACAGTACGAAAGCTTCATTTGTGGTAAGAATGAATCTCTCTCTGAAGTACATCAACGTTTTAACTGTTTAATAATAGATCTTAAAACTGTTGGTAAGGAATATTCTAACTTTGAAGTTCTGACAAAGTTCTTAGAATGTTTACCTGAAAGCTGGGACAGTTATTCAATGTGTCTCAAGCTGTCAAAGGATCTTAAATCTATGACCCTTTCTACCTTATATGGCACGATGCTGAATCATGAGCAATCTAGTCATCTTAAGAAGAATCTTGTAAAAGATTCCAAAAGCACCCCTGTTGCTTTAATCTCAGAGACACCTTCCACTCAGCGATCTTCTATCACTATCACTGAGGTGGAAAGTAACTCTGAATGCTCATCAGATCCTGACTCTTCAGATCTTGATGAATCTATGGCTCTTCTTTCTAATAAATTCAAAAGGTTTAACAAAAAGAAAAATTTCAGAAAGAATAAACCTCTTGCTATCACTGACAAGCCAAAATCATCAACTCTTGTTGATAAGGCTACTGCTACTTGCTATAACTGTAAAAAGATAGGACATTTTGCTAGCGAGTGCAGGTCAAAGAAAGTCTCTAGATCCTCAGCTTTTCCCAAGAAAAACTTTACTCCTCGGACTAGAGATGAAAAATACAAAAAGCTGAAAGAAAAGTATTCAAAGCTGAAAACTTTTAAGAAGAAAGGCAAAGGCCTGATAGTTGACTATGATTGGGCTGCTTCTGACGAAGAAGAATCATCTGACTCTGAAGATGATGATGAAGCCAATCTCTGTCTCATGGCCAAGATTGAAGATGAGGAAGAAAAGTCTGACATTCCCTCTACTTCAACCTCTACTACTAAGGTATCACCTTCCTTCTTTACCAATATTTCTAATATTGATGAAGCTGATAGTCTTTGAAAGATCGATCTCTTGACTAGAAGTTTATACGAAGCCATGAATGGCAAAACTGTTATTGAAAACCAAAACCTTGATCTCGCTGAACAGCTTAGAAACTGTCACCTTCAAATTGAAAAGCTTTCTAAAATTGAAGAAGATTTTAAAGATCAGGTTCATTTAAATCAGCTAGTCAAAATCGAGCGCGAAGAAGCTATCGCTGCATTAAAAGCTGAAAAATTGACTGTTGATGGATGGTATAAATCCTCAACAACGATCACTGAGATAATAAAGTCTCATATTCCTTTGAGTGATAAACGTGGTCTTGGTTATAAAGCTGACACTCTAGAACCAATCACTGACCGTTCCATGCTTAAATTCAGAATGTTCGTATCCTCTATCCCTGATACTTCATCTTCTCAGTGTTCCTCTTCACAACCTTCTATCCCTGAGAAAAAACTCTACCTTAACTTCTAAAGGTAAAGAGAAAATGGTTTATCCAAAAACAACCTCAGTCTCTAAAGACAAAGGTAAAGGAATCGCTTTTAATCAAAAACCTCAGAAGGGTACTTTTGCACCTAAGCTGAATGCTTCTAAAGCTTCAGTGACCCATCCTGTTAATTCTAAGAATAAGATCTCTGGTTTTGTTCAGCGATCTACTCCTAGAATCAAAGTGGATGTTATTGTTAAGAAATCCGAAGAACTGAATGTTCCTCCCATTTCAAATAACACAAGTTTACTTGGTGTTGGACCTTCTAATTCAAAATCAAAAGCTCAGCATGCAAATGGTCCTAAAACTACTTTTAGTTATATGAAATGTTATCACTGTGGACTTACCAATCATATTGCTAGTAAGTGCCCTACAGCCACCAAAGCTGAAAAGATAGCTAAGGTGAAGATCATTGCCCCCAAGGCAAAGAAGACCACTGAGGTTAAGAAATTAACCAAAGTGAAGACTGACAAAGCTGAATCTTCAAATGCTGCGAAGACTGTTGAACCTTCCAATTCCTCTACTCCCACTGACAAACGTGTACACATGGTTAAGTGGGTACCCAAGACAAACTAATCTTCCTTTGTTTGCAGGTTAAGAAGGGTATCTGGTATCTCGATAGCGGATGCTCTAGACACATGACTGGTAAGAAGAACCTGCTCACTGAATACAAGGAAGAGATGGGTCCCTCTGTGACTTTTGGTGGAAATGGAAAAGGACATACCCGAGGGTTTGGTGTACTCTCAAATGGTACAACAACCTTCAGAAGAGTCGCATATGTTGAAGGGCTGAAGCATAATCTTCTAAGCATCAGTCAGCTTTGCGACATGGATAACAAGGTAATCTTTACCAAGGAATCCTGCTTTGTCACTGACAAAAAGGAGAAGATAGCTCTCAGCGGTTATCGTTTGGAAAATGTTTATGTTATAAACATGGACTCTACAACCACTGAGAACTCCTGTTTCTTCTCAAAAGCCTCATCTGATGTCAACTGGCTATGGCATAAGAGGCTCTCTCATCTAAATTTCAAGACACTGAATACTCTTTCTTCAAAAGAGTTGGTCTCTGGTCTACCTCAACACTCATACGCCAAAGAGTCCTTATGTTCAGTGTGTGAAAAAGGGAAGCAGACCAAAGCAAGCTTTAAGTCTAAGCAAGCTTCCTCAGTGTCATTTCCTCTACAACTTCTCCATATGGATTTGTTTGGCCCTGTTAACAAATAATCCGTCGCTGGAAAGAAATATACACTGGTCATTGTTGATGAATTCTCTCGCTATACATGGGTAATGTTTCTCCGTTCTAAGAGTGACACCCCTGAAGAACTCATCACATTTGTCAGGAAGATAGAAACCCTGAACAACATGACCGTTCGCTCAATAAGAAGTGATCATGGGACTGAATTCAAAAACAGTTCTCTTGATTCCTTTTTTAAGAGTAAGGGTATTTCTCACAACTTTTCATCAGTGAGAACACCACAGCAAAACGGAGTTGCTGAAAGAAGAAATCGAACTATCATCGAAGTTGCACGTTCCATGCTCAGCGATTCTCATCTACCTACTCAGTTTTGGGCAGAAGCTGTCAACACTGCTTGTTTTACGCAAAATAGGTCGCTGATAGTCAAAAGATTCAATAAGACAGCCTATGAACTCTTCCATGGGAGAAAGCCTTCAATTAGCTTTCTTCACATCTTTGGTTGTCAGTGTTTCATACTGAACAACAGAGATGCCCTTGGAAAGTTTGACCCTAAGGCTGATGATGGAATCTTTCTTGGATATTCTTCAGTCTCCAAAGCCTTCAGAGTCTTCAATCGAAGAAGACAGACTGTTGAAGAAACGATTCACGTCACGTTTGATGAATCCCGTTCAGCGAATTCTAGACCTTCTGCTGATACTGAAGAACTGAATCAATGGATGTTTTCACATCTTGGTGATTCAGAAGATACTCCAACTCCTCCGCCTCATACTCATACCGCTGAAGATGATGGTCCTACTATCATCTCTGGCATGCAGAATAGTGAAGCTGAAACATCTTGGGTCTCAGCTGTTACTCTTAACACTATGCTTGTTTCTGAACCTACCTCAGACATTCCATCTACTTCTCAGCAATCAGTGAATGAAATGATAGCTGCACCTATTCCTCTCTTGGCTGATATACCAGAAGTTGCTGAAGCTTCATCTTTAGCTCCTTCAGTTCAGATTGAGTCAGCATCTCATGCTCCGGCTCAGCGATGGACTGTAAATCACCGTATTGAACAAATTCTTGGTGATCCAAACGCTGGTGTTCAGACTCGACGAAGTGCATGTAACATTTGCTTATTTGTTAACTTTATTTCTCTGATTGAACCAAAGAAAATAGATGATGTCCTCAAAGATCTAAACTGGGTCAGCGCTATGCAAGAAGAGCTGACAGAATTTGAAAGAAACAAGGTTTGGAATCTCGTTCGAAGACCAACTGACAAGACAGTGATAGGCACTAAATGGGTCTATCGAAACAAGTTGGACGAACATGGAACTGTAACCCGCAACAAGGCTCGTCTTGTTGCTCAGGGATACAGACAAGAGGAAGGTATAGGCTACGACGAAACATTCGCCCCAGTGGCTAGACTAGAATCTATTCGTCTATTCTTAGCTTACGCTATACTGACGGGTGTCGAGTCCGGCAAATAATAATATTTATAAACTTACTCCTATTACCTCTAAAACACAACAAATTGTGATAATGGTAAGTAGGGTCGTCTCCTCAGGGACTCGGTGTTAACCGTGAGTCCAAGACGTAATCACGCACAAATTCATCGAAAACATTATATATATAAAGGGGGGTTGGATGCTTTATAATTAAGACAAACGTGCAAAAATAAATTAGAGATTTAAACAATAAAATGAAGAGTTCTAGTAGTAAACGAGCACATTTTTCATTAGAAGGTATATCATTGACTTGTATAAAATATTTCATTCATGCCAATTCAAAATGGCTCGAACATTGACACGCGTCAATGTTCCGTTTGTCACGAAGAATCGACTAGCACGAGAAGCTCAATACTTAGTCTCTAATTAGCTAATTGAAACAAGTTACGAACTTTAAAACAATTGCTAATTGCATTATAATTAAACAAACACAACTTCTAGTTCATATTCGAACGCCGAACATGAAAACTAGAAAATGCAAACTTACAACACTAAACCATCAACTAAAACGTCGATAGAAGTATTGCTTGCTACTATTATGAAACGAAGAACAATTACGGATTCCCCATTTCATTTAGCAAATCAAAATCAAGTTTTATAAAATAGGGGATCCTACCTAAATCAAAAACCCAACTAAGATTCAACTTTACAACCAAAATTTGCATAGATGAAATGACAATGAAATTGAAATCAAACAAGTCTCAACACCAACCAATTCAAATGTTTACTTGCTCACTACTAGAATTAAAGAAATTAGTTACTCATGTCTAAGATTGAAACCAAATGAACTTACAAACTGATTGTAGAAAAGAAATTGTGAAGAACCCTAGATTCTATCTCCAAAATCGACCCCAATAATGTGGAAATCGTCTCTTGTTGTTGAAATGGCTCTCTAAAATCGTCCACAATCGATTCTCCCCTCAAAATGCCGGCTACCCTCTGTTTTGAACCACACCACACGAGAAACTACCCACGAACCACAAAAATCGGACCCGAGTCTCGTGCGCAGCTGGCGGCGCGGCTGGAAACGCGCAGAGAAGCGCACCGATTACATTGGGATTTCGAAACAGTGCCCTCCGCGTCTCGGGGTGCGGCTGGAAACGTGCAAGGAAGCGCGCCATGGTCGATTTCTGCTCTTGAAAACCCTAATCGCGAATTTGGCTGAGAAATGAAGAGAATCCCGTTTTTTTGCTATTTTGCAGAAACATTTGAACAAGTATGCTTCATTTAAACGTCATTTGAATTCGTATGCTCAAGTCTGGAACATTTGCAAACTATGCCCGGCCTCATATTCCTCTAGAAAATATGCTCAGATTCATTTACAGATATGCTTGGCCTCCTCTTCATTCGAAATATATGCTTTTCTTCTCTTAATTTCATCTTTTTGGCACCTATCCAACACCAATCAACAACTAAAATTAAGGGGGGTCTATTCACAATAAAATCGTAATAAAATGCATGAAATCAATTATAAAATTAAGTTCAAACATGCAATTATCAAATACCCCCACACTTGGATCATTGTCCGTCCTCGGCGATGACTTAAGTTAGCACGTGGTATAAAGATCGAATCCAACGAGAATGTTAACACGTATAGCATATCATGAGCTTGAGATTTACAACAAAGCATTGAAAAGTGGCCACACACAACCAAGTAGACACAAACTAATCTCAATGAACTCTCACGAATAGGGAATTAAAATAATACACTCAATTCACTCTCGGGTAAATATATATCACTCAAAGCGTCTCTACACTAGCACGTACCTACCATAAGCTTGAAAATTCTCTCACCCTCCACTACTTGGATAACATACATGCATATAAATCAAAAGGTCTTTATTAGGTGTAATGTAAAATAAGGCTTTGGGTAAGGTAGGATATATTTGGGAAGAGTGGATAAGGACCGTACACCAAATGGGAAACTCGATTATTCAAGCATTTGACTTTCTTTCAACAAGGGGCTTAACATCTTTATCTTTGAAGCACATTTCCCTTTGGATGATATGGAATAAGGATGAAACTTTTATAAACAACCATATCATCATTTCCGTCGTCGTTATTTTTTTATTTTTTTTACGACATATTTTTTCCCACATATTTCTTTTGATCTTTTTTTTTCTTTTTTCGTATTTCTTTTTGAATTTCTTTTCACTCTCTCTTTTTCTTTCCCAACATATATGTTTACTTTCGAGCACATAGGGGCACCAAGACACTCCATTGGTGATTGGTCGGGTGGGTTGTGTTTGGATTGGTTCATGATGTGGGTGACAAAAGAAATAGGCTAAGGCTCAAAGTGGCGTTCAAAAAGGTAGTAATAACATAAAGGTAGGCTAAAGGCTAATTGGATAAAATAAAAATGAGAAACTGATGGCCTTTATCATATTTATTAGCATGTAGTATCATGTAATCTTAAGGAGAGACAAGTCAAGTTCTAGAGGTGCATATCTAGGCATGACGTGATCACACAAGAAATGAAATCGAGACTAATATCAAGTGTTTAGTCTAATAGGCTCAAAGTCTCACAAGGTTAAGCTTGTTCAAGAGATTAGCAAATGTCTAACTTTGACCGGCATAATACCACTAATCGACTCTAAGTGCTATCAATCAAACTCAATCATGCTATACACGCATCAAAACTCATCATCATCAATCATTTAAGCTCATTAAAACATGCTAACACATTTCCAAAACGGACAACAATCCACATTTAAGCACAAAATTTTGCAAAAATTTACCCCCAAAAAGCATTTATATACCAAAACAAGCCCAAATCATGCAAATGACCCCACCCCCACACTTAATTCACACATTGTCCTCAATGTATTCAATTAGTATAGGACACTCTAAACATGAAAAGAAGAGGGAAAACAGAAAACTCCCCTGATTTAGTGAGTGATCCTCCAATGCATGAATTTATGACGATGGGTACATCCTTTTAAGCTTCCAATAATCGGGCGGAACCTGAGAACAAGAGAGCACAAATACAAATAGGAGTGAAATTGGAGAATCTAACAAAAGCAACTAAGTAACATAAAGCAATAAAAACAAGAAACTGAAATCCGTGGGTTGCCTCCCACACAGCGCCTTTCTTTTAGGTCTTTGGCTAGACCATACTCAGTTCAATCCGTGTAGCTTGGCGTGTCCAAGGCTACTCTCTCTAAATCCCCTCCATCAAAGCCCTCATAGAACAGCTTCAGTCTATGGCCATTAACTTTGAAAATCTGCCCTGTAGATAGACTTTGGATCTCGACTGCACCATGATCAAAAACATTAACAACCACAAAAGGTCCTATCCATCTGGACCTTAACTTACCGGGAAATAATTTCAATCTAGAGTGGTAAAGGAGAACTTTCTGACCTTTAGTGAATGACTTACCTGATATGCGCGAATCATGGAACGCCTTAGCCTTTGCTTTATAAATGCGAGCGTTCTCGTAGGCGTCGTTCCTTATTTCCTCCAACTCTTGAATTTGTAGCTTCCGATGCGACCCCGCTTCATCCAAATCCATATTATACGTCTTCACCGCCCAATAAGCCTTATGCTCCAATTCCACCGGGAGGTGGCAAGGCTTACCGTAAACTAACCGAATAGGTGACATTCCTATGGGTGTCTTCTAGGCCGAGCGATAGGCCCACAAGGTGTCATTAAGCCTTAAAATCCAGTCTTTTCGGTTAGGACTCACCGTCTTTTCCA
This sequence comes from Saussurea involucrata, assembly GCA_033807775.1. NCBI lineage: Eukaryota > Viridiplantae > Streptophyta > Magnoliopsida > Asterales > Asteraceae > Saussurea > Saussurea involucrata. The sequence goes on along the minus strand of CM066322.1, from coordinate 91,150,578 downwards.
AGATGAACTTTATCTCCCGGTTTGACACTTCCGCTTGTCCATTTGATTGTGGGTGATAGGCGGTGGAGATGCGGTGGATGACTCCATATTTCTTTAGTAGCGCGCCGATGATTCGATTGCAAAAATGTGTACCTCTATCGCTAATGATGGCCTTAGGCGTCCCATACCTGGAAAAGATGTGAGATTTGATAAAATCTGCAACAACACGTGAATCGTCAGTACGGGTGGCCTTTGCCTCTACCCATTTAGAAACATAATCGACGGCCAAAAGAATATATAAATTACCACATGATGCGGGAAACGGTCCCATTAAATCTATGCCCCATACATCGAAAATCTCACAAACTAACATAGGAAATTGGGGCATTTGATTCCGGGTACTAATGTTTCCCGTCATTTGGCATCTCGTGCAACTCTTACAAAAACGAAAGCAATCTCGCATAAGGAATGGCCAATATAAACCACACTTAAGGACTTTTCTAAAAGTCCGTTTATGGCCGAAGTGGCCCCCACAAGCCTCAGAGTGACAAAACTGTAAAATAGATTGAAACTCCCCTTGGGGCACACATCGCCGGATCACTTGGTCCGGACAATGTTTCCACAAATATGGTTCGTCCCACATGTAGAGACGAGCCTCTCTCTTGATTTTCTCTCTCTCGGGTCTAGACAACTCACCTGGAAAGGTCTTTGAGATCAAGTAATTAACGATGTCGGCATACCAGGGGGTTTCTCCCGAGATGGAGAAAAGGTGCTCGTCGGGAAACTCATCAGTGATCGGTTTTGTCTCTCCATCCAACACTAGCCGGCTAAGGTGGTCGGCTACAAGATTCTCGGCTCCACTCTTATCCCTTATATCCAAGTTGAACTCTTGGAGTAAGAGAATCCACCTAATCAATCGCGGCTTTGCATCCTTCTTTTTGAGCAAGTACTTCAAAGCTACATGGTCAGAAAACACAATCACTTTAGTGCCTAGCAAATAAGATCTAAACTTTTCTAGAGCAAAAAAAACTGCTAGCAACTCTTTCTCGGTGGTCGAGTAGTTGCATTGTACACTGTCAAGTGATCGTGATGCATAGTAAATAACATGAGAGTTCTTACCATCCTTCTGCCCCAATACCGCCCCAACCGCGTGATTGCCAGCATCGCACATGATCTCAAATGGTAATTGCCAATTGGGCGGTTGGATGATAGGGGCAGAAGTGAGCATGTCTTTCAACAAATCAAATGAACTTTTACATACCTCATTGAAGTCAAAGTCTACCTCTTTTTGTAAAAGCTCGCACAGGGGTCGAGTGATCTTGGAAAAGTCTTTGATGAAACGCCGGAAGAAACCTGCGTGGCCAAGAAAAGAACGGACCTCTCTAACACTCGAGGGGTAAGGAAAGGATTTTATGACATCGATCTTTGCCTTGTCAAACTCTATACCCCTTTCCGAGATAACATGACCAAGTACTATACCTTGATTTACCATAAAGTGGCATTTCTCAAAATTTAAAACCAAATTAGTTTCAATGCACCTTTTCAAAATTTTGGTCAAGTTATCTAAACACACACTAAACGAATCACCATAGACTGTGAAGTCATCTATAAAAACCTCAATAATATTCTCAACATAGTCAGAAAAAATGCTCACCATACATCTTTGGAAGGTCGCCGGTGCATTGCAAAGACCGAAAGGCATCCTTCGGTAAGCGAATGTACCGAAGGGGCATGTGAACGTGGTCTTTTCTTGGTCCTCTCTTGCCACCGGTATTTGATGGAAAACTGAATAACCATCCAAAAAACAATAGTGAGTACGACCGGCTAATCTTTCTAACATTTGGTCTATGAAAGGAAGCGGGAAGTGATCTTTACTAGTTGATGTATTCAATTTACGATAATCAATACATACCCTCCACCCGTTTTGAACACGAGTGGGCACCAACTCACCTTCGGCATTCTCTACCACAGTAATGTCGGATTTCTTAGGGACTACCTGGACCGAGCTTACCCACTTGCTGTCGGATATTGGGTAGATCATGTCGGCGTCTAAGAGCTTCAATATTTCCTTCTTTACCACATCCATCATAGGTGGGTTCAACCGTCGTTGCGCCTCTCGCAAGGGCTTATACTCATCTTCTAGCAAAATCTTGTGTTAACATAGTGAGGGACTAAGACCCTTGATGTCGGCTATGGTCCATCTGATCGCCTTCTTATGCTCTTTCAAGACCTCAACAAGCTCCTCTTCCTCCTTGGGTGACAAGGTGGCGGATATGATCACGGGAAGAGTCTCCTTGGCTCCCAAGTAGGCATACTTTAGGTGATCCGGCAACGGCTTCAATTCTAGCTCGGGTGCCTGTTCAACAGAAGGTAGAAGTCTAGTGTGAGATAATGGCAATTCAATTTTAGAAACTTCATACCTTGGCTTTGGTGTTCGCCCTTTTTCCATCCAAGAAACCAATTCTGCAAAATCATCATCTAGCTTGTACTCTTGAGCAAGCTTTTTCAAGCTTCCGTTAGTCAAATCCCTGTCTAAAATCACTTCTAAAACATCATCATTAGATAAATCATGCATAGTTTCAGATAAAGACTCAATAATATCAACAAAGCATAATGAAGACACATCACTCGGATATCGCATGGCATCATATATATTAAATTTAATTATCTCTCCATTGAATTCCATAGTCAAACTACCATCATGCACATCTATCTTGGTCTTAGAGGTTTTCAAGAATGGTCTACCTAGCAAAATCATACCGGCCTTGGAGGTATTATTCTCCTCCATGTCTATAACATAAAAATTTGCCGGAAAGACCAACTCATCCACTTGAACAAGCACATCCTCTAATACCCCTTTTGGGTACACGATCGATCTATCCGCTAATTGGATTACCACACCGGTTGGCTTTAGGGGCCCTACATCCAAAGATGAGTAAATGGAATATGGCATAACATTGATTGATGCCCCCAAATCCAACATTGCTTGATTGACCGAGACATTGCCTACCTTACATTGTATGGTAAACATGCCCGGGTGATTACACTTCGGTGGTAACCGCTTTTGCAACACGGCGGATACATTTTGACTCATACTTATCTTTTCATTCCCTTTTAGTTTTCTTTTATTAGTGCAAAGCTCTTTTAAAAATTTTGCATATCTAGGCACTTGCTTAATAGCATCTAAAAGAGGAATGTTTACCTGAACCTTTCAGAATGTGTCAAGTATCTCCTTCTCTTCACTCTCCCGCTTAGTCTTCTCGAATCGGCTCGGGAATGGCGGTGCTTGAACTATCACTTCGGGTGCTTTCTTCTTTGTCTCTTCATCTTTCACCTCTTTTTCACCCGAAGCCGATGCCTTGACCTCTAACTCTTCCTCTTTCTCAATTACCTTATTCTTATTAACACTATCTTTCAGCTCTTTTCTGCTCCTCAAAGTGATGGCATTCACATTTGCTTTCGGATTGGTCTCCGTTTGGGAAGGCAACTTGCCTTTGTTCACCAATTGGCCAACGGTGGCCTGGAGATCTTGAATGCTTGCTTGTGTATCCTGTTGAAATTTTGCCATGTTAGCAGCCATAGACTTAACTACGTCTTCTAATGACATACTTGAGCTGCTAGGAGCTTAAGATGGCGTTTGATGTTGATTTTGAGGACCCGGTTGGAACGATGCCTTCGATTGGTGTTGCGTTTGAAAACCGGGTGGGCCTTGGAATTGTTGGGACTGCTGGAATTGAGCTTTTTGCTGGAATTGTTGACCTTGAGCTTGTCCTTGTCTTGGGGCATAGCTTAGATTTGGGTGTTGCCTCCAACCGGGGTTGTATGTGCTCGAGAACGGATCATGAGCCCGGTTGTGTGAATTCTGAAAATTGCCACCCCCGATGGCGTTCACTTGTTCCTTTTCTTCATGCAAGGTCGGGCATGCATCGGTCGGATGTGCTACCGATGAGCAAAATCCGCACGCCTTGACTTGAGGCGCATTCCCCATAGCAAGCTGCTTAACAAGGTTAGTCAAATCAGTAATCTTAGTTTCTAAAGACTTTACATGTACCTCACTAGCTCCTCGGCCAATGTCACTCCGAGCTCCAAACTGCTTAGAATTTTCCTCCATTGCATCTATCAAAGTCCTTGCTTGAGTCGGCGTCTTGTTCACGATTGCTCCCCCGCTCGCGGCATCCATCATCTTCCTCTCCATCGGTAGCAAACCTTCATAAAAATATTGAATTAGTAATTGTTCGGAAATACCGTGTTGAGGACAACTTACACAAAGGCGCTTGAAGCGCTCCCAATACTCATAGAGTGATTCTGTGTCCTTTTGTTTGATTCCGCATATCTCCCTCCTTAGCCCGACGACTTTGGATGCGGGGAAGAACTTGTCTAGGAAAGCCCTCGCCATTTGTGCCCAAGTGGTGATGGAACCCGGTGGTAGATAGAAAAGCCACTCCCTAGCCGCGTCAACTAGAGAGAACGGGAATGCCTTTAGCTTTAGGTTCTCCACGGTGGTGCCTTGCGGCTTCATCCCCAAGCATACCATGTGGAACTCGGTCATGTGCTTGTATGGGTCCTCGGTAGCTAAACCATGAAAACGAGGTAGTAAGTGAATTAAACCAGTTTTAAGTTCGGTACTTACCTCTTCCGTTGGGTATGTAATGCAAAGAGGTTGTTCATCGACGTTGGGTGTTGCCCATTCCCTCAAAGTGCGCTCAGGATTCGCCATGTCTTCTTCTTCCTCTCCTTCGGTCTCGGTGACCGATTCTTCTTTTTCAGAATTAGGCTTCTCTTCTTCAAAATTCAACTCCTTTTCGCTTTCTGAATCCGTAGACAACTCAATATCTTTCCAGATATTGACCACCGGTGAAGAAGTCGACTCGCCTTGCTTCTTTCCTTAACTTCTTGGCGGTTTTCTCAATCTCTGGATCGATTGGGATTGGTGAACCTGCACGAAACGATCTTGGCATAAAATGATTAAACTTGCCGAGTCCCCGGCAACGGCGCCAAAAATTTGACGGGTGTCGAGTCCGGCAAATAATAATATTTATAAACTTACTCCTATTACCTCTAAAACATAACAAATTGTGATAATGGTAAGTAGGGTCGTCTCCTCAGGGACTCGGTGTTAACCGTGAGTCCAAGACGTAATCACGCACAAATTCATCGAAAACATTATATATAAAGGGGGGTTGGATGCTTTATAATTAAGACAAACGTGCAAAATAAATTAGAGATTTAAACAATAAAATGAAGAGTTCTAGTAGTAAACGAGCACATTTTTCATTAGAAGGTATATCATTGACTTGTATAAAAGATTTCATTCATGCCAATTCAAAATGGCTCGAACATTGACACGCGTCAATGTTCCGTTTGTCACGAAGAATCGACTAGCACGAGAAGCTCAATACTTAGTCTCTAATTAGCTAATTGAAACAAGTTACGAACTTTACAACAATTGATAATTGCATTATAATTAAACAAACACCACTTCTAGTTCATATTCGAACGCCGAACATGAAAACTAGAAAATGCAAACTTACAACACTAAACCATCAACTAAAACGTCGATAGAAGTATTGCTTTCTACTATTATGAAACGAAGAACAATTACGGATTCCCCATTTCATTTAGCAAATCAAAATCAAGTTTTATAAAATAGGGGATCCTTCCTAAATCAAAAACCCAACTAAGATTCAACTTTACAACCAAAATTTGCATAGATGAAATGACAATGAAATTGAAATCAAGCAAGTCTCAACACCAACCAATTCAAATGTTTACTTGCTCACTACTAGAATTAAAGAAATTAGTTACTCATGTCTAAGATTGAAACCAAATGAACTTACAAACTGATTGTAGAAGAGAAATTGTGAAGAACCCTAGATTCTATCTCCAAAATCGACCCCAATAATGTGGAAATCGTCTCTTGTTGTTGAAATGGCTCTCTAAAATCGTCCACAATCGATTATCCCCTCAAAATGCCGGCTACCCTCTGTTTTGAACCACACCACACGAGAAACTACCCACGAACCACAAAAATCGGACCTGAGGGTTGTGCGCGGCTGGCGACGCGGCTGGAAACGCGCAGAGAAGCGCACCGATTACATTGGGACTTTGAAACAGTGCCCTCCGCGTCTCGGGGTGCGGCTGGAAACGCGCAAGGAAGCGCGCCATGGTCGATTTCTGCTCTTGAAAACCCTAATCGCGAATTTGGCTGAGAAATGAAGAGAATCCCGTTTTTTTGCTATTTTGCAGAAACATTTGAACAAGTATGCTTCATTTAAACGTCATTTGAATTCGTATGCTCAAGTCTGGAACATTTGCAAACTATGCCCGGCCTCATATTCCTCCAGAAAATATGCTCAGATTAATTTTACAGATATGCTTGGCCTCCTCTTCATTCGAAATATATGTTTTTCTTCTCTTAATTTCATCTTTTTGGCACCTATCCAACACCAATCAACAACTAAAATTAAGGGGGGTCTATTCACAATAAAATCATAATAAAATGCATGAAATCAATTATAAAATTAAGTTCAAACATGCAATTATCATGTACACAAAGACTTCAAAGTATATCAAATGGATGTCAAGTCAGCGTTCCTCAACGGAAAGCTGAATGAAGAAGTCTACGTGGAACAACCTCCAGGATTCTCACATCCTAAGCATCCAGGTTATGTTTATAAACTGGATAAGGCACTCTATGGCTTAAAGCAAGCTCCACGTGCATGGTATGACACTCTTTCATCTTATCTGATTATTGAACATTTTGAGCGTGGTAAAATTGATAAAACTCTATTTTTCAGAAAAGTAAAAGGTCATATCATTCTTGTTCAAATATACGTCGATGACATTATATTTGGTTCCACTAACCCTAAACTTTGTACTCGTTTTTCTAAAAGGATGAAAGCTGAATATAAAATGAGTATGATGGGTGAGCTAACATATTTCCTTGGTCTTCAAATAAAGCAAAATGAAAAAGGAACTTTCATTAATCAGGGAAAGTATGTTAAAGATATGCTGAAGAAATTCGATTCAACTCAAAGTTCAGCTATGAAAACCCCTATGGCACCACCGCTGACACTAAACAAGGATACAGCTGGTATTCCTGTTAATGTCACGCTGTACCGTGGGATGATCGGCTCTCTGTTGTATCTGACAGCTAGCCGACCTGATATTATGTACGTAACTTGTTTGTGTGCACGATATCAAGCTGAACCTAAGGAATCTCATATGATCGTTGTAAAGCGAATTTTTCGATACCTTAAGGGTACTCCGAACCTAGGTCTTTGGTATCCCAAAGACTCAGGGTTTGATCTAATCGCCTATTCAGATAGTGATTTTGCAGGTTGCAAATTAGATAGGAAAAGCACCACAGGAGGCTGTCAGCTCCTGGGTGGAAAGTTGGTGAGTTGGACAAGTAAAAAATAAAACTCAGTGTCCACCTCAACTGCTGAAGCTGAATATGTAGTTGCTGGAAGCTGTTGTTCTCAGGTCTTGTGGATGAGAAATCAACTACTGGACTACGACCTTCAGCTCTCAAAAATTCCAATCTATTGTGACAGCACAAGTGCCATCGCTATAGCCAACAATCCAGTGCTCCATTCAAAGACCAAACATATCGAAATCAGGTATCACTTTATCAGAGATCATGTGATGAATGGTGATATAGAACTTCATTTTATCCCAACTGATTATCAGTTAGCTGATCTGTTCACCAACCCTCTTGATGAGACAAGATTCAACTTTCTCATCAGCGAGCTTGGAATGCTGAACTTTGAAGAGTAAAATCTTCAGCGGTTCACATTTGATCAACACCGGATAACACAAATTTGTATAACCCATTCTATCATCTTCTCTCTGAACAAATTTCATTCGCTGATGTTAAGGTACGTTCTCTCTTAACTCGCTGACGATCGCATGTAAATGCAAGATTTCAAAACAATTTGTATCGCTGAATATCTCTTCTTTTCAGTGATATTTTGAAATTTCTTAAAACCATCACTGATATTTCTATTCAGTGCCTCATATTTTCAAAAATGTCTCTGAACTTTCAAAACCTCAGAGACATCCTAAAATATGAAAGGACGTTTGTGACGTAAGTCAAATGGATAACCTCTGGCGCGTTCTTTTTCTGACACACGTTTGCACGTTTCGTTTACCGACCAATCAAATGCTAACACGTGTCCGTGTCATGATGAAAAACTTTCCCGCTCTAGTTTTTCTCTCTCTACTCTTTCACTATATAAACTCCTTTGGGTCTATATTTGTCTCTTTACTCGAACAACTTCTCCTCCAAGCAAGAAAAGATTTACTGTTGCTTATTGAACTCAAGTTTTTTCAGAAAACTGTTCATCTTCTCTTACGACACCAAGGTTAATACTCTTACTATTTACCTGTTTTTAACTTGTTTTGATCTTCTCATTGTTTATATAAGATCAAACAAAAGAACTTCTTAAAATGAAATCATTTCTTTCATGGTTTTATGAACACAGCCTTTTCATGGTTGTTCTTCAAGTTTAAATTTCAAAATCTTAAACTTGTTCTTCATACGTTTTTCCAGAATCCTTATCTTTAAGGAAAATGGAAAACAAGGCATTTATTGGGTTTGCTTTTCTTTTTCAAAAACAAGAAAACCCTAATCTTCATTAAGACATTTTTTGGTCTGAATGAAATGGACAAAATTCGAAATATCTTATTGGAAACTCTTTCCACATTAAGACTATTTCTTATTTATTGATCATTGGTTGAACTGATAAATAGCAATGGCATCTTCTACTGACGTTCCTACCGCTGAGAATGTGAATATCTCCAAGGCTGCTCAGGTAAAGTTTACGCTGGAGAAAGTAGACTTCTCCAAATCAAACAACCTCTATGCGCTATTCGAGTTTC